>JAJJWW010010629.1:0-332815 GCA_023531295.1 Papaver armeniacum | reverse complement strand
ATGATTTTATTAATTATTATTAATCACTAATCCTGATTAGTGAGGGGTAGATTAGGATTTAAAAAATACTTAGATAAAGGGTGTCCCCGAATTGATATATGGATCCAGTTTTTGTCCTTTTCTTGTATCCCCCAATTCCATTTTTTATCCCCAATTTCGCGTTCAGAAATAGAATGCAAGGGCAAAATACACTTCTTACACGCCTTGCTCATAAAAGGTATCAAGCAGTAAAACTTGTTTCTATTACGTTATTGCATCTAATTATTAATATATATGTCCATACTCTTTACTCCATAGACAGAGAAGAAAGAAATTACTCAGAAATGTCTCAGCCTACGCATTTGGAGGTTTCCCTCAAATGGCCATACTACTGTAAGTAACTTTGTAAGAAAATTTAAGTATGGGCACCCACAATTTCATCATCGCATTATACATCCATTTCACTCATTCTTTGTTGAATTCATTTCTAATCTCTCCAATCCATCTCTCTCTGTAGCGAACATAGCCCTAGGCCCATAGGTCATAAGTGCCTACAAGGAGGACCAAATTAGCAACATTTCAAAGTCCATTAAACCAGATATGAGTATCTCTAAGACGTTTTTAGAATCGAGTCGTATCCATGGGGATAGGGATTGGCCAAATCACGAGTTACTAACTACTGACTAGTACTACTCATACGTCAATCAAAAAAGTAACATGGAGTACTACTCCATGAGTCGTGGACTAGTAAATTTTTGAGATGGTGAAATGCAAATTTGGACATGATATTTGAACCAATTCAGTATATATGAGGCAAGGTCGTGGCCCTTGCGGAAAGCATTTAGATATTTTGGGCCTGGTAATTATTCTATGTCATTTTACAATCTGAAAATAAGTTAAAAGATTTTTTAAAGAAATTATGGGGATTTTCGGTAGGTATGGATAATCTATAAGGTGTTTCTTTTTTGCAGACTCGACTCTCTCGTTTCTGAATAATAACATCCGAGTGTTCAAAAGTTAACGGAATAGTTGCGGTATAGAATTTTTTTGAATCCACATGTACATGCATCTAAGGGTCAGGGGCGGAGCCAGAATTCAAGAAATGGGTGGGCAAGTTACCAATCAACGCACATTTGAGGGGGTGCAAAAGGGTTAAAATGACTAAAATGGGAGGAAATTAGATTAATTTAGGCTTGGGAGCTCACATTTGAGGGGGTGCAATTGCACACCCACCTCTCCATGTAGCTCCGCCCCTGCTAAGGGTCATGTACAAAATTATGGCCGATTCAAAATACTTAGGAGTCAGATGTCCGAACGGAGCTGAACCTTTATTCAAACATCAAAGAAATGAAAAAAAGAAAAAAAAAAAATCTTAACATGCCGCGTGTTTGAACAACCCCAAAACAACACTTTCACATAACTTCCAATTATGGGACCCAAAATGGACCCCTGCTAATTCCAAGGATAGCGGGAGCCATCCCATATGAGGAGGTTGTTTTTGTGTTGTTTTAACCGGCGGTATGTATAGAATTATTGGGGGGAAAAACGTATGACATATGACTCAGGTTGAATCATACAATTAGACTCAAATCTCGAATGCACGAAAAAGAAAAGACTAGTGTGTTCATGAATTGTTATCCAGAACCGGACCCGAGGCGAGTAGACTATTTTTTCTTTTTTGATGCAAAACACCTTCCCATTACTTAAGTTAATTTACATATCTTAGGTTAACAGATAGTTGATCATCCCTAATGATTTTAGTAAATATATCCGGGATACTACAAGTGTAGTCAAAAGAGGATATGTCAGACCTAGAAGTCTTAGCTATTACATGAGCTGCATTGTTAGCTGTTCTCTTAACATGATTTACGGAAGAGCAAGAAACAGTAGATATCAGATGCCTTATTTCTTCTATTATTCCTTGGTTCATCCAGTGAACTGAGGAGTTGGCTTGCTTGATAAAGTTAATTACATTCAAACTATCACTTTCAAAAGTTACTTTTTGTAAGTTGCAATCTCTAGCCCATAGTATTGCTTCCTTCATGGCTAGACATTTAGCTTGTACTGGATCTATTCCTCCATTGGAGTATCTCCCCCTGATGGCGCAACATTGACCTGTTTAGTCACGAATAATCATCCCAATTCCAAAATTAGAAGTAGAATAATCAAATGAAGCATCCATGTTAATTTTAATCTCATAAGGTGGAGGAGGAGACCAAGATTGAAACACTTTATGTATTATCATAAAGTTTCCAACAAAACATTGATTCACCATATTTTTAATAGAGTGAACTGTGAAAAACAAATTCTCCATATTTTTAATAGAGTGAACTGTGAAAAACAAATTCTGATTTTTGTTTTCAAAAATTTTTGAGCATCTGTTCTTCCAAAGAAACCAAGCTGTAATCATAAGAGTTAAAATCCAATGATTTCATTCCTCCTAACAAGGGTTAGTAGAAGCTTGAAACCAGCTAGCTATCCACTCAGCAACATCAGTGTTTTGATCTTGAAAGATAGCAACATTCACATTCATAGCTAGCCAAACTGATTTGGAGTAATCACATTAAATGAGCAGATGTTGAAGTGTTTCTTCAGCTTGGGAGCATCTGGGACATAAGGTACCCATGTTACTGTTATAACTGTTGAGCTTAACTCTAGTTGGGACAACTCTCCTAAGGCATTTCCAGATGAACAACTTAACTTTATGAGGAGCATTTGATTTCCACAACTTTCGCTAGTTAACATTTAAACCAACCAAACTCCTTTGATGAGATCCATTTGAAAGATTTGTTAATGCTTTATAGGTGGTTTTTACAGAGAATTCACATGTCTTACTTGGTTCCGAAATAATCTTGTCAGTACCATATTGAACTAGATGCATTCTTAGTATTAATTCTGCTGTATCACCTGGGAAAAGATCACAAAAAAGTTGAGTATTACACCTTCTTGGATGCTCCAACATTAGGTCAGAGACGTAAACTATTCTAGCTGGTTCTCTAAAGGCATCATTTGGTACTGGAGAAGAGTCTAGTCCTATTACCCATTTGTCGTACCAGACTAAAATTTTAGTTTCATCCCTAACATCTCACCTATGAAATTTCCTCACATAATAAAGCCCTACTTCCAATCCCTTCCAGATCCATGAAGAGCTGTAAGGAGACTCTTGTAAATGAAGGAAACTACTATATGGACAATATTTAACTTTCATGATTTATGTCCAAGGTTTGTCTTCCTCTGTGCATAATCCCCATGCCAACTTAGTAATCAAAGCTATGTTAAATCTTTCTAAATTTCTAAAAGCAAAACCTCCTTCATCTATGGGTGAACAAAGGGAATTCCATGCAACCAGATTCAAATCTTTATTAGATTTATGACCCCACCAAAATTTTCTTTGGGCTGAATCCAATTTATTAATTATGTTTTTGGGTAGCCTAAAATTACTCATATAGTGAGTAGGAATGGAATTGAGAACTGATTTGACTAACATTGTTCTAGCAGCTTGATTGAGGGTTTTAGAGCACCATCCTTGAAATCTATTCTCATATGAGTCTTGAATAGACCTAAAAGAGCTTGTTTTCGATTTTCCCAGAAGAATGGGCAAACCTAAGTATTTATCTGAGGAACTGAGTTGCTTGACTCCTAGTTCATCCCGACAGCTATCTTAGCATCACCTAACAAATCACCTATAACGAAAGCCGATGACTTCGAAAAATTTATCAACTGACCAAAAATACTACTGAAATTTTGCAAAAATGATTAAACTTGATTGATATGCATGGAAGAATAATATGCAATCATCATCAAATAGAAGATCATTAACAGATAACGAATTCTTCGCAACTTGTATACCACGCAACAAATTAAGTGCTTCAGCATTCATCAAGGATCTAGCAAGATATTCCATGGAGATAATGAATAGATAATGGGATAAATGATCCCCTTGTCGAAGTCCTCTGGTAGGAGTGTAAGACTGACAAATACTTCCATTTAAACGAATCGAAACAATGGTTGTCGAAATACACTGATAAATAAGTACGCCAGTCTTCACAAAAACCTAAAGAAGAAAGCATCTTATCTATAAATGCCCACTCAACCATGTCGAAGGCCTTCGACATATCCAAATTCAGGGCTACTAATCCTTGCTTTTTCTTTGACTTCTTCATGGAGTGAATTAGTTCATGAGCTATAACTATATTGTCATTAATGTATCTCCTAAGGACATCTGCAGCTTGTGTTGGAGATATTATTTTCTCCATCAGTGGTTTCATTCTTGTAATTAGGAGTATTGAAATTATATTACAAAAGGCCAATTGGCCTATAATCATTTGGTGTCGAAGGATGGAGGGTTTTAGGTATTAAGCATGTAACTGTATGGTTTATACGCTGAGGCATTGTCTTACTGATGAAAAATTGCTGCACCAAGTGAACAATTTCCTTTCCAACAGTTGGCCATTGTGATAGAAAAAAGCCAGCTGGGAATCCATCATGACCTGGTGAATTCCAGCTAGGCATACTTTTAAGAACATTAAAAATTTCCTCTTCTGAAGGAATTGATACTACTGATTCATTTTCAGCCTGAGTTATAATTGGGGAAATTATATCAAAAGAATTATCTTTAAACTGAGCTTTTCTTGTTCCTCCCAAAATCCACATTTTTAACTAACATCAAAGTTAGAAAAACTGGGGGAGAAAAGTGGGAGGGTTGTCAATTTGGTGTCAGAAGGTGGCTGCCCTATTCTAGTTCCTCTTTGAGCTCTACAGAATCGCACCACTTGAGCATTATTACTAGTAGAAATAGAATGCAAGGGCAAAAAACACTTCTTACACGCCTTACTTGGAAAACTTGTTTCTAATACATTATTGCATCTAATTATTAATATATGTACCCAACTCTTTACTCTTTAGACAGAGAAGAAAGAAATTACTTAGAAATGCCTTTTTTTTTTTTTGATAAACAAGGAACCTTTTCATTAATGGGATTTCAGGGTTACAATAAGTTTAAGATCGAAAATAAGAGAATACAAAGTAATAAGAACATACCGTAAGAGTACAATACCGAGAAATCCGACAAGAGAAAGAGAAACATTACCAGAGTAAGACAAATACAAGTATGAATAAGATCCGATTAAATCGGAAGAAGGATGGTTTTTCTCGGAATTAAATTCCAACCATTTGGTTTGTTTTTCTTCTTTAGAAATAAATGCTCCAAAAGTAGGAGTGATTTGCTCAAATCTCTTGTAAATAGTGATGAAGCTTCCATCGTCAAAAAGACCACCGATGAAGATTTTATCGCCGGATAAGTTGATGATGAAGAGTTCGTCGCCGGAGACAACAAAGATGGAGATTCCGTCGTTGGAGAGCATCACTATTGATCTTAGAACCCAACCAAATGACCCAAAATCGCCATTAAAGCAAAGATAAACCTCAAAAGAGTAGATAAAACTGCCAAAACGGTGTAGATAAGTAGAAAACATAATAAAAAAAATTAAACTAATCTACTAATTAACCTAGAAAGCAAGTAAAAATGAAGAAACCTGCTCAGATCTAGTCCAAAAATGGAAAAGATAGTCGAACTTAATGCTCAGGTGATGAAAACTCCATTAAAGCCAAATTCGGCTACTTGCAGTAACTGGAAAATTAGTCGAACTACACTTGCAGATAAGTTCGGCTACATGTTCTTCAGATATTGTAACCGAACTCTTTCAACCTAACCGAAATAAATTTGTAAATTTTTTATTTTTAGGAATGTTTTGGTCAATTCAAGCATCATTAACTAATTTGAAGTATTCCTGAGTACCCAAAACATCATACCCTGGTTGTGGCTCGTGAAAAATAGATCTAATTTTTTTTTTTTTCCAAAACCATCTTCTTGTTCTACTCCTCCTCTCAATATATAATTCTTCTTTTAAACAATAATCAACTAATTAATTAATTTAATCATTAGTTAGAGAGAGTAATTTTGGCATTGAGGTAAATATTTGGATAAGGAATGTTTTACTTTACGTCCAAATGACCTACTAAAAAAGAATCATGGTCCAAAAATGGAGTGGTGCGCAAAAAAAACAGTTCCAAAAATATTTACCGGGCGGCCATTTTTTTTTACCAGACTATCATTGATATACCTCGTAAAGCTTTTCTTGTTCCTCCCAAAATCCACATTTCTAACTAACATCAGAGTTTGAGAAAAAGAGTTAACGATAACCATGGCTGATTTGTTAATATTTTTCCCCCCGCCTACGAGTTATTTCTCCACTGGTTCATAACACGGTTGGGACTCACCGTTTTTCAAATGGACTCACCATTTGTCCTGGATCTAAAGGTTGTCAATTTGGTGTCAGAAGGTGGGTGCCCCATTTTAGTTCCTCTTTGAGCTCTACAACATCGCACCACTTGAGCATTATTTATAGTAGAAATAGAATGCAAGGAAAAAAACACTTCTTACACGCCTTACTCATAAAAGGTAGCAAGTCGTAAAACTTGTTTCTATTACATTATTATTGCATCCAATTATTAATGTATATACCCAACTCTCTACTCGTTTGGACAGAGAAGAAAGAAATTACTTAGAAATTGTCTCAGCCTAGGCATTTGGAGGTTTCCCTCAAATGGCTATACTTTCTTCAATTGCAATGTAAAGGAAATGTACTACTGTAAGTAACTCTGTAAGAGTGTAAATAGGAAAATTAAATTCAGAAGCAGTGGGCATCCAAAGTGAAAGTCAAGTTTCATCATCCCATTAAATACATCCATGATCCATTCCACCCATTCTTTATATTCATCAAATTCTACTATCTCCAATCTATCACCTTCCCTTCAATAATCCTCTCTGTCTGTCTTACTCTCTAGGATTGAAGAAGAATCATGAACAGAGAACCAGCAAACAAATCAATGGGCTTCTTTGGCATCTACAAGGAAGCCTGCAAACTCACAGCAGCAAACAAGAAAATCTTTTCACAAATTACCTTAACTCTTCTCCTCCCTTTAACCTTCTTTCTCTTGTCTGAAATACGAATCTTGACTTGCTCAAAAACAGAAACTCCATGGATCGATAATGGTTCGAGTATAGCCCGATACCTCTACCACATCTTGCTTTTCATTTTCATTATCTTGTCAACTTCTAGCATCGTGTATACCATTGCTTGTTTCTATACCTCCAGAGATATCACTTACAAGAAAGCTACTGGTGCAACTGTTAAGTTATGGTGGGATCTTATTGTCACATTCTTATGGTGCTTCTTGTTCTTGGCTATATACACCTCTGTAACATTGGGTTTGCTGTGGTCTTGGTTTTCCGCCGATAGAAATGAGATTAGAAGTTTGATATTGATAATTTATCTATCTGTTCCTGCTTTCGCCGGATTAACTTACATATTGGTTGTTTGTAACATCGCAATCGTAGTTACGGTATTAGAAAAAGATCTTTATGCTAGAACAGCTTTGGCAAAGAGTATGAGGCTGATCAAGGGTAAGATTTGGGTTTCCTGTGCTGTTTTTATGTCGCTTGGGATCACATTTGGTGGTATAGTTTTCACTTACTGTTACCTGTCTGTGTATGGAAGAAAAGAAATTAGCATGGTGGGTAGAGTCTTTGTGGGAATTGCTTGTCATGTGTTAATGGCTATTTGGATTCATATCTTGTTCGTTCTTCACACTGTGGTATACTTTGTCTGCAAATCGGTCCATAACGAAGAGATATCGACTGTTGCGACTCACTTAGAGGTCCCTGTTATCCATTTGGTTGTGCAAATAAAAGAAGTTCAGATTCAGATAGAGCAAGTACAAGTACAACAAGTACCAGCTTGAAGAATCGGCCGAGTTGCATGGTTAGAGCAAGTAGAAGTTGGGTAATTTCTATTCTCCTACTATTCCTGGATAGTTTGTGTTAGTTAGTAAAAGGTTATTAGGGATGTTTATGATGTAATGAAGTGGATTATTATGAATTAATGAATGTTGTTTATGGTATCATTATCATTATCATCTCCCATTTTTTTGCCGGCGAATTCTTCTTGTTAAAAAACTTTTTTCTTTTTCTTTTTCTTTTTGAAGTAAGGCCATGAGGATCTATTTTTCTTTGTTATATTGACCGTCCTACCTGGTCAAGCTATATTTTACTCTTAACAGTGGATGGATCAAGTGTGGGATTACATTGGCACCAATCTGAGTGAGCATCACCCACACACGTATAAAAACTGTTGTAGATCTGCAAACTCTCAAGTGAAGAGAAAGAAAGGGGAAATTTGCCGGAAGCGGGAATAAATGGATTCCGATCGGTTTTAAATTTTTTGGTTCGGAAATAATTTGAGGTCCGGTGAGGGAGACGTTATTTAGAGCTGGTGTTACGATGGAGGCAGGGATAGTGTGGGACATTCGGATTAGGTGGTGGTGTGATGGTGCAAGACAGTAGTGAACATAGCCATAGGTCATAAATGCCAGGAATGACAAAATTGATAACATTTCAAAGTTCAAAAATATGGCCATCTGAACTTCTTAATGATATATCTTCGACATGATTATTTCAAACCTACAAACTAATTTTTTTTTTTAGAGCTAACAAACAAAATACACAGTGTTGAATGGGCGGACCTCTTTTGAGTTTGATGAATTGTGAAAAGATTTTAGACGGATCAGTTGCGTTACTTGCGTATTTATATGCCATGGATGAAACAGTAGTTTACTCACATTAGAAAATCCTATTAAAACCGCGTTTATAGAAACTCATGCTAATTGGAAATCACACCATTTGGTTGGCAAAATTGTTTAGTAGTTCCTGGTTAATACAAAACCCGAAATAAAAAATTAAGCGATTATGACGAATTGGTAATGGTAAAGATCAACTGGGTCCAAAAAATCGAAATACCAAATTCTTTTACATGCAGAGACCCAAGAATATATGAAAGGCAAGACGACAAAGACGTTTCAATTTAGTTTATTGTGCCAATATTCATATGCAATTTTTTTTTTTTTTTTTTTTTTTTTAGTCCAACACAGAAAATGTCGTGTTAAATTAGTTCAAGAATGGCCAGATAGTTTTGCCAATACTCGCTTGTTTCAAGAATTAAGATTTGTTGATCATATTACAGAGAGGTAAGAACCTCTTTTATAGGAAGATACAATAGAGATATTATCTACGGGATCAATTACAGTAATGGTGATTGACCCTTGATTGACTCTAACCTATATTAACTCTAACTAATTTAGGAAACAAAATATATGATATCAATTACACAACGGCAATCACTCTTGACAGAAGATATGCAGCTGGATATGAGTTGTCACATTGTACATGTCAATACCCCCCTCAAGTTGGAGCGGGTGCGAAATTTGACAAACGCCCAACTTGCTTACTAACTTCGTGAACTGGTTTGCACCAAGAGGCTTCGTAAAGACATCAGCGAGTTGTGCAGCGGAAGCGATATGTCATGGACTGGTAAGTTTCCTTTGGATCTTCTCACAAAATGATAGTCTATCTCAATGTGTTTCGTTCGTTCGTGGAAAATAGGATTCTCTGCAATGTGGATGGCAGCTTGACTATCGCAGTAAACAGAAATAAGAGAAGTAGAAGGAACGTGAAGATCATTGAATAAATAACGTAACCACTGCAATTCAGCAGTTAAAGTAGCCAAAGCACGATATTACGCCTCGGCGAGAAGAACGAGATACGGTTGGTTTTTTTTGATTTCCAAGAAATGGGACTATCACCCAGTAAAACGAAATAGCCAGTTGTAGATCGACGAGTGGTAGGACATCCAGCCCAATCCGAATCAGTAAATCCTGTCAATTGTAAAGAACTACGAGAAGAAAGAAGAATGCCATGTCCTAAAGTTCCCTTAAGATATCGAAGAACTCGGATCGCGACATCAAAATGTGCAGTTCTAGGAGAAGACATAAATTGACTTAAATAGGTAACCGCATAATTAATGTCGGGCCTGGTTACGGTAAGATAAATTAAGCGACCAATAAGACGCCTAAAACGTGACGGGTCTTCAAGTGGAGCACCATCCGTGGGTAAAGACTTTAGATTTTGTTCCATTGGAAATCTTTGATGGCTTTGCCCCTAATTAGGCTGGGAGTCTCGCAAGATATCAAGAATATATTTGCGTTGACAAAGAAAAATTCCATCAGAAGAATGGGAAACCTCTATTCCCAGAAAATATTGTAAACGAACCAAGTCTTTAATTGAAAACAAAGTTTCTAAACGAGAAATTAGACGTGAAATGGCAGTAGAATCATTGCCGGTAATCACAATATCATCGACATAGACTAAAACATATAGAGATAAATATTTTTGATGAATAGTAAACAACGAATAATCAGCAGTAGATTGCTGGAAACCCTCAGCAATAAGGGCGGACGAAAATTTCGCAAACCACTGGCGAGAAGCCTGTTTAAGGCCGTAAATAGATTTGTTTAAACGACAAACTTGGTTAGGTTTACCAAATCCAGGTGGAGGACGCATGTAAACTTCCTCATCAAGATCACCTTGAAGAAATGCATTGTTAACATCAAGTTGGTGTAAATGCCAACCTTTTATGGAAGCTAAAGAAAGCAAAACTCTAACGGTAACTAACTTTGCAACAGGATCAAACGTATCATGATAGTCCACCCCTTCAAGTTGGGTATAACCTTTTGCAACCAAACGAGCTTTGTGTCGCTCGATACTACCATCAGATTTGTATTTAATTTTGTAAACCCATTTGCAACCAACAATAGACTTACCAGGAGGAAGAGAATCCACCTCTGTCCAAGTGTCATTGTCCTTCAATGCCCGTACTTCTTTAACCATAGCATTGCGCCATACTGGAATCTGCATTGCAGCCTTAAAAGAAGTTGGTTCCTCTATGTTCAAAATTGTGGTCAAGAAAATTTTATGAGAAGGACTAAAATTATCAAACGACAAATAATTTGTAAGAGGATAAGGTTGAGATTGGGAACACTCAACAGAAGAACAAACATAATCTTTCAAGTAAGGAGGTAAATTGTGTTATCTTTCCGATCGTCGCAAAACAGGATTAGAAGAGTTAACCGGATCAGCTATGGGGTGAGAATCAAGTGTTGATTCATGAACAGTACTAGTTTGAGAATCAGGTGAAAGTTCACGGATGTGGACACTTGTTTGGGAAGGAGATGTTGATGCGTGAGTGTTAAAATTAATTGGGAAATCCTGAAGTGGTGAATTGTGTGGGTCTGTAGGATGTGGAATGGGAGAAGGTGGTGTTGTAGACAAAGTAGGTGCGGAAGCAGGTGAAGGATTATTAGTGGAATATGAAGGGTGTATAGCTTTATGTAAATGTGGTGGAAAATCAAAGAAAAAATCATCATTTGTAGATGACGTAGGTGTAGATGGTTTTGAGAAACTAGTCTCATCAAAAGGAAAAATGTCTTCATGAAAGACAACGTCACGAGAAACAAACTTTCGACGTTTTTCAATATCATAAACATCCTTTTTGAGCAAAAGGATACCCAAGAAAAATGCAGGGTGTAGCTCGTTGATCAAACTTAGTTTTAATGTTGATATTGCGAGCAAAACAAAGACACCCAAAAACACGTAAAGTAGAATAATCTGTGTTGTACCAAATAATTTTTCATGTGGAGATATATGATTTAAAAGTTGTGTTGGCATTTTATTTATTAAGTAAGTTGCTGCCAACAAACATTCTCCCCAAAATCGAATATGAAGGTTGGAATGAAAACGATGAACACGAGCTACTTCAAGTAAATGTCGATGCTTTCTTTCGACAACACCATATTGTTGTGGAGTATAAACACAACTGCGTTGGTGAACAATTCCCATTTTAGAAAATAAGCTTGAAGTTCATATGATAAGAACTCAGATCCATTATCGGATCGAAATTTTTGAAGATCAAGAATTATAAATGAACCCGACCCCGTAGACACACGACAAACAGGTTTCTTATATTGAGTTATAACCTGGTTAAAAAAGTAAAACAAGTATTTTAAGGTTTCTGATTTTAATTTCATCAGAAAAACCCAAGTACATTGAGTGTAATCATCAACGATCGTCAAAAAATAACGATCACCATTTAAAGAAGGAACCGAAAAAGGTCCCCAAATATCGCAATGAATTAATTTAAATGGAGATGTACTGAAATTAACACTTTTATTAAACGGTAAGCGAGATTTTTTTGCCATAGGGCAGATTACACATTTGTGATCCAAAGTAGAATGCATATAATTAAAACGGTTAACTAGAAAGCGAAAACGACCTAAACTAGGGTGACCAAGACAAAATGCCATAGATCAAAAGGCTTATATTTCATAAAAGAAAGCACCGAAGAATAGCGCAATTGATATAAGCCTGAAACCAAATCACCCTGACCAATAAGTTTCGTCGTCGAACGGTCCTGAAAACGACAAGAATTGTGAGAAAAAATAACTTCACAATTTGAAGAAGAACATAATCTACTCACTGAAATGAGGTTATATTTAAAAGATGGTAAATAATAAACATCCCTTAAAATCAAAGTGGGGGAAAGATTAACAGTACCAATATGGGAAATCAAAGCCCTTGTACCATCAGGTAATAAAACACCCATATTAGACGGGGCAATTTTATAAGTTGAAAAAAATTTAAGAGATGAACAAGCATGGTGGGTAGCACCACTATCAATAATCCATTCAGTATCGAAGGAACATAAAAACGTACCAGCGAAATTCATTTTAGGTTGTTCGTCGGCTGTAGCAGGGAGTGTCGCAGCAAAAGCATCCAAGCGAGCCAAATGATCAGCGGATAATCCAGGGAAAAGCGGAGCAACAACAGTTTGTGGAGCAAATATCCCTTGTGATGCATCATGTTGTTGTGGTAGCACATCTTGAAGAACAACAGAAGTGGTAGCCAAAGTTTTGCCATCCTTGCGCTTATAGTTTGGTGGATATATAACCATTCAGTTTGTAACAACGGTCTCTAGTATGACCATCTTTATGACAGTAATCACAATAATAACTCCTCTTTTTGTTAGTTTTGGAAGAGTGATAAGCACGTAAGTGCTATATTTTATACCCATATTTATATGAGCTAGGACTCAATATTTTTACTAATAATATCGTTTTAGTGCTTTTGTAGAAAGTACAAGTAAATCCGATCATTGGCTGAATATATGGCGAAAGAAGCTTAAGATGGCGTTTAAAACAAAAACAACAAAATGCTGCCGAAGGCGACGAGCCTTGTTATGTGCTTGAGTTGGCTGCCACTTAAATTACTTCCTCTCAGCTAATACGGAAAGAAAAGAAATCGATATCTCTTATGAAAGTCCAACCACCTGGATTCCAGTGGTGGGAAAAACAATAAGTGGAATCAAAGTGGGATTGTACCATTAGGTGTCGGCTAAAGGAGTTACAAGGAAGAAAGATGGGACGTGTCCGACTCTCACACTCCCATTTCATTTCATAACCAAACAAGAGAAAGCATTTCATGTTCTTATCGAACAAATAGTTTGAGCATCATTATCCCTGTTTCGATTGCACGACAACAACAATGAAAATAAAATTGTAGAGAAGTTAAAGATGTATGTGCTGGCTCAACTGGATCTCATGGGATTGTGTTCAAGTGAAATGATTGACGGTGGTACTGAACTTGGATGTCAAGGAATAAGATAATGGGGCATGTTTTATTGTGGGGTGAGCTGTGAAATCGATGAAGTCTGGGGTTGGAAATGTTGAAACTGGTGGTGATCGACTGCAAATGGAGGAAGTATTTAGTTGTGATTTGAAAATGGGTTTTGAGCTGAGTACAATTGGTGGCCGGCGTTCAGATATTCAGGGTTGTATTACTTTCTATACAAGGACATCATCCCTTGGTCGACGAGTTAAGATGGAGTTCATTGTTGTAGCCGAGATGTCGAAGGCAGTGACATTTTCGCAGCGAGACAAGGAGCTGATGGTGATGCCACTGATGGTCAGAGACGAAGATATGGGGCTGTTATTAGAGAGAACTGTTGGTGCAAGGCTAGCTCTTATTGGTGCAGCTGATTGTAATCAGTGGAAGGAGGTTATGGACTGAATTTAAGTCAGCTGCGTTGGGTACGACGACTGGTTATGATGACTGAAGGCGTTGAAGGCATGAGATCGAATCGGTGGCTGCACTGGCAGGAAAGGCAACAGACGGACTGAAAATAAAGTGGAGTTTCCAGAATACCAACAGTGGATGAAGTTGCAACTTGATGGTTTGTTGTGGATTGAAGTCATTAGAGGAAGACAGGTGGTGTTGTGATGTTAATCAAGCTGGTCGGAACTGCAACAATTTGTAATGGCAACCAGTGGTACGAGAACTTCAGGATTCAGGGAAGATTAGTATTTGTTGGGTGCTGTGACGATATGGCTGAGGTTGAATCGATGGTGGGGGATTGAGATTCACAGAGAGTCAAGATCGGAAGACGGAATGCATTTGAGTTTAACTGGTGGCCATGCTTGAAGTTTTGAGAGTCGAAAGACAACAGATTTGTTGCTTCTCTGTCCGTACAGATTTCAGATGGGAATGGAGATGGAACTAGTGATTGATGCCATCGGTTCGTGGAATTCAACAACGAACGGACAGAAATGGGCAGTGGCCAGAGTTTTGGAAGGAGCTGGACGGGCAGAGCAGTTGGGTCTTGTGGTTGGATTGAGAGATTGTGACTGGACTGGGCCTGCTGAGAAATTCCTTCTTTGATCCCATTCAAACCCTTAGCTGTGGAGATATATAATAGTTTCAAGACATAATCAAGAAAAGAGGACCGGACGAGAGGTCGTTTTGGAGTTTCTTTGCGCCGCTGGTGAGGAACTGTGAGAAGAGAAGGAGGCGAGGAAGCTGTGTTGGCCGGAGAAATTATTTGGAATCGAAAACAAGAGAAGGCGACGGTTTAATCTTTCTTTTCTCTTGTTATTGTTTTTGATGGGTTTTAAGAAACCCATAATCATGTCTTGTTAGAATTTATGTGACTAGGGTTTATGGTTGTAGCCACTTTGGGTATTAGGCTACTTTCAATTGAATAATATTTAGCAAAAGACCATTATGATTTGAATAAATTAATTCTTGATTATTGTTTATTGATTGATTGAAAATTAGTTGTTGCTTCACCGGTTTTAAAAACCTATGTGCTTAATGAATTAGTTTTAAAATATGTGTGTCTTATTATTTGATGATCCATGCTTCGTTAAAAACTTTGATGGGTTATGCTTAGAAAAGCCATATAGAATTTGTGAACCTATATTTAGTTTCGTATAACTTTCTCACGATGCAATTTGATGGTTCATGCTTGGATTTAGTCTTTTGATGTGCCATGCTTAGGGTATACCAAGTGATATTTGCGACTCTAATACATATAATAGGTGATGTCAATAGAGCAACAATAAACACATATTCATAATTATGTTTCATTTCGATATTTGCAAGGAAATAGTGGTGGATACCAATAAAACCACAGTTCCGATTTTCCCATTTGCCTCATTTAATAGTTTAATTTTATTATTTCGTTTTCAATTTTAAAAATTCAAAAACATTATTGTTGGTTAATCTTTTTAGAGATATTGATTACAGTATTTCCACCGCTCTTCGTGGGAACGACCCGTACTTGCCTCTGTCTACTAGTTAGACACCGTGCGATTGCGGTTATTATAATATAGGCATCTCCGGATCCTATCAAAGAGGTATCACTAGGCCTGTCAATGGAAGAATATCCGTCGGATATTTAGAAATCCGATATCCGATATCCTATAGGTTAAGCATTATCGGATATTCGATATCCGATAATATCCTATAGGATATCAACATCAGATATCGATTCCGATTGGCTAAGCTGTCGGATATCCGATAATATCCGGTTATACCAAAAAATCTTAAAAACCCTTGTAAAACATTTTCATAATTGACAGTTATCGGATATTTATCCGACAATATCCGATACTAGACTCGAAATTAGGATAAATTACAAATAAGTTTCTATATTATCGGATATCGGATATTAACATTTCGGATGGGGTCTAATCCGTTTCCAATATGTTAAGGAAGAAATATCCGATCCGATATCCGATAAAACGGATAAAATCCTATAGGATCTCGAATATTCGGAAACAGATTCCGGATATCGGACAAATATTGACAGGCCTAGGTATCACCTTCATGGCGAGCAACATCAAGGGTAGCCGATTCAACAATCGGAATGGTATTAGCCAAAGATTGTTGAACCTCTTCTTGTCGGACTAAGTTATAAATAGTTAACAAGGGTGGAAACTCAATAAGCTGCAAAATGTTAGAACGGAGACCAGCGTACCTATCATGAAGACCTTGCAACAACTCCATGGCTCTATCTTGGTTGAGATGATCAATTGCATCCTTGGCATTAGCAAAAATACAAGTACTTACAGGCCTTATAGCATCCATCTCATCCCAAATAGCACGAAGACGACCATAAAAAACCATCACAGACGAACCATCTTGCTTAATAGAAGCAAGTTGTTGTTTCAATTGATATAGCTTCGGAGCACAAGATTCAACATGCCTGTTCTCAAGATCTTTCCAGAGAAGAAAAGAAGTAGGAGCATAAGAAGCACTATCTTTAATGCTAGGAAGAATAGCAGCATGAATCCAACCAATGACAAGACCATCTGCTCGCATCCATTCTACGAGTTTGGATGGATCAGTTGGTTTGGAAATTGATCCATCAATAAAACCAATCTTGTTCTTCACACGCAAAGCTCTCATCATTCCTATCTTCCACGATACGTAGTTATCACCGTTTAATGGAGGACTACAAAGAACAACATTGGGGTTGTCCGATGGATGGACAAAAACTGGATCACGATAAGAAGCAGTATCCAAAGAAATTGAAGATGATTGCCCATTAGGGCTTGAAGCATTAGGACTTTGTTCTCCTTCCATGATCAAAAGACAAAGGAGAGGGGGAAAAAAATGATATAAAAAGTTTCCCACAGGAATTTGATCAAACAACCTAAGATCAGATGTTCCTGCTCTGGACCATCAAGAATTAAGATTTGTTGATCATATTACAGAGAGGTAAGAACCTCTATTTATAGGAAGATACAATAGAGATATTATCTACGAGATCAATTACAGTAATGGTGATTGACCCTTGATTGACTCTAACCTAAATTAACTCTAACTAATTTAGTAAACAAAATATATGATATCAATTACACAACGGCAATCACTCTTGACAGAAGATATGCAGCTGGATATGAGTTGTCACAATGTACATGTCAATATTGTTCTTAAAACATTGTGGTCGAGTAGTTCAAGATTACTAATAGGGGTACCAGATTAAGCGGGGGTGTACCAAAACCATAATAAGACAAAATAGATTTTCATATAGAACAAAATAGATTTTACACCCCACCAATCCTGGCATCCCCATTAGCGGCCTTGGAGTAGTTCTCCTGGAAATTCTCAGTCATTGCCAATGCCGAGACAAAAATATCAGGACCATATTCTGTCACACAGCCGGACCTTTTCTCAGTGTCGTAGATATCCGGCTCTGTTTGCACAACATAGAGTTGGATCGGATGTTTGTGTCAGATAGTGGGTTCCCCATTCAGAGGGGGTGTTTGGTTACATTCTCATAAGTTCATTTTTCTGTAAACAGAAGTGAAAAGTTAAGTTGGCAGCAAAAATAAAATTCTAAACTTTTGAGATCGACTTCTGTATCCAAACGCCCTTTTAATACGCTTTGAGTTGGGCGTCGCATCACTTGAGCGTTCTTATGACACGGAGAAGAAGTTCCGGATGTTATAACGGAAAATGGGTCATTTGTCCAAAAAAAATTAAAACACGGTTCAAATAGACGAGTAAAAAATTTTATGGGTGAAAGGGACAAAGAAAAAATAGCAAGGATGAAACTGGATTCATCCTGGCTTAAACTTAAAAAATAAAGAAGGATGAAATTGGATGCATCCCCGTGTAAAATAAAAATAAGAAAAAATATTTGAAAATGGACAGGATGAAACTTTACATCCTGCCTATTTTTAAATTTTTGTCCATTTAAACAGTATCTAAATCTAACTGTCCTTTTCACCCAGGAAATTTTGATTTTGGTCTTTTTAACCAATTTTGTGATGTTATAATAGATGGAACCACGACTTGGACCTCCGAGTTGGTTTTTTTTTTTTTTTCTTCTAATCTTTCATTCTCTAGTCTCTACTGTCAGTAACATGACAACAATTGGTCAAAAGTTGAGTGTCACTTAAGGTGTGTTTGTACTTTAGCTTCTGCATCTACTGGTATGCTACACGCCAAAGGCTAATTACTAGAAATGGATTGCAAGAGTAAAGAGCACTTCTTACACGCCTTACTTATAAAAGATATCAGACAATTAAGTAAAACTTGTTCTCATTACATCAATATTTAATACTCCCTCCGTTCCTAATTAGATGAAATTTACTTGTGGTTTTACAAATTTTGAGCAAAGGAAAGTGGAGATATATTTAAGTATTTTTACAATTATACCCTTATAGGCAATAATTAGTAAAATTTAGAAACGATTTATCTCTTAAACTATACCACGGTTTTTTATAAACTTTACACATTGAAAAGCATTTTAAAACACCTACGCAACGAATATAAACATGACTATCAAATTATACATATTTCTTATAGAAAAAATAACCAATTAAAAGGGTAGTTTGAGAAATATCCCCTTGGTTAGTGAAATAGCTCATCTATTTGTGGACAAAACTAAAAACCAAGTAGCTCATCTAATTAGGGACGGAGGGAGTATATGTAAGAAGTGAAAAGGAGAAGAAACTACCAACTCTTTAGATAGAGACGAAAGAAATTACTTAGAAGTTTCTTCAGCTGCAGTGGAAAACGTCACTCTATTAATTCCTACTATATACATCCATTCCACCATTCTTTTTTCTCTTCAACAACAATCTTCAAAAATTTTACTCTCTCTGTAAAATTGAAGAAGAATCATGAACACAGAACCAGCAAACAAATCAATGGGGTTCTTTGGCATTTACAAGGAAGCTTACAAACTTACAGCAATGAACAAGAAGATCTTTTCACAAATCACCTTAACCATTCTCCTCCCTTTAGCCTTCTTTTTCATGTCTGAAATACGAATCTTGACTTACTTAGAAATAAAAACTCCTCGGGGGATCGCTATTGGATTGATTATAGCCCAAATCCTCTACTTAATCTCGATGCTCTTTTTCATTATCTTGTCAGTTTCTAGCATCGTGTATACGGTTGCTTGCTTCTATACCTCCAGAGATATCACTTACAAGAAAGTTACTGGTGTGGTTGGTAAGTTATGGGGGAAACTTATTGTCACATTTTTATGGTGCTTCTTGTTCTTGGCTATATACACCTCTGTAACTTTCGGTTTGCTGTTGCTATGGTTTTTCGTCTATAATGATGGGATTAGAACTTTGATATTTATACTTTGTCTATGTATTCCTGTTCTCGCCGGATTAACTTACATGATGGTTGTTTGGAATATCGCAACTGTGATTACGGTATTGGAAAAAGATCATTATGGCAGAAAAGCTTTGGCAAAGAGTATGAGACTGATTAAGGGCAAGATTTGGGCTTCTTGTGCTGTTTTTATGTTGCTCGGGATCACATTTGTTGGAATAGTTTTCACTTACTGTTACCTGGTGCTTTTCGGAAACAGAATTAGTATGGTGGGTAGCATATTTGTGGAATTGGTTGTCATTTGCTAATGGCTATTTGGATTCATATCTTGCTCGTTGTTCACGCCGTGGTTTACTTCGTTTGCAAATCGGTCCACAACGAAGACATATCTACCACTGTTTCGACTCACTCGGAGGTCCCTGTTATTCATTTGGGTAGGGAGATTAAAGACGTTCAATTAGAGCAAGTACAAGTACCAGTTTGAAGAATCGGCAAATTTGCACGGTTAATTGCAAATTTCTTTAATGTGCTTTCATGAACTAAATTTATTATCAAGGGATGGATATAATGTAAGTAGTTTGGGTAATTTTAACACTCCTAGTTAATTTGATTTGGTAAGTAAAAAGTTATTAGGGATGTTTATGATATAATGAAGTGGATTATTATGAACGATGAATGTTGTTTATCACTGTTCTTCTTTGTTAAAAAAAAACTTCTTTTTTAGTGGTTTTTCTTTTTGAAGTAAGCTATTCTTCTTTGTGTAATATTGGCGGTCGTACCTGGTCAAGCTTATACAACATGCAAAAGCTCATTTTTAGGACATCAAAAATCATATACCAGATAAAAAATTTTTAAAGTATAATCACTATTTTGGAATTCCCTGTTTGTAAGAACTGGTTGTGTACCATACCAGACCAGACCTCACTCTTAACAGTGGATGGAGGATCACATGGGATTACATTGAGCGCTGGTGTTATGATGGAGGGGTAGTGTGGGACATTGTTAAATAGGGATTAGGTGGTGGTGTGATGGCGCAAGACAGTAGTGAACAATGAACATAGCCATAGCCCATAGGTCATAAGTGCCTATCGGAGTGACCAAATTGGTGACATTTCAAAGCTCATTGAACTCGACCTTGCTACATATCCCCCACTCCTTTCCACCATTCTCTTCCACCACTAGGTGGCTTCATCAAGGCCATAGATTGCATCCATTTTGATCCCCATGGAGAAGCAAGGGGTCCCATTATAATTGAATTGCACGAATACCTGCACGACACATAAGCGGTGGAAAGGAGTGGGGGAAGGGGCTGGTGGACATATAGCATTTTCGCATTGAACTGGATATCAGTATCTCCAGGACCTTTTTAAGGAAGGATCAGGTGCGCTATCTCTCATATTTTGTTTATTTATTTATTAATAATGGAGTTGTGGGCATGTGGCTTATTCTACCATTGAAGATAAGCCTTAAGGTACCCCTAAGAAACTTGGCTTGATTGAGGTATACCCAAATTAATTGGGGTATACCCAATAAGACAAAAACTAGGTCATTGTGAAGTAAAATCAGCCACCCCTTAATCTTGTATTTTCTAAATGGTAAAATTGCCCTTACAATGATTAACACTAATTTAAATAATTGAAATGATTAGATTAGTTAGTTGATTTATATGAGTGGGTTTGGAAATAATTGAGAGTAGGAAAGAGTACAAAGTAGTAGGGGGGACAAGTTAGGGTTTTTGAGAAATTTGTGATACGAGCGAGATGAGTGATTCAAATCCTGATTTTGAAGTGGGGGAGTCTTCTAACTTTCCTCCTACAGATGAGTACTTGTATGATCCTGATCATGATCCCCAGATCAGACCATGATCAAATGGATTATATGCATGATCCTCACTTTATTTTCCTCATACTCAAGATGGGTATGGAAGTGATGAATGTCTTGAGCCAAACGTAGAATCCATTGACCAAGAAGAAGAGAATGGAGCTACAAGTAATCAGGTAGACAACATACGTGGTGAAGATTGTGATTTTTCCATGCAAATGAAGGATATTTTTTTTTCTCACTTTTGCTGCACAGGTCGACGATTTTCGATCATACCGACCGTAGTAAGCCGGCGTGGTACCTAATGCTCCGACTTTTCATGAGCAGTATTCTAGTCGGCAAGGTCGAAAATTTGAACCCTGCCGACCACAAGTTTTTTTGCAACACAGAAGTCCTGATTTGAAACATGTTTAAGCCGGCATTGTAGTGGTACGTAGACCTTGCCGACTACAGTCTGGTCGACACTGTTTTATTTTCCGACCAAGCCGGCTGTAGCTTAGCCGGCGTGATTTTATATATAGACCCTGCCGACTACAAGATTTTTTGCAGCACATGAAACGATTTTGAAACATGCTTAAGTCGTCATTGTTCTGGTTCGTCGACCCTGCCGACTGTTGTTCAGTCGGCGCTCTTTTTTTCTTCGACCAAGACGGCGCTGTTTTATATATCGACCCCGCCGACTTTTGTAGTACATATCAACTAACTTGTGTTGCTTTGTAGATTGCATTGGTACCGATGGCGGATCAGCCTCAAGCTCACAATGTTAGGGGTCCTGATACTTCCGCACATTATGCTAATGATTTGGAATGGAAGGAAAAAGACGACGCGGTAAATTGGATTGTTAAGAAAGCAAAAGAGAAGATGTGCGTTCTAGTGAAAAACACCCAACAAAGAGGTACACGGTTCGAAATGGTATGCGAGTGTAGTGGGTCGTCGGACGCAAGTCACAAGAGAAATGGTTATGTGTATGATAAGAAGACGACTAGAGTGTACAAGACGAAGTCAAAGAAGTGTGGATGCCCATTCAAGATTATTTTTTGGAGGAACAAAGATACAGATCACATGTGGAGAATGAATAGAGTTGAAGTTGGTTGGCATAACCATAAAGATCTGGAAAGTCTTGTTGGGCACTGCCAAGTTTCCAAGTTGAAACCGCACGAGTTCGAACAAGTAAGAACAAGTTAGGGAATTAAACCAAGCAAGCTCCTTAGTAAGTTCAAGAGGAATGACCCGCATAACCTTTCTTCATTGTCTACAATTTATGCGGCCAAGGCAACCATCAAAAGAATTAAATGGGATGGAAGAAAGGTAATGGAAGAATCACAATGGTTGGCACACAAATACAACTACACGATGAGAGACCGTGAGTCATCGGAAGGGAATGTAGATCGTATTTTTCTTGCGCATCCCGATATGATTCAATTGGCGTGGTGCTTTACCAAGTTTTGTTCATGGATTGTACTTATAAGACGAGTAGGTACTGCATGCCTTTATTGAACTTTTTATGACAAACCTCGGATAAGCAATCGTTCACGTTGGCATGGTGTTTTATGGATCGTGAGAAGGATGATAGCTATATTTGGGCATTGGAAACTTTGAAGCTTCTCTACCACGAAGATGAGACTCCTGGGGTTATAGTGACCGACAATGAGCAAGCAATAATGAACGCCGTGAGGATAGTTTTTCCCAATGCACAAAATTTCCTTTGCACTTGGCATATACAATGCAATCTTAGAAAGAATTGTAGGAATCATATCCAAAAGCCAAAGGCAAAGAAATGCACTAAACGTGAAAAGGAGGAAGATGAACATCTTAGTAAACTAACTAAAGAGGAGAGAGAGGAAGAGAAGAAGAAAGAAGATGAAGAATGGAAAGAAGGTGAGATCAAGTTTGGGTTATTCATGAAAGCGTGGGATAAGTTGGTTTGGTCGATGAGTGTGGAAAGATATGAGATCAACTTGAAGGAGTTCGAGGATGATTAGGGGACTGATTACCCCAAAGTAGTGGAATATTGCAAGAGACAATGGTTGAGGCCACACAAAGAGAGGTTTGTGTATGCTTTTACTTACGACTATAAATATTTCAAACTTGAATCCACAAGTATGGTAGATCAAGCTCATGGTAGACTAAAAGCTCTACTTTTCACGAGTCAAAATGGGATTGTGACGGTGCAACATGCTATCCATGAGTACACTAATAATGATATCAACAAGATAACAAAGCAATTCCAAGAAAGTATCTTCCTAAGTTGAAGGATTTTAAGGAGGATAATTGGTTGCTTGTTGGTATAAATTGCAACGTCTCGCATTTGGCAATACATTTTATGATGAAACATCTCAAGTTGTATCAAAAGTATGACAAGCCGGACACTCCTTGTAAGTGTAGGATAATGAAGGCTATCGGACTTCCATGTCGTCATATGCTTGGTAGGTATAAAACTCCCATTCCGATTGAAGATATCGATCCTTATTGGAAGCAATTATATTTCAAACCGGCTCCAAGAGAAGATCCCGGTGAAGAGTTTGGCGACATGGAACTTGGGAGAATAATCCTCGACAAGTACCCCAAGTTGAATAGGTTGGACAAACAAACTATGAAGCACAAGTTGATGCCGATTGTTTACCCTTTTATGGAAGAACTTGAAGAACCGGAGAAACAAGATACCTACCACAAAGACAAGGGCGGAAGAAAGGGAACAAATTAAAGAGTATTTGAGTACAAAATGCGATCCATCCGGACATGACTATACCGAGGCGCAATACAAAGAGGAGCCGTCTAAAAAGAAAAGAGGTCGTCCGAGGAAAGAAACAACTACACAAACGGTTTCAAACTTGAATCCAAATAGCACTCCACCTCTTGAGAGTCAAGCAAGTGTTGTAAATAAAATGGGTCGGCCGAGCAAAGAAACAACTACACCAACCGTTTCAAACTTGATTCCAATTGAAACTCCACTTCTTGAGAGTCAAGCAAGTCAAGGGGATGTTGTGAAGAAAAGAGGTCGTCCGAGCAAAGAAACAACTACACCAACCGTTTCAAACTTGAATCCAAATGAAACTCCACTTCTTGAGAGTCAATCAAGTCAAGGAGATGTTGTGAAGAAAAGAGGTCGTCCGAGGAAGGAAGTAAAACCGGTATTGGAAGAGTATCGCGTACAACTCCATCAAATTATTCAAGAGTTCGTTATTGGTATCGACGGCGTCCCAAAGGATGGAAATTGTGGGTTTCACGTTGCCTCCCGACAATTGGGACACCTAGGTGGAGTGGTTGAGGAGAATCTCACCCAATGTCAATACATAAGAAAGAAGATGGCCGCCCGACTAGAAAAAGACAAGGAGTTTTATATCTCAATGATACTAGAAGGTTCCATGGAGGATAAAGAAGCGACTTTTAAAGATTTTCTAAAGAGTGTTAAAGGCCCGGAGGGAAATACACCGGTTAAATGGGAGCATTGGTTGAGAATGCCGGAGTGTGTCCATCTATTCGCGGATACGTGGTACATTTTTTAGTAAAGGACCAAGTGTATCATTTACACCGAAAAATGCGGTTTGTTTGGAGCAGCTCAAGCATAGAAGAATTGTTATGGCTTTGGTGGATAATAATCATTTTATTGGTCTACAACTCAACAAGGAATGTCCATTACCTCCTCTTTGTAGGTTTAGTTTTTGGGAAAAGTTCATAATCAACAAGAGCAGGGAATGGATGAAACTTTATGAGGACAACATGCACCATTGGAATGCTTTAGATGAGTCAAGGGAATGTCCCATAGATTTGAATAAAGGAGGTTCAATAGATTTGAATGAACTCCCTCCCATAGATTTGAGTGATGAGTGATTATGATTAGGGAATAAGGAATCTTTTTGAAGTACTTTTGTAATCGCATTCGTGTTTTGTGTAATGTACTTTGGAGTACTACAAATGAATGAAATGGATGTGGTTTTTTTGGTGTATACTCCTTTGGTCGGTATTGTATTTGTTACACGACCCTGCCGACTCCTCTAGGGTCGGCATGTTATAAATTCGTCAGGCTGCCGGCGGCACTTCATGACAGCATAGGAAAAAGGCCTGGGACGGTCGGCAAGGTTGTTTCCCTCCTACAGTGCCGACCGTCCCAGGGTCGGCAAGGTCTTGGTTTCGTCAGGTTGCCGGCTTTTTTGTGGTTGGCATAGTTTATGAGGATAACCATGCCGATCAGAACAGAAAAAAAAAGTTGTTCCTGGATGTTCTCATACATTATAGTCGGCAGGGTGGATTAGGAGAACCCTGCCGACTATACATCCACAGGCATGGTTTATGAGGATAACCATGCCGATCAGAACAGAAAAAAAAAAACTTGTTCCTGGATGTTCTCATGCATTATAGTCGGCAGGGTGTATTAGGAGAACCCTACCGACTATACATTCACCGGCATAGTTTGTAAACTCTTGAGCAGCTGAAACGCTTTTAATTTAGTACAATGCCGACTATACATCGAATACAAACCTTAAAAACTTAATTAAAGCATGCAAACCTTAATTAAAGTATACAAACGTTAAAAACTTAACCCTAACACATTTGGGACATATATAATATGTTTTTCCGGTACACAATTTCTTAGGAGAGGTAATTAGCTTCATCTTACCGTCGCAACATGGATCTGTGCATCGTAGAAGGTTGATTTTAGCAACTTCATCTTCATACGGAGCTAGGCGCTCATCTATCCAATAGAAAAACCCACAACAAGTGCATTTTTAAGCATACGGCTGATATACATCTCCTACTGCAGCTTTCATGAGAAATAAGAATCCTTTACAACCTTCAATAGTGCATTTGCTTCCTTCAAAGGGACAATTGTTTGCAAAATGACCACTTAGTGTACAAAGACTAGAAATATTTGGTTGTGTTGCACTTGAAACTTCCATTCTTTATTCAAGGTTGAAGATGAAGTTGAGAATGATTTTATAATAACAACACACATAATATCTTGATTTTGAAATTTATAGCCGTTGAGCATTCAATGGCTTGTACTTTGTACTTAAAAAGTAATATTTTTATACTACTAACATTTAGGTCGGCAAGGTTGATATTTCAAACCATGCCGATTACCTATCCCTGACAGCACTATAGCATATAACATGGTATGGTCGGCAAGGTCGAGCTTACAAACCATGCCGACTTACTGCAACTCTAATATTGTCTAAAACTGCACAAAAAAGAATAACTTCTAAAGCAAATGAAACTGAAAATTAACATAAGTTTAACAAGTCTAAAACCACAATCTAAGAGTTCAAAATATAATGTAAGAGTTCAAACCGCAATCTAAGTTTCTAAACCAAGTAAAACATAATAAAGTTTAAGAATTTCATGGATCCTTCTCATTGTTGTTATCTTCCTCCCCATTACTAGCTTTTTCACCATCACTAGCTTTTGCACCAGCATCAGCTTTTGCTTTTCCCTTATCTGGACCTATGTAGTCACCGACCTCATTGTAATAAGGGTTCACTCCAGAAAATTCACATGCCCTGAAAAATGTTCTTGGATCAACCTCTTCTTCTTCCTCCTCTTATGATGTGCATTCTTCATAGTTGAGGGGATTGCTAAGACTGTTCATAAACCTTAGAAATTCTTCAAGATCTTCCTTACCCATCAGAAGTAACTTTCTTACAGGGCAATTCTTTTCACTTTCATCTTTAGGATCTTCTAAATTGGGATAAATTACATCAATAAATTGTAATAACTCTTCTGCATTGTTAACAGGACAAGGTAGGTCTTCTTTTTTTTTTCCTCTGGGAACCTAAACAATGCACAAATAAAAGATATGAAATTTTTACACATTGAAAGATGGTTATGGTCATATGGTCGGCAAGGTCGAGAATATATACATTGCCGACTAATACTTACTCGGCAAGGTTGTAATCATATACCAAGCCAACCAACACACAGTCGGTAAGGTCCTATACAAGAAAGATGCCGACGGTTAACTTAGGAAATTAAGATTTCTGTGACCTAAAGTCGGCATGGTACAATTCTAAGACAATGCCGACCAGATGTAAGTCGGCAGGGTTTGTTATTATACCCTGCCGGCCCTAGTTACTGTCTAACAGTCGCCGTGGCTGTTATGAAAAGTCGGCAAGTTATTCATCCTGAGACCATGCCGGCTCTTACAAAATACCAATAGTCGGTGTGGTTTTAAATTATCGACCTTGCCGACCAAAAACCCTGAAAATTATAATTTTCGATTTCTAACCTAATATAACAATCATATAACACATCAGAATAATGAGTTGAGTTTAGAAATCACTTACAGTCTTCTTTTCACCGGTGGAGGGTTTTTTCAACATTCTCAGGGATTGGATTTTCGGGTTTGCTAGTTCCAACTTTTTCCTTACCTTTTCCCTCTGATTTAGATCTTCTCATGTTACCTGTTGAATCTCTCTTGCTACTGGATCGAACCATTTTTGGTAGAATATAAAAATTGAAATTTTTGGTTGATGGAATAAGATGAAGGAAGGAGAAGAGGAGAGGGATTAGAGAAGATAAATTAGAAGAAGATTAATCGATTTTTACTTTTTAAGTTTAGGATTTAATTTTAGATTAATTAGTACAAGGGTACCAAAGTAACTTCATCCTGTTTTGACCTCCCCTTAGTAAGGGCACATGTCCATTTAAATTTGGGTATACCCCAATTAATCTGGGTATACCCCAATCTCACGAGGAAAGAAGCAAAGGTTGTCACAATTATCCAAAAATAAAATGCATTGAATTAAGAGCAACAGCTATGGATATATTTCTTGGAATGCGAACGAACTTGGCAACAAAGATACTAGAAATCACCTGTAAAATCTTATTAAATCCAACAATTCTGATATAATATTTCTTTCTGAAACGAAAAACCAGCTTAAAAGAATGCAATATCTCACTGCTAAGATTCAATTATCCAAATATTTTATTATTTAACTTAATTGGTCTATCTGGTTGGCTGTGTTTGACGTGGAAAACATAGTTGATCTCTAATACATAAACATGCAATGCAATTTTATAAACTGTTTGGTGAAACTTGATTCTAAAATTGATGCTTCTATTATCTCCTTCATGCGTGGAGCCTTAAATGACATGCATAAGGCCTATTCCTATGCACATGCCAAAAAAATGTTGTTTGGCATACCAGGTGGCATGGCAAATGAGTTGCGCCACTATGGGAAAACCATTAAGCAATGGAGTTTCTAGCGAGCGTTATTGACAATATCGCCAGCGCTAAAGTCTTTATGGCCAGCGCTGCCATGAATATCGCTCGGTATTGACCTAGCGCCAACGGCTAGTTCTTTATCGCTATAAATATGTAATTTTAAAACTCAGAACTTACCCCAAATATTTTGTGTAAAATTTTTTCTCTAATTCTCTCTTTATCAATCTAATTTATTTTTTAGAATTTTCCCAAATGGCACAATTTCAAACCCAACTTGATTCGGCAATACAACTTGATTTTTCTGGAGTAGTGCTTGAAGGTGCCGTTAAGAAGATATGTGATAGTTATAAAGAAATAGGTAAGAAGCAAAGAAGTCTTTAAGATTTGGATATTAACCAAGTCAAAACCGCAACTAAGAAAATGCAAAGAAAAGTTCAAGGCAAAACAAATTTGAAGCCAAAGAAGAAGATAAACAAAGGAAACTCCGTTCATGAGCGCATTGATTGGAAGTTTGGTGAAATGAATATGATTAACAAGATGAAGAACAGTGTCCCAAATTTTTATTTTTAAAGTCTATATTTCAAATTATTATTGTCTAGTTTTATGTCTTGTAAAATGACTATTAATGATTATATCGAAGTTTAATGAATTTGAAAATTTGACGAGTATTGTTGAAAATTAAGCTTAATTCTTAGTCCAATCTTACATTTTAATTAGAGATACATTTAATAGTTTAAACAAATATTAAAATTTAATACTTAGACAATTAAGAAATTAAAAAAAAAAACTTAAATTGACAATTGAGAAATTAAAACATAAATATTGGAAAATATTTGGGCAAATATCTTAAAATCTCGAAACAACTTCCAAATTGGAAGTCTTTTTCGTTGATGCGACGATATTCCGCATGACACCTTTGTTGAAGTTCCATCATGGTTTCACCATCCCTCAAATTTGGACCTTCTTGCTGAAGGAAAACAACATATCTAGTAACTTCTTGATTGATTGTAGTGAAGCGCTAATTCAACTCTGAAACATCACAATTGTTGAGGTTCATTGTTTGTTCTTGAAATTTCCCAAAAATCCTTTGCCAAAATGTTTGGGGATGTAATGCTTCGCCGAATAAAGTCTCAGTAAAAGAAATATAATTCCTGCAAATACATTCATCTTCCGCGGTAGTGAACTTTGGTTTTCGCCTCCTAAATTGACTTCTCCTGATTTCACTTTGTACATTGGCACGATTAACAACTCTTTGATTTTCGGCATCATGATCGTTTGCTACGAACTCAACCATGTTCATATTATCAACCATGCTCTCTGAGGAATTGAAAGAGTGATGAAAAGAATTGGAGATTGAGAAATTATATAGAGATTTATAAATTCTGGTGTGAGTTGAAATGAGTTTGAAATTAGGTATTTATAGAGGGGAAAAATGGTAGCCGTTGGATGAGGAACTGATAAGCCCAATTGGTTTATTGAGGAAACCAACCCGTGGGTTTATTGAGGAAACCAACCCGTGGGTTTATTGAGGAAACCCACATGGCTTATTATGGAAGCCCAATACGGTTTATTGTTGAAACCGATGGGTTTATTGAGGAAACCCACGTGGCTTATTATGGAATCCCAATACGTTTTATTGTGGAAACCGGTGGTTTATTATAGAAACCCACTTAGCTTATTATTGAAGCCCAAAAGTCCATGGGTAATAAGATCCTAATAAAAAGAGGTTAAGACTTCCATGGGATAATTATTATAGATAATTATTAATATTATTTAAGATAATTGCAAAATCCTAACAGAAAGAGGATAATCATCTTAAGTGGTTATAATTATTATTCAAGATAATAATTATTTAAGATAAATAAGGATTATGATAAGTATTAGATAGAATAACAAATTTTATCATGAATCTGGTTGTTATTTGGGATTTATACAGATGGGGAAAGTTATTTGGATAACTATTAAACCTTAAAGCTACATCTATTTTCGGCCATATATAGAGGCTAAATCTCAACTCAAAAGGTACAAAATTCTATTCTTTTCACCACAATACACTTGCATCCGCTGACTTTAGCATCGGAGTGTTTTTGCAGGTACCCCACCTCTTTTAATCAATTCTTTGGAGATTCTTCATCAACGGTAGCGATTGGATCAACTTTCTCGCATCTCGAAGATTGTTGGGGTGATCATTTTTGCACCAACATCTTTTGGCGCCGACTAAGGGGATCACAAGAGAAAAGGATCGTGCTCCCCTTTTTTTTTTTTTTTTTTTTTTGAGAAGTTTCCCGTCCGAGTGTCTTGAGAATCAGGTTTTCAAGAGACGTTTGAAAAAGAAGCAAATCAGATCGCAACTTTTCTGAAAGTTGCAGAAAGAACAACCACGTTTCAGGAAGTTGCAAGCAGTTCGCAACTTTTGTGAAAGTTGCAGAAGTACAACAACGTACCAGTTGGTTGCAGTAAGTTCCAACACGATTCAGAAGGTTGCAAAAGCTTCTGAACACTTTCAGAGAGTTGCAGAAGGTTTCTGAACATTTTCAGTAAGTTGTGGGAAGATCCAGGAAGTTCCTTAACTCTTCAGAAAGTTGCAGAATCGTTCCAGAACATTTTTCAGGGTTGCAGAAGATCCAAAAAAGTCGCTGAAAGTTCTGCCAAAGTTGTTGAAAGCAAAGTTAAAAGAAAAGAGGAGCGTATGGATATGTCAGAAGCAAATCGATTTGAAATAGATACAGATGTACCCATCGGAAGTCTGATGAATCAACAGGCAAACCCTCGAACTCTTAGAAGTGTTGTAGTCCAAGGAAACTATGACGAAAGGGACGGGAGATCGACGTCGATATCATCATCAGCATCAGCTTCCCGTTCCCGTTCTGGGAGGACTATTCCAAGGGTGAACAACGTTTCGACAAACAAATCACCACCTCCGGCCACTAGAAGAAGCTTCCGTTATCAAAGAGGATTCTCAGGCTAGCATCCGAGCATCCAGGAGCGTCATGAAGAAGACATAGCTAACAGAGGAGTACGTGCTCGAACCAACGTCCCACCTGCTGTACAAACCAATCTCCGATCGGTTGCTCAAGTTAACAACCCTCAAGCCGTGCAAATTAACGTTCCACCTGCTGCTCAGCATAGCCCACGAATCGTACAGGGTAACATCCCACAGGTGACGCCTATTGACTTAACAGTACGGGAGCGTTTGCAAGAGCTTGAAAGAGATAACAAGAGACTCAAAGTTGCGCTGGAGAAAAGAAGGCTGGTTGAAGAGGCAGCTATCCCTCATTCCGAAAGTGAAAGGACATACCGTCACCGAGAGCAAGACAATCCACGCGGAAGAGATGAAACTCTTGTTGATCGTCGTCGGTATAGCCGAAGTAACGAAAGAACATATGAGAATGCCAGGGAAGATTATCAGAGTCGTGATCACAATGGTGACGGCTTTCACGATCGTTATGCAACTAATAATGATCATTATTATACGGTCAAGAGGGATAGACAAGAAGGGACAAGCAGCAAGAGGCATGGTCAGAGAATTGATCGAACCCATGATTGTAACACGTAGGCTTTGGAGGCTGGTATGTGGAGTTTCGAAAGATGTGTTCAAGATTAATAAAGGACAAGAATAATGAAAGCTTACTTGTATGGAGCGCGCGGTGAAGAGGATAGGCGTACTGTGGTTTTCTGGTGATTTTGCCTATATTTGTGCTCACTTATGTAAGGAGAACAAAAAGGTTAGTGTTGTACAAATACTTAACACTAAGAATTCGAGATTACAAAGGATTTTGATTCCCGTAATGGGTTCATTACCTACTAGGAGTGATGGCGGCCACGTCTCCTGCAAGAGACTTGTCTCAAGGGTGCTTTCAAACGCATGGTCCTAATGAAACATACAAACTACAATACGTTAAGTGTTTTGGTGCATAAAATATTCAGTTACCAGTGACTGAAGTCTGGCAATATCCATTTCCTTGCCAGCCAAACACTCCAGGTGTAGCTTCTTGGAACGAAAAATAAAAGATTGCACCTACAAGGTCAAGAAGTTAATTCAATGGTGTGTCGACCACCCGTTTATAGAGATGCTGATCAACAGAACGAAGTGTAATTTGAGAAGTAGTTCTCACAAGTGAAGATTAATTCTTTCCTAACAGACGATGTAAAAAGTGCGTACATATTTCTAGTAAATGGATATATGTTTGTATACTAAGTCCAGGGAGGTTAAGAGAAGGAAGAAACAACTAATTAAAGGATTAGTTCATATTGTTTTTAATCATACAATACAAGGCAAAGCAGTTACGGGAGAAACAGTGATGGTTCTTACCTTGATCAACGCGAGCCCTTGAAAAGGTGATGATACTGTACAAAAGATACAAAATCAAAGGATAATCAGCTGACTTCTCTTGTTAGAAAGGAATGATAACATAGGAAAAGGAAAAGGAAAAGGAAAAGGCTGCACTTACCCGAGGAAGCTAGCAAGATCGCTGCAGATGTGGTATTGCGATAACTATTCGCCCATATTTATATGATAGAGGCGCATGAGTATCGGCTAGGAGTTTGAAAAGTATAAAAAAAGTGGAGACCAAACGAATCGAATTCATAGTGTTATAAGGATTCAGGTCTATAATTCTACAAAGAATCAAACTTTTACTGGCCAAAGAGTCCGTTGCTGGTGGAATACAGTTCAAAATAGACCATAGCTGAAATACGCGTAAACTGAAGGATGCTGACAGTAAACGAGTCGGTCACTTATGGAAGAGGTGATACGGATTGAGAACATGAGGGCGCCTGTTCTTTCCATAAACGTACAAGGACGAGCACGTGGGAGGTTAATCAATTAAAGGACTAACTAGTGAATATAGCATGCCCACATGTCTAGTACTTGCTACGTTATTATCCTATGGAGTCTGAAGTACGTTTGTGATACTTTGGGGATGATTTAAGCGTAAAGAGTAATCGCGTGTTAAATGGTGATTGGATCATCTCATATATGGCATCAGGCCAAGCGGGTCACTTATAGAAGAAGTGACACGAATTGTAATTAGGAGGGGACGTGATGTTTTAACACATGGACTTATGACTCAAGTGGTGGAGTTAATAGGATCCACCAAGGATCTGATGGAAGTGTTGCAAAGACTGGATTAACACGTTGGCTTTGGTTCTAATAACGAAGCACATGGTCAAGCCTCACATATGCTGTTTTTGTGTGCCACGTCATCAGACGCTGCCAAGTCAGACAACAATGTAAGCAACGTGTGCTTTTAATTCCATAGACACCACATCACCATGTTCTTTTCCATGTCAGCAACAGATCTACTCAACTACTTCCACATCTCGGTACAGTCAGCAGACACCACGATGGCGATCCTGCGTCAGCATTCTGTGCCATGTCAGCAGCATTGGCCCAATCATTGACTGCATTCGGATCCAGTCATCAATCCATGTTGCCTTGAAATTTTTTTCTTCTCCCTTGGTTGTTCAAGGGAAAAAAAAAAGAAAAATGCGCACAAGTTGGGATTCGAAGGCGTGACCAGCAGCTCGTCTACTACAATCTTGACCAACTGTGCGAACCGACTTATCTGTAATAAAACACGACTTAGTTATCTTTGTCTTCTCTTCAAGCGTGCTTCGTGCAAATATTTTTTCATCAATAACCTCTTCATTTTAAGTCCAAACGGAGTGACTTTTGGCTCGTTTGAATCGTCTTTCAATTCCCTACAGAATGGAAGCATAAACTTCTTTATTCGAGAAACTTGTGTATGCATTTGGGACAGAAACATGGTCGTGTTCAAGGTTCGTTGACAACAACATGATCGTTCAAAGTTCGTTTGGTTTGTTACTTGGGGTTCAACAATAACATGATAGTTGAAGATGAGCAAAGAAAGCAAAGTTGTCGTGTATGACGAAAGAGTTCGGAATCGAAGGACACGCCACACCACGACAACATTTTGAGGCAATTTCAAAAGGAAAAATCACGATGAACCCAGAAAAAGAGATGGCAACAGAAAAGATACCTAGTCATAATCCCATTGCCGTTTAGAAAGAGAGGATTTGATATAATAGATCTATTTCCTTCTTCACCTGGGGGCGTCTTTTTTATTCGGGAATATCTCTGCAGATATTGGGGGCGGCTAAAGTGACGCCTAGCATGCAATCAAAATCAGCATGGATAAGGAAGCCAAACAATAGGACGCATCCTTTTCAATATCATTGGAAGAAATGGGGGCGACTAAGATGAAAACGCCTGGGGAGGTAAGTCTTCCCCGATTACATTATAAATCAAGTTTATAATCACAATTGAGAACACTTTTTGCATGTATTTATTAAAGAAATACGTGCAATATGTCTTTCTAATGAAGAGAAATACAAAGAAGAAGTATTTGATAATTAAGGAAATAGTTGCAATGTTTTTTCTATTAAAGAAAAAGACAGACGAGGTATTCGATTATAAAGGAAATTGTTGCGATGTCTTTCTAATAAAGAGAAAGGAGAAAAGAAAGTGTTTCAATATAATTAAGTTGAAGCTAAAATGGAGCTAAAGGAAAATATTAAAGATTGCATGTATTTATTAAAGAAATACGTGCAATGTCTTTCTATAAAAGAGGAAGACGAAGTATTTTAGTTATTAAAGGAAATAGCTTCAATGTCTTTCTAATAAAGAGAAAAAGAAAACGAAAAGCGTTTAGTAAAGGAGGTGGAGCGAAAGAAAGGAAATGTATGAAGAAAAGCTAGAGATAGTCAACCTGTACACCAGAGATTGTCGTACATTCATTATTCGCAGACACACGAGCATTGAGTCGGAAAATTCCAGGCCAGTACGAGAATAAATAAGCAACCAAGGTGCCTATAAAGTTACTGGAGCAACCTGCATTCGAAGTGAGGTATGTTCTCGAAGTCGAAGTTGATTTATTAATTTAATCCTTAGAATTTTTCTATTCAAGAGATAAATTGGAGCGTTTTTCTATCAAAGAGAAAAACCAAGGAAATGAATTATCATGCAAAGTAAAATAGTTCTAACAATATCTTACAGAGAACAATGGAGAAAATGGCAATAAATTTGCCAGAGCAAGACCAGAACGACTAGGGAAGTCTAAATGTGGGATTCAATATCCTAAAGAAATGTTGGAAGATTTATAAGACCAACACGTAGGTCATTTGTTAGCTGATGGAAGAGCAAGAGGATATAACATGCCGATCTGTTTGGTGTTTGGGTAATTATCATATGGAGTTTTAAGTACATTATTGGTACTTTGAACGTGTTTGGTGATTAAAGAACAATGGCTTATGAGATATTTAAGTACGTTTTCGGTGCTTTAAATTATTAAGCCGACTTTTGGGAAAATCCACACAACAAGCTGGCCAAGGCCACGGAAGGTTATCGGATAAGCAGCATATGGTGAATTTCAACGACCCGAGAAGGTTAGTTCTATTGATTTTTTTAATCCATCAACAAGTTGAGAATTAAGAGGGGGCGATGTTTGTACCCAATTAAAATAGTGTACGTGCGTTCCGCACAATCTAATTAATATCGGTAACCCATGGGTTTATTGAGGAAACCCACAAGGATTATTGAGGAAGCCCGGTTGGTTTATTGAGGAAACCAACCGTGGGGTTTATTGAGGAAACCTACATGGCTTATTGAGGAAGCCCAATTGGTTTATTGAGGAAACCAACCCGTTGGTTTATTGAGGAAACCCACATGGCTTATTATGGAAGCCCAATACGGTTTATTGTGGAAACCGGTGGGTTTATTGAGGAAACCCACATGGTTTATTATGGAATCCCAATACTGTTTATTGTGGAAACCGGTGGGTTTATTATAGAAACCCACTTGGCTTATTATTGAAGCCCAAAATTCCATGGGTAATAAGATCCTAATAAAAAGAGGTTAAGATTTCCATGGGATAATTATTATAGATAATTATTAATATTATTTAAGATAATTGAAAAATCCTAACAGAAAGAGGATAATCATCTTAAGTGGTTATAATTATTATTCAAGATAATAATTATTTAAGATAAATAAGGATTATGATAAGTATTAGATAGAATAACAAATTTTATCATGAATCTGGTTTGTTATTTAGGATTTATACGGATGGGGAGGTTATTTGGATAACTATTAAACCCTAAAGCTACATCTATTTTCGGCCATATATAAAGGCTAAATCTCAACTCAAAAGGTACATAATTCTATTCTTTTCACCACAATACACTTGCATAAAACATCCGCTGTCTTTAGCATCAGAGTGTTTTTGCAGGTACCCCCACCTCTTTTAATCAATTCTTTGGAGATTCTTCATCAATGGTAGCGATTGGATCAACTTTCTCGCATCTCGAAGATTGTTGGGGTGATCATTTTTGCACCAACAATAACCATTTTAGTAATATAAACACTCAAATTGTTAATCTTGAAGCTCAACTTGGGAATGCTCAGAATGATACTAGAAAAAGTAAATCTTACAGATAGACTTAAATTTTGGTATACTGTAATGTTGAGGAGGATTTCTGGAAACAAAGAGGTAAACAAGATAACATAAAATTAGATGATATGAATATGACATATTTCCACCAGAAAGCCAATTTTATGAAAAGGAAAACCCAAATTGACTCTTTTCAAAACAACATGGGAATTTAGCTTTCTGAAGGAGATGAAATTGAGAATGAATTGTGTCATATACCCAATATAGTATTGGAGTGCCCATATCGTACTCAAGGGGGTAGTTAGTTGTTGTTGTTGGTATTTAGCTTAGAAGTGGGTGTCTCTATCAATTGTGATGAGTGGGTTAGATGTAAACATCTATTGGCATTGTATCCGTAGATGCTAGGTTCTGTCTCTAGCTTTATAAGCTAATCGAGTCTGTAGAAAGGCAATCTGATTATTAATCAATAGAACTTTGTTCTTTAGGCTGTGTTCATTTGAACTCAGAGGCTCGATTCTTCGGAATTGAGAGAGGTTTATCCTCAATCTATCCATCCAACCTTGTCATTGTACTTAGATACATGACAATTGGTATCTAGAGCCGTTTCGATCCATACCCTAATTATGGTTTATGAAATGGATTTGCAGAACGAAAAATGGGTAGAAATGAAAGGGAAAATTGTTCCTATACTGAAATTGGAATCCATAGCCAGGGAGGAATTAGATATTTGTAGGACGTGGTATGAGATTTGGTTGAAATCGAGTAGTGATTGTCCAACTCGAGCTTATTGGCTTTCAAGGAGGATAAAATGGTTAGACATGGCAGAGAAGAAGTTGGAACATATCTTGTTGCTTAGGGATTCTGCTCCATCTCTTCCATATCCTTGCAGAGTGAAAGTTCCTTCCACAACTGTTGATGAATTTTCAGAATTGGAGTTGATTCCCTCTTTTTTCTTTGAAGAAGTTTCAACTGTGGTTAACTCAATTCATTCAGCTGTCGATGAAGAAGATGATTCTCTCAATTTAGGGTTAATTCCCTCATTCTTCTTTCCAGAGAAGAATGATTTGTCTGTGGATCAGAGTTTTCCGTATGAGACAGTGATGAAAACTAATGTTATTGAAGTCAGTAATTCAAGTGAATTCCAAATCTGGGAAGTGCAGCAGGTCACAAACAATGGCGTGAATGATCTTCGGGTGAGAAATTGGGTCCAAATTTTATCTCAGGCCTATGAAAATGTTCAATGCTTGCCCAAGTTACTCTTTCTCTACAACAAATCTCTAGGAATGGCTTGTTTTCACTTCCAACTTGATGCTTCTCGCTTGTTATTCGATCGGGGTAAGTCTGTTGTTCTCTCCTCAAACTCTAATGGCAATTTGCTTCGATTGATTATTTACTTTGGGTATCAAACAGATTGTTCATCTATGCAATCTATTCATCTTTTATGTGTAAATGATGCCGGGGTTTATGATGAGAGGAATTTGTTTGTTAAAATATCTGAGAGTAGTGTTGGAGTTGATTTTCTCTTACAACTCAAAATGGGTAGAGTTTTTGATCCTGGCAAAGAATCCGATAGTCTTAAAAAGTTTTCTAATCATGTTGGTGAATATGAATGTGGTTTTATTCCATTTACTCCTCCTTTGAATATTTTTTTGGAGTCTCAGTATTCTTTGGTAATATACAATGGAGGTTTGGTTTGTGAGTTGTTTCCAAGACATGAGTATCCGTCTGAACTTTACTTTCTGAAATTGTTGAATCTTGGATTTGTCTATGTTGTTGAAATTAGTGGTAGAGAGAAATTGGTTGCTGATTTGTCAACGAGAAATAGAAATTTGATTCTCTTGTTGGCTAGAAGGGTGAGCATTAACAAGGCACATAGATGGTATGCTCCAGTGCTTGGTATGAAGGACGCAGAATTTTTTTCCCTACAGCTCACATGTGCGTTGCTTAAGATGATTCAAATTCTAACTGTGTTATCGTGGATTGAGTACTTGAAGTGGAAATTCAAGTTGATTTCAAATGGTTGGTGGAGTAATATGTTCTGTGCAGCTGGGATCCGTATTCAAATGGGTGCAAATTTTGTACTGGTAGGAAGGCTTAACCAATTTGAAACTTATCCTGCAATGGTTGTTTATGTGCAATTATTAATGATTATAGTTCCCAGACTAGAGGGTGATGTGCACCAGATTCTTTTGAAAAAGTTTCGACAAATTTCAGTGCTTATATTCTCAGTTCACGCAACTATTAGCACTCGTTTGTTTCTTGCACGAATTGATACTTGTCAGCACTCTCCATTACTTACTTCTGAACTACTTTGGAGGTTTCTGATTCGAGTGGGAGTTACAATAACAGTTGTGCATTCAAGTTGGAGTTATCTGCACAAATCTTGTCGTGTTAGGCATTCTAAGATCCAAGTTACATACTTGCTGATGTTGGTGGACTTTTTGAGATGGAAATACAAATGGTACTCTACAGGTTTAGGGAATGCTGCAAATGCGAGTTTGACCATTTCTATTCTCATGTGTATTCCGGAAACTCATCTTATGTTCAAGGTAATTCAAATCCTACATGTGAGTCTACTGGTGGAGTACTGGAGGTGGAAGTTCAAATTGGTTCCACCTGATTTGTGGAGTATGGGAAATGTCAGCTGGATTGCTAATAGTTTTATCTCAGTTGTGTGCTTTGCCAAAAACTGGAATTATACAAGCAATATGTTCTGCAAAGATGAGGTCCATGATCAAATTTCAACAACTCTTATGCGGAGCAATCTAATTCCGACAAGTTTACAGAACTTTCATTCAAAGGGTTTTGGTGCCGTCTATTCGATTGTACTTCAGAATTTTGAAAATTTCGTGGGAGTGAATGATAAGGGGTGTATTTATACTGTTGGAAGGAGTGAAGTCCAAGATATGAATTCTGTTCCGGTGTTGGTTCATGAGCAGCCAACTGATCAATTACTTAAATGGATTGCATGGCTTGATTTTGAAGTGTGCAAGGGCATTACTTGGATATTTTTTGGTCCTGCTAAATTTCTAAAGTTTCCTAGTTCATTTGTATTTGATAGGGGAAAATTTCTTTTAAGTTCTGTGTGGGGATCGTGGTACCAACCGAGAAGGGATTATAGCTGGATGGAATCCATCCTTGTGACGCTAGTATGAGTTCATCTTGTGTTTGTTAGAGGAAAATTGCTTGAAGGGGTTTGGCTGCTGCTTCTGTTCTAATTACTCAGCAGTGACTTTCTATGGATGGGTTTATTTGATTACAGGGAGTGGTACATTGGGTACGGCTACAATTCTCGACAGGTTTCAGAATCCAAAGCACTTTTTCATCGTAGGGATTGCGCACAAGAATGGCAGGCCCACTGCTTGCATTTCAGGGAGGCAGCGAGACCATTTATAAACTATGCCCTTGTAGGAAATTGGTCAGTGGACTGATGCGCCTTGTGTTGCAGGTTACAAGGGCCTCACATGGTATTCCGATAATATAATGGTTACTTTTCTTCTAGTTCGCGACTGTTCAACACTCCGATCGACTCATTTATCTCTCATCCTTGAGGACAAGGATGTTTTGAAGGAGGGTGGAATGTCATATACCTGGTATTGTATTGGAGTGCCCATATCGTACTCAAGGGGGTAGTTAGTTGTTGTTGTTGGTATTTAGCTTAGAAGTGGGTGTCTCTATCAATTGTGATGAGTGGGTTAGATGTAAACATCTGTTGGCATTGTATCCGTAGATGCTAGGTTCTGTCTCTAGCTTTATAAGCTAATCGAGTCTGTAAGAGAAAGGCAATCTGATTATTAATCAATAGAACTTTGTTCTTTAGGCTGTGTTCATTTGAACTCAGAGGCTCGATTCTTCGGAATTGAGAGAGGTTTATCCTCAATCTATCCATCCAACCTTGTCATTGTACTTAGCTACATGACAAATTGTTGAGACATTTTAGTGAAATGAGTAAAAATACTAAGCCTCAAGATCCTAGTAGCTTTCTTAATAATATGCATGCTAGTATCTATGACCTTGATAATAAAATGCCCATTGCTGCCCCAACTAGTGAAGAAATTAGGAAAACTGTCTTTGACATGAAGCCATGGATAACCCCAGAGTCGGATGGTTTTCCACTCGGTTTTTACCAGTTGATGTAGGAAACAGTTGGCCTTGATGTTGTCAAAATGGTCCAAGACTATCTCAAAAAATATAGCTTCTAGACTTAAATGTGTGCTACATAAAGTGATTTCTCAATCTCAAACTATTTTTATGTCTGGTAGGCTTATACATGATAATATTATCATTGCTCATGAACTTAATCATTCAATGAAAAAACTAAATCTAAAGATGGATGTGTAACAATAAATTATACATGTCCAAAGCTTTCAATAGAAATCGTCCTTTTTAATTGAAAAAGCTTGGTTTTTGTAATGAACGGTGTAACATGATAAAACAATGTATAAGGACTATGTCAACCTCTATTCTTCAATGGTGCTCCTGGTAAAGTTTGAAAAAGCGGGTGTCTAACAACCACACCCAATATTTCGCTTAGCAATCTGTATGGACTAACTCCAATATACTTTCAAGAGAATCAACTAGACAGTCAGACTCAATTTATCGATTCAATTCACACTCAAGCAAATAGGAAATTGCGATCCCGATTGAATACAAGAGAAATCACTTGAACGGCACCAAAGACCAATGTTCAAGGATCAATCAATTTCAATCAACAACCAAAGGTTGGATTTACCAATTGATCGATTCAACGCACAACCTGTGATATTTCAATTATATAACAAAATATAATACAGAAAATAAATAACACAGACACCAGAAGTTTTGTTAACTAGGAAACCACAAATGCATAAAAACCCCGGGACCTAGTCCAGATTGAAAACCACACTGTATTAAGCCGCTACAGACACTAGCCTACTACAAACTAACTTAGATATGGAATTTAGTTGAACCCCAATCAATCTCACACTGATTCAAGGTACAATTGTGCTCCTTACGTCTCTGATCCCAGCAAGATACTACGCACTTGATTCCCTTAGATGATCTCACCCACAACTAAGAGTTGTTACGACCCAATGTCGAAGACTTTAATAAACAAATATGTCTCACACAGAAAAGTCTATAGGAATAGATAAATCTGTCTCCCACAGAAATACCTACGAGTTTTGTTCCGTCTTTTGATAAATCAAGGTGAACAGGAACCAATTGATATACCGGACTTATATTCCCGAAGAACAGTCTAGAAATATCAATCACCTCACAATAATCTTAATCGACTAGCGAAACAACATATTGTGGAATCACAAACGATGAGACGAAGGTGTTTGTGACTACTTTTCTATCTTGCCTATTGGATATATAAATCTCAAGCCAATCTTACGATTGCACTCAATCACGATAAAAACATCAAGATCAGATCACGCAACTACAAATAAAATAGTTGGGTCTGGCTTCACAATCCCAATGAAGTCTTCAAGTCGTTAAACTACAGGGTCTCGAGAGAAACCTAAGGTTAAAGGAGAATCGACTCTAGTTTATGCAACTAGTATCACACAGGAGGTGTGGGGATTAGGTTTCCCGGTTGCTAGAGTTCTCCTTTATATAGTCTCCAAATTAGGGTTTGCAATCTAAGTTACCTTGGTAACAAAGCATTCAATATTCACCATTAGATGAAAACCTGATTAGATTCAAGCTAATATCTTTCAACCGTTAGATCGAACTTAGCTTGTTATACACAAATGAAATGCACCTTCATTTAGGTTTGAGTAACTGTACCTAAACATGTACACTTAGTTGGTTCAACAATAGTTAACCAATGGTTAGCCATATCAGCACTTTCATATCAACCTTATTCATCTTCACCATAACTAGTTCAAATGACTCAAATGAACTAGTTAGAACGTTGTTCAATTGCTTAGATCTCATACAAGTATACAAGACACAATTGAAACAAAATAAGTTTTTATTCACTCGAATCGATTCATGAACATTATAGCCACGGTTTGCAAAGATTGCATTCCTTATTATATAAATATTTTAGTTCATGAACAAACCGATTTTAGAAAGTAACCTACCTAAGTATGCGAACAGGTATGCGTAGTTAAGTAACCGGATTGAGTGTGTTTTTCACTTTCAAACTCCAGCATATATTCACGGACGTGAACTTTCCGCCAGTATGTGTACATGTACGCATACTTACCCGGATTTCCAACAACCACCAGTACGCGTACGTGTACGCATACTTTGGGTTCCCGGCTTTGGAATTTTACACAAATGTGAGAACATACTATGTTTATATCCAAAGATGGTTACATGTTCTAAAATCTCATTTCAATCATTGAAACATTCTTAGAGGATGTTATATAGTTGTTATCCACAAACTATTTTTCATCAAAGTAATTTTCAAGAAAATGAAATGATCAACATGATTTTCGTCACGAGTAAAGATGAACTTGGCCAAAGAGAAAGCTTACCAATACATATTTCGAGAAATAGATAAGCGAGATAAACTCGGGTCGAAATAGCAAATGTGTATAATCAAAGTCTATATAGCAATACGAATTTTGTCTCAAAATAGGAGATAGAACATATAGAATTTTAAGTGATAGATAAGTTCAAGTCTCCACATACCTTTTTGTCGATGAAGTTCCACAAGTTCCTTTAGTAGTTATTCGTCTTCGCATGATGAACGCCGTGGAGTCTAGAGCTCAACTACACCTACTATCCTAGTCCGAGACTTAGCTATAAGTAAACTAGAAATCAAGACTTATAGTTTTGGCAACTAAACTTGACAAACAAACTTGAGATAGCAACGCTTGCGAGTTCGAACGAGCAGTGCTCTAACAAAGTTTACTATCCTCAGCGAGGATTAAGGCAAGGTGACCCTCTATTACCTTATTAGTTCATTCTATGTATGAAATCTCTCTCAAGGGCATTACTTCACGTTGAACAGAATAGCAACTACTTCTTGTTCTTCTATTTCATATTTTTTTTCTTTGTTGATGATTGTTTGATTTTTTGAAAGCTAGTTACAAAGCGGTTAGGAATCTTGTTACCCTCATTGCGCAATTCAGTAAGTACTCAGGTCAGGTTATGAATTATGATAAATCTGCTGTTGCTTTTACCTCTAAGGTTCTGAATGATATGAAAAATGAAATTTCCAATATCATGCAAATTAGAAAGATGGATTTACAAGAAAAGTGATTGGGAGTACCCCTCGTGCTTCAAAAAAACAAATGTGAATCCTTTTGCTCATTTACTGGATAGCTTTAGAGGTCATATTAGCAGTATGGCAACCAAAATTTTTAGCCGCTCTAGGTAAGACTATCCTAACTCAATCCGTCCTAGGTACTGTAGCTAGCCATTATTTAGTTGTTTACAACATGCTTAAAAAATTGACTGATAAAATGGATTCTGTTGAAATTAATTTTTGGTGTGGAAAAATGATAATGGTATTATCCTAAGAGTTGGAAAAACATAGATCTACCAAAATAATTATGAGGTTTAAACATAAGAAGAACAAATTTTCTTAATCAGGCCCTTTCGACAAAATTGGCTTGGAGAATGATAAAAAATCCTGACGAACCTTGGGATGTTATTCTAAATTGCAAGTACTTTTCTAATGATAATCCTCTTATTGATGCTATGAACAATCATGGGTCTTGAATCTAGAACGGTATCTGTAAGGGTCTGGATATTGTTAAGAAATACCATGTCTGGTAGATAGGTAATCATTATTTTATTCATATTTGGAAATCCAACTAGATTCCAATTATGCATAGACCACCGGATTCTTCTTTTAGTTCATCTAACATAACTTATGTGAATCAGCTGATAGATTCTGACATAAAAACCTGGAACCTGAATATTCATGAAACTCTGTTTGATAGAAATATTGTGTCTGAAATTCTTAAGATTAGGATACCTTTTAATGGTAGTGACAGAATACGATGGGAACCATCTAATAATGGTGTTTTTTCAGTAAAGTCGTCATATAGAGTTATTCTACAAGATGCCCTTGAGATTTTACCTACAAAAAATGAAATCTGTCAATAAGATGGAAATACTTTTGGAAGCAGAAACTTCCTCCAAGAATTCAAACTTTCATTTGGAAATGCTTACAAGAGTGTTTGCCAACCAAAGATAGTATGGCTAGATTTCTATGACATAGTGTATAACCTGTGCTTTACGTGATAATGTGGTTGATCCTATGCAACATCTTTTCATTGACTGTGTAGTGTCTAAAAAAAATTAGGGATTTGGTTGATAGTCATTTATCTAATAAATTTCATGGGGTTGATTTGCATCTATGGTTATCTGCTATTTTTAATGTAAACAATATCTCCTCTCAGAGTTGCACAAATGAATACCAAACTGTGAGCTTTACAGTTGGCACATTTGGAAATGTAGATGTGCAAATATATTTGACAATGTGCAAAGATATTTGACAATGTAGAGGTTAATGAAAAACCGATAACAAGATTGATCTCTTCTCAAAGAAGTGATTGGTATCGAAGTGAAAAAGTGGGGGTACAACAACCTCACCCAATAATTCACTTAGCAATCTGTATGGACTAACTCCAAATACTTTTAAGAGAATCAACTAGACAGTCAGACTCAATCTTAATAAAAAGTATATCAAAGAGTTATATCTCAATTTCTCGATTCAATACTTACTCAAGCAAATAGAAATATGCGAATCTAATTGAATACAAGAGAAATTAACTTGAACGGTAACAAAGACCAATGTTCAAGTATCAATCAATTTCAATCAACAACCAAAGCTCGGATTTCCCAATTGATTGATTCAACGCACAACCTGTGATATTTCAATTATCTAACAAAATATAATGCGGAAAAGAAATAACACAAACACCCGAAGTTTTGTTAACGAGGAAACCGCAAATGCAGAAAACCCCTGACGTAGTCCGATTGAACACACACTGTATTAAGCCGCTACAGACACCAGCCTACTACAAACTAACTTCGATGCCGGACTGTAGTTGAACCCCAATCAATTTCACACTGATTCAAGGTACAATTGCGCTCCTTCCATCAATTTGTGGGGCACATCATGCTAAAAATATTTCTGTCAGAAAGTTGACAAACAAAGTAAAGAGAAGTTGAAGTATTTTGAATATCCTGCAGTCCACTGCAATCATATCATATATTTCTAGGTCCCTATATTTGTTTCCAAAATTTGCGACCCATTGGACCATAGTTTTCAATTATGATAGACCAGTGTCATGGTAGTTCTCTCGTAAATTCTCAACCATTAATAAAAGGTTCGGCATCATTAACCTATGAAATACTAGATCGCCGGATATAATATTGTTTAAGAGATCCTGACCGTATGTCTATATCTCACATTACATAGCCGAATCTATGAAAATGGTCAGGTCTACATTCTGTCATTGAGCCTGATATTTTATGCGTCGTAAATATCAGGCTTTGTTTGCACAAAATAGAGCTGGAACTTGGATTTAGTAGTACCAGCTTTGTGTCAGAGAATGGGTTCCCCATTCAGAGGGGGTGTATGGTTACATTCTCATAAGTGAAATCTCTATAAAAAAAAGTTAAAAGTCGAGTTTGCAACAAAAAAAAATTCATTTCACCTCAATTTTGTTTTGTCTCGTAGTAAGCCTCAAATAATATGCTCGTACCTCCAACTGTGAAGGATAAACAAAGTCAAAAACCGAACATGAATTAGACATATAACTATATATAAAATGCGGATTTCTGAATGTCATTCGCTAGAGTAGGAATAAACATTGATTTGATCGGTATTGGTATTCCGAAATGGCAGAGTTATATGATTGGGCCACCCATGGTAATGTATCCTTGCCTACCTTCCCCGTACACATTCTTACCGTACATATGGGTGTGACAGCAGACTGTAGAGGATAAAGAAATAAAATGATTTGTCCATCAAATGCCATTTGCACAGATGTCAACTCCTGATATGACAAACGACACATAAAAATGGAAAGAGCTCGTTAATCGTAGCTATAATAAATTTCAGTTAAGAGATACCCACTTGTAATAAAAGGTCCAGAATCATTAATCTATGATATACTAGATCACCATATATAATATTGTTTAAGAGATACCGGACCTGATCGTATGTCTGTATCTCACATAGCAGAGCCGTGTCTATAAAAATGGTCAGGACTACATTTTTTCGTTGAGCCGAATATTTTATGTGTCGTAAATATCCGGCTTTGTTTGTACAAAATAGGGCTGGAGCTTTGATTTAGAAGTATCATCTTTGTGACAGAGAGTGGGTTCCCCATTCAGAGGGGTGTATGGTTACATTATCATAAGTTCAATATCTATAAACATAAGTTAAAAGTCTCGTTTGCAATAAAAAATTTCCATTTCACCTCGAAATATTTTTTTGTCTTGAAGTGGGAAACTTCAAATAATATGCCTAGACCTCAAACTAGGAAGGATAAATAAAGTTACAATACCATACACAAATTAAGCATATAACTAAATATAAAATGCGGATTTCTGAATATCATTGGCTAGAGTAGGAAGAAACATTGATTTGATCGGTATCAGTATCTCGAAATGGCCGAGCTATATGATTGGGACACCATCGTCCGTTGTTGAAAATGTGAAAAAATGTCTCCTTGCCTACCTACCTCATACACATTCTAACGGTACCTATGGGTGTGACAGCAGATTGCAGAGGAGGAATAAATAAAATGATTTGGCGATCAAAGGCCATTATTTCTGTGCAAAGATGTCAACTGCTAAAATGACAGAAGACACATAAAAATGGAAAGAGTTTGTAAATCGTAGACGTAATAAATTTCAGTTATTACCTTCCATCAGTTTGTGGGTCACATCATGCTAATTAACAATATTATTGTCTGAAAGTTGACAAACAAAGTAAAGAGGAGTTGGAGACGTTGGAGTATTTTGAATATCTTGCAGTTCACTTCAATCATATTATATATTTCTAGATCCTTATATTTGTTTGCAAAATCCCTTGGGACCAGATTTTTCAATCATGATAGACCAGTGTCATGATAGTTCTCCCGAAAATTCTGAACCATTAATATAAGGTCCAGCATCATTAACATATGACATACTAGAGCGCCAAATATAATATGGTTTAAGAGATAACCGACCCAACTGTATGTTTGTACCTCACATAGCAGCGCTGGATCTGTGAAAATGGCCACAACTATATTTTGTCATTGAGCCAGATATTTTTTGCGTCATAAATATCTGGATTTATTTGGACAAAATAGAGTTAGAGCTTGGATGTTGTAGTGCCAGCTTTGTAACAGAGAGTGAGTTCCCCAATTCAGAGGGGGTGTATGGTTACATTATCATAAGTTCAATTTCTATAAACAAAAGTTAAAAGTCGAGTTTGCAATAATTTTTTTCCATTCACCTCAAAATAATTATTTTTTTGTTCTGGAGTAGTAAGCCTCAAATAATATGCCTAGACCTCAAACTAGGAAGGATAAAGAAAGTTACAAAACCAAACACAAATGAGACATACAACTAAATATAAAATGGGATTTCTGAATATCATTGGCTAGAGTAGGAATAAACATTGATTTGATTGGTATCGTTATCTCGAAATAGCTGAGTTATATGATTGGGCCACCCATGGTCCGTTGTTGGAAATGTGAGAAAATGTCTCCTTGTGTACCTACCCTATATACACATTCTTACGATACATATGGGTGTGACAGAAGACGGCAGAGGAGGAAGAAATAAAATGATTTGGCCATCAAAGGCCATTATTTCCGTGCACAGATGTCAAATGCTAATTTGACGGACGAAACATAAAAATGGAAAGAGTTTGTAAATCGTATCTGTAATAAAATTCAGTTATTACCTTCCATTAATTGGTTCTTCAATTTTAACCACATCCATACTATATTACTATGTCCAATAAACAAAGAATAAGGTAATATGATTTGATTAGATGGCCCTGTTAATTAGTTTTTTATGAACAAAACCATACAAAGTAACATCTCTACACAACGTAGTTCTGCTAGGATCTTCAAGTGATCCAACCATCTCTCAAGGTTTTGAATGATAATTAAGCTATCTAATCTAAAGTAACACATTAAATTAAAATACCATCTGATATTTGTAACAGTATGAATCGATCGTCGGAATCGGTCGGAATCTGGAAAGGTGTCTTTGTTTCTGTTGATGCTATTTTTGATGCAGTGTCTTTAGCAGTTGTTGTTGAAATAGTAGCCATTGTTGTCAGAGTTGTTGATGTCGACGGAGTTGTAGCTGTTGTTGTTGATGCTGCAGAGATTGAAGATGAAACTCTTTTGAAACAACCCATTTTCCCCTTTTGAACACCATCACTGTACAAACCCAACCAAGAGAACTAGAAAAACTCCATGAATAATACCCAAAGTTCAACTGAGATTTAAAACCTGAAATATAGAAAATAAAATGGTTCAAAGAGGCAGGATCAAACATCATCTGAGGAATCAAAAAAAAAAGAGTAGATAAAAAGGAACGCGTAATTGGGGGATATGAAATCTAATTGGGGGATATGAATTACTTCCCCCAACCAAAGGTGGCTGCTAAGGGGTGTTTTTTTGGATGCAAAAATACTAAAACACCCTTAGATTAATTAAAAACATTATGAAAAGACTGTTATGCCCTTTCTCCTAAAACATAAAATCAAATAACCAAATTCATATATCCCCCAATTCCAGTTTGATGATCAAAAAAAAAAAAATCTTCATCTTCTTCCTCATCGTTCATGCCTCGGAGAACCAAATCGAAAGCAAAACCGAGAACCAAATTGATTGCTCAACAAACACATGAACAAAGAATCGAGAACATTGCTCAACAACTAGAAGAGGATGCATCAGCGAGCTCGGATGATCAACCACTCGCAGTCATGGCTTCTCTGAGAAGGTAAGTGATTTTTGAACTCATTTATGATTGTTTTAATCGATTTGTAGCCATGGGTTTAGGTTAGAATCGCCAAAAATAGCTGAAACTGTCGAGTTACGAGAGTACCCAAGGCATAGGATCTAGGTTTGAATACCATGCCGGGTTTAGGTACCGGCATAGCATTTGGGATGAATACCACGCCGGTTTCAATTTCTGATAGTGAATTTGCAGTACCGGCATACAAATTGGGTTGAAGACTATTCCGGTAGTCAACTAAAAACACACAGAACAATTTTTGTACCTAAGGCATTGTATCTAGGTTTCGTGAATGCCGGTACTTAAAAACCGGCATGCATTAGTTCAATTCAAAATGCCGGTAGTACACTTAAAACATACAGAACATCACTGAAATTGTGCTCAATACCGGCACACTATTTAGGTTCCATAGGATGCCGGTACTTCGATACCGGCATGCTCGATATTTAAATTTTTATGCCGGAACATGTTACCGGCATTGGTTTGTTTAAGAGTTTCCATGCCGGTTCCTAAACTGCCATGACTTTTCTTATGTTTGTTTTGTTTGCTTATGTTATAGGTCAAAAGCCAAAGAAGCGAAGAAAAATAAAGGTCCTATTCTCACTAAGAGAAGGAGGAAGGACGGTCTTGATACTCCTCAGTCCCTCGCCTCCACGGGGAAAGACGCAGCCGCAAGAAGCGTTTGGGGTTTCAAACAAGAGGGTCAATTTGGGAGAGTGGTGGTGAACGTAGTGCGCTTGCAATCCTTGAAGGTACTGGAACAGTTGAGGACGATGAGCATGATGAAGGGGAAAGTGAGGAGGAAGATGATGAGGTTCATCCAAGTCAATTAGCAAGCCAAAGCGAAGTTGGTGGGACGAGTCAACAACCAACACAAGGCAAGGGCAAGGCGCAACCCAAAGTTAAAATGTTCCGGTACACATACCGACATATACGGAATGCTCAAAACACTGCCGGTACCGGTAGCTAGTTCAACGGTGGATAGTTTGACAATTTTTTTTTTTTTTTTTTTGTGACAAACAAGGTTTTCACAGCAATTTACTTTTTTTGAAAAGTTGTTTTTTTGGCTTAAAATGGAATTTGATTCTCTTTAGTCAAAATATTGGTTAGCTTGAAGACACAACCAAGCTATAATTACTGGTCTGCGTAAGACCAACCCCCATGGTCTTCCAAGGGGCTTGCACTACTCAATATATCATCAGAAAAATTAAATCTCTATTTGTTGTATATATTAGCAGTCTACAGGTGTACCAAAACTTGCATTACTTGTTGTGAACTTCCATTAGGTGGAGGGTTTCCTTTTTGGATTGTTATCACTCAGGTGTGCAGCTTTGCGAGGCTATTGTATCTCCTTTTCTGGTAAGGAGCCCTCTATTTGTTTTCACAAGGCAAACAAAAATTCAGGGTAAGTAGAAACTAGTTCCATATTGTTGCTCTTGTTGACATAACTTGAATTCTCGATATGGCGGAAACTCCGGTAGTAATGCAGGTGAAGATCATACCACAGCTGTCACTAAGTTTAAGCTTCGAGAACTTGCGGCTACCACAAAGAATTTTGCACCAGAATTAGTTTTAGGTGAAGGAGAACTTGGGCATACATACAAAGGCAAGGGCAAGACTCATTAGCTATTATACATTATTTGGTTCCTGTATAGAAACTGACATGTACCGGCATGGTGGTGTTTGCTAACGTCCATGCCGGTATTCCAAATTTCCAAATACTCATAAATATGTGACATAAAACCGGCATCCTCGACATATAAGTTTCCATGCCGGTATCATATACCGGCATCCTCGACATTTAAATTTCCATGCCGGTATCATATACCGGCATCCTCGACATTTAAATTTCCATGCCGGTATCATATACCGGCATCCTCGACATTTAAGTTTCCATGCCGGTACCATAACTTTGAAGATTACGGCAATAACACCATACCAAGTTTCAGGAAGCAACAACCGCATGACACTTTTTCTTATATCATCTCAACCACATGACTTTTTCTTATATGATTTGGGTTCTGTATAATAGTCATTCACATCAATTTGGGTGGAAACTAAAGTTCCACGGGCACGAGAGATGGCCATGTAGAATTAGTCTCTTTGGTATATTCTCAGTGCATCAACTATAATCTTTCTTGACTGCATAACTTTCAGCTTTTGGTCTTGATTTCTTGAGTGTATAATTTTCAGCTTTATTCTTGGTTCCGAGTAAACGCGTTCACTGTCTCTAGCAGTTCAACAGGGGCTTGATAACTTAAGCCACTTAATAATAGTATAAATCTGCTCTAATCAATTTGCATCACTCATAGCATACACAAACTTCGATTGATCTTCCTGTACCCAACGATGACTATCCGTTATTTGGTTTATGGATACCCCATATACGGAATGCTCAAAACACCGCCGGTACCTCGTCCGGATAGAAATTTCTATGCCTAACAATCAGTTTACATTATTTGGTTTCTGTATAGAAACTGACATGTACCGGCATGGTGGTGTTTGCTAACGTCCATGCCGGTATTCCAAATTTCCAAATATTCTTAAATATGTGACAGAAAACCGGCATGCAATCTTGGTTTGAATACCACGCCGGTATGTTCTTGAACAGTTGTGGATATTTTGTCCCGGCATACAAAGTTGTATGAATACAATGCCGGTTATAGAGGTTCCGGCGTAGTATTCATACAACGAGCATGCCGGTATTAAGCTTTTTCAGACAAAAATGGCGGTTTCGAAAAAAAAATCAAATTTTCGACCTCTTTGAAGCATTACCTCGTGTGTTGGGGTTGCTTGTATGTTGAACATGTTTACTTTCTTGAGTTGGTTCTTCACAAAACACTTCATGGTCACGAAAATCATGATTCAAAGGTGTTGGTTCATCATATAACTCCAATTGTGAGTTGTTATCATACACCGAATTTTGAAGATATGATTGTTGTAGTTGAGCTAAAGATTCAGCTGCTGCAATTCTCTTATCACAATCATCTTCCATTTTCAAAAAACAAATTCCACTCAAATTTTTTTCCTCTCCTTCTACTCCTCACTCACACAAATTAAAATAAAAAATCAAACTAATATATCCCCCAATACTTAAGATTTTACTAATTAAAATTAATCACTAATTAGGATTAGTGAGGGCTAGATTAGGAATTAAAAAAATAATTACATAGGGGGTCACCCAAAATTGCTATTGGGACACCGTTTTTGTCCTGTAGCTATATCCCCCAATTAGTTTTGATATCCCCCAATTGTGGGTTCATAAAAAGCAAGATCAAGATGTTGTTAATCTTCCCAGATCTGTTCCTATGGAGCCGATCTGGGCAGAGTTAGGGTTTTGAATCGAAGAAAAAAAAGGAGAGAGGGGGAGCGAAAAAAAAGGTTTTAAAACCATAATTCTTTTATTTTTTTTCTAGGTTTTTCTAGAAATTCTTCTTCTTCAATCACTTTTAAAACAAAAAAAAAGTTTTGATTTTTTGATTTTTTAGTTTTCAGACACTAATTATAAATAAAATAATTAGTCTAATCTAATTATTAGTATTTTTTAGTTTAATTAATTTTATAATTCATAGAGGGCATTTTAGCCATTACAGAAAATAGTTGGATAAAAGGATTGTTAATTACTATTAGAACCCAGATTTTATCATCTTGTGATCCTCAAAACCTATAATAGGCTTCTTTTCTTTAGTTGCATCGGAAAGGAACTGCGTTGCAACTCTGTAAGAGTGCAAGTAGAGAAAAAATTAAAGTCAAAAATACTGCGCACCCAAAGTGCAAGTCATTCTATTGTCAGTTTTATCTTCTTGTTTGTAGGATCTTCTCGCCTATCATTTGTTATATCACACTCGAATTTCACTATGATGGTATGATTCCCAAGTAACCATGTGCCACTAATGTGATACCCATACAAATGCCGATTACTAACTTTCACACCAATGTATAAATGCACTAGATTACTGCGGCAGCAGTAGGGACCGACCAAGAAAGCCAAATATTGCAACATATATAATCGTTGCTAATATGTACCAGTCGTCCTGACAATTAGCAACGGTCAGATAAGTCACACAGTGCGTAACACTTATATGCGTTGCAAACTTACCCATCGATCCTTTCTTCTTCGCCCGTCTGACCCGCGCGTGACCCGTTTTTCTGGGTAAATTTTGAAACCAAAAATTCTTCGATTACGATAAAATTTATCTAAATTACTTAAAACCCGTATACAATACAATGATTATAAACTATAGTATGTAAACTACTCGAAGAAAAACAACTTAAAATTGTTAAAACTTGAAAAATTAAAATCTTAAGATTTTTTTTTTCTTTTATGAAATTTCAATCCGAAAATTCTTTGATCATGGGCGATGTTTTCCTAAATTTATTTCCGTTTATGATAGATATAATTATTAAGATCTCTCAAGTGCAAAAAATCTGACGAAAAACGATTGAGAATGGATCAATTTTGAATTTTTGAATTTTTTTCTTAGAACTCAATTTTGAGGACCATGAATGTGTGACGACAAAATCCAATCTAGTCACCCTATAGAAGGCCACCCTATAGAAGACCTCCTAAAGTCGGCCAATGATGAAACAAGGACTCGGACCTCTAAGTTGGTCCTTTTGTTTTTTTCACTCTCTACTGTCTGTGACAAAAATAGGGTCGGGGGTCTTGGGACTGACCATTTTTCAAATGGATTCACCATTTGTCCTAGATAGGTAAAAAAAGGGGGAGAGAAGTGGGAGGATTGTCAATTTGGTGTCAGAAGGTGGGTGCTCCATTCTAGTTTCCTCTTTGAGCTCTACAGCTAGAGGTGTAAATTGGGCTGTGCCAGCACGAGCACAGCCCAGCCCAGCACGGCACAACACGATAGTTAAATGGGACGTGCTGGGTTTGACTAATTGGCACAAAGAGCACAAAGACAAAGACGCTGCACGGATAAGCACGTGACCCATTTCAAGACAAAGACGTTAAGAGAGCACGTCATAACATGTACAAATACACCATATACCAAGGCATAATACATCACAATTTTTGTATATTTCACAAAAGAGTCATTATTCTAGCTAGTTTTTAACATTTTATGTTGGCTTATTTATAACAACACATATAATACCTTAATATTTGGAAAATATATTTCAATATCGTTGTTATAATGTCGTCACCTATATTTAACTAGAACATTAATTTACATGACAATAATCCAATTTTATATTTGATGGGCTATTTCTTTTTATTGAATAAACTTGTTAATTTTACTTGAAATAATTTCAAATGATATGGTGTCTAATTAAATTCTTGTGATAATGTCCGACTTAATTGTATACATTAAGTGATTTCAAATTGTTTATAGCACGTGTGCCAAAGACGGAAAAGACGACAAGACGTTTGTTCGTGTGATGTGCCCGTGGGCCATCTTTGTGCCTAGCTTTTGACTAGTAAAGCACAGCACGGCACAGCACGTTTAAATCGTTGACACAGCACAACACGGCACATAGCACGTGAAGCACGCGACTTCGTGTGCCGGGCTGTGCCGGGCCGGCACGTTTTACACCTTTATCTACAGCATCGGACCACTTGAGCATTATTACTAGTAGAAATAGAATGCAAGGGCAAAAAAACACTTCTTACACGCCTTACTTATAAAAGTAGCAAGCAGTAAAACTTGTTTCTATTACATTATTGCATCCAATTTTAATGTATGTACCCAACTCTTTACTCTTTAGACAGAGAAGAAAGAAATTATTTAGAAATGTCTCAGCCCACGCATCCAAAGCGGTGGGCATCCAAAGTGAAAGTCATTCTATTCTCAGTTTCATCATCCCATTAAATACATCATTTCATCAAATTCTACTATCTCCAATCTATCACCTTCCCTTCAATAATCCTCTCTCTCTCTGTCTCACTCTCTAGGATTGAAGAAGAATCATGATTAGAGAAGCAGCAAACAAATCAATGGGCTTCTTTGCCATCTATTATGAAGCCTGCAAACTTACAGCGGCAAACAAGAAGATCTTTTCACAGATCACCTTAACCATTCTCCTCCCTTTTGCCTTCTTTTTCTTGTCTGAATTACGAATCTCAACTTACTCAAAAGAAGAAACTCCTGGATGGCTCGATTATTGTCTAACTATAGCCCAAATCGTCTACTTTAAATTGATGTTCATTTTCAGTTTCTGGTCAACTTCAAGTGTCATGTATACCATTGCCTGTTTCTATACCTCCAGAGATATCACTTACAAGAAAGTTACTGGCGTGCTTGTTAAGTTACGGGGGGAACTTACTGTGACATTTTTATGGTGCTTCCTGTTCTTGGCTATATACACCTCTATAACTTTCGGTCTGCTGTTGTTTTGGTTTTTCGCCGGTAGAGATGGGATTAGAACTTTGATATTTATAACTTGTCTATCTGTTCCTGTTCTCGCCGGATTAGCTTACATGATGGTTGTTTGGAACATCGCAACAGTAGTTACGGTATTGGAAAATGATTGTTATGGTAGAAAAGCTTTGGCAAAGAGTATGAGGCTGATTAAGGGTAAGATATGGGTTTCTTGTGCTGTCTTTGTTTTGCTTGGAGTAGCATTTGCTGGAATAATTTTCACTTATTTTTACCTGTCTGTTTATGGAAGTAAAAAAATTAGCATGGTGGGTAGAGTATTTGTGGGAATCGGTTGTCATTTTTTGATGGCTATTTGGATTCATATCTTACTCGTTGTTCACACTGTGGTTTACTTCGTCTGCAAATCTTACCACAACCAAGACATATCTACTGTATCAACTCACTTAGAAGATATAAAAGACGTTCCATTAGAGCAAGTACAAGTACCAGTTTGAAGAATCCATGGTTAATCGCAAATGTCTTCAACGTGCTTTCATGAATTAAATTTATTATCAATAGGTAAGTAGCCGGTTTGGGTAATCTTTATCGAATCTTTATAGTTTGTGTTGGTTAGTAAAATGTTATCAGGGATTTTATGATGTAATGAAGTGAATAAATGTAGGTTGTTTATCCCAGTTGTTGTTGTTGTTTGAAGTAAGGGCGGGAGAAGCTATTTTTCCATGTGTAATAATGCCCGGCGAACCTGGTCAGGCTTACAACATGCAAAAGCTCAATTTTAGTTTGTAACCAGTCAGCTTGTAGTGCATTTTCTTAAAAATGAAGCGATTATGATGATGATTTCGCTGGTAAAGATAAAATGGGTGAAAAATCTAAGCACCAAATTCTATTACCTGCAGAGACCCAAGATTATACGAAAGGCAAGACCATGCAAACACTCAAGCGTTTCGGTTTAGTTTATTGTGCCAATATTCAAATGCATTTTTTTTTAATTTTAAGCCTAACACAGTAAAATGTCCTGTTAAATTAGTTCAAGAATGACCTAGATAGTTTTGCTAATACTAGGTTGTTGTTAAACGTATTGTGGTCGGGTAGTTCTACTGGAAATTCTCAACCATTAAAAAAAATGTCCGGCATCATTGCCTATGACTAAATCGCCGGAGAAAAAAATGTCAGCACTATAGGCTGTCATAGAGCCGGGCCTTTTCTCTGTGTCATAGACTCATAGATATCCGGCCCTGTTTGCACAAAATAGAGTTGGATTGGATGTTTGGGTCAGTTTTTGTGTCAGATAGTGGGTTCCCCGGTTCAGAGGGGTGTTTGGTTACATTCTCATCGGTTCAATTTTTATAAACAAAAGTGAAAAGTTAAGTTGGCAGCAAAAGAAATTTACACAACAAATTTTCTAACTTTTGAGATCCAAAAACCTTCTTAATACGCTTTGAGTTCCGCGTCGCATCACTTGCGCATATTCCTTATGACACAGAGAAGTTCCGGATGTTACAACTTACAACCACGATTTGGACCTCAGAGTTGGTTGTTTTTCTTTTTTAATCTTTCGCTCCCTAATGTCTGTGACTAGGGGTGAGAATGGGCCGGTATGGACCGATTTTCGCCTTATCCGCATCCAATTCATTGCAATACGGATTTTAAATTTGACATCTGCATCCAATCCAGATCCAACGGATTTGCATCTAATGGATGCAAGGATGGACGGATTAGATGCGGATAATCCAATGGATTTGTTTTAGTTAAAATTCATACTAAAGAAATAAATCTAACACAAATGACTCCTTATAAAACCTACATATTCTATATATGTATACAAATATAAAAATGCCATGTACAACACTCCAAGCAAACATCTTAAAAATTCTTAAACAATCCATAGTATTTTATTTTTCTAGAACTATATAAATGCCCTTAATGTAACGGATATGGATGTCCAACGGATTTTCATGGTTGCATTCGGGCCGATCCGTTATCCGTTGGATTTCAAAAATTTCATCCGCATCTAATCCATTAACGAACGGTCCGGGAATCCATCCGCAAAAGAACGGTTGGTCCCGGTTAAATCCGTGGATTACGGGTCAAATGCTCACCCCTATCTGTGACAACAATTGGTCAAAAGTTGAGTGTCACTTAAGGTGTGTTTGTACTTTAGCTTCTGCATCTACTGCTTTGCTACACGCCTAAGACTAATTATTTTAGAGGAGTGCTATCTCGCACGACCTTGCGGGATGTCTTCCCGTAAAAGCGGATTCTAAGTCGTTAGATCATTATGTCCCACAACTAAAACCCAGATCCAGAAGCCTTGAACCCTTTAAGGAAAATGGTGGGTCCCGAAGTGAAAGTGGTGGGTCCTAAACTAAATGCAAATCTAACCGTTTATTTGCTCATCCAACGTCTTAGAAGCCGCTTTTACGGGAAGCTATCCCGCAAAGTCGTGTGGGATAGCATTTGTCTTACTAGAAATAGAATGCAAGATTAAAGAGCACTTCTTAAACGCCTTGCTGATAAAATATAGCATACAATTAAGCCTGGCTAAATTGGGGCCTATAAAGATTAATTTGGGCCCTTAACCAACTATTTTTTTAATGGCTAATTTACCCCTGATTAATTAGTGTTAATTCGGGTGATTAGTGGTAAAATATCGTGTTAGATGTGAAATTAACTTGTGTTAATGAATCATCTGAACATGAAAAAATTTGAAAATTTGAAATTTTTTGAAGAACACCAACTCAGAATCGGTATATGTTGCCATTGGTATCAACCGAGTGTAACCTCAAAAACTTACAGAGATTTTCTGAAACTTGCTTCTACCCAGAATCGGTTTATATGGACATGAAAATCAACCGATTATCCAGAATCGGTTTATATAGGCATGAACATAAAACCGATTGTGGGTAAATTTTTTCTTTTTTATCTGTGAATTATGTGTTTTTAAACATCAAATAAAATTAAAATTCATTTTATACCCGAGTTAAGAATGAGTATGACTTCATACTCAGTTTCAAATCGTTTAAGAAGTTGTACTCGTTTTCAATTCGAGTATAAAGTTATACTCGTTTTCAATTCGAGTATAAAGTTATCCTCATTTTCAAATTGGGTAAAAGCATATAGAACTATTTTCATTTTCATTTTTAATCGAAATGAAATCGAGTATGATTTCATACTCATTTTATGATCGAGTATTAACTAAAAAAAAATTTGGTTAATCAGAATCGGTTTACACGGTACATATATAAAAACCGATTCCTATCATTGCATAACAGGAATTGGTTTTTATATATGTATCGTGTAAACCGATTCTAACAAAAAAAACACACAGGAAAACAATTATCTCTTCCATACCAGAATCAGGCTATGTGGGCACTAACGTAGACCGATTCTGGTTTAATTTCCTCCGACCAGAATGCCATCCAGGACAATCGGTCTTTGTGGGCATAAACAACAACCACTTCTAAATGAAATCGGTTTACAAGTGCATTAACGTAGACCGATTCTGGTTCAATTTCCTCCGACCAGAATGCCATCCAGGACAATCGGTCTTTGTGGGCATAAACAACAACCGTTTCTAAATGAAATCGGTTTACAAGTGCATTGACGTAGACCGATTGTTATAAACCCAAAAAACTTTGATTTAAAAAAATTGGATTGTTTGAGTGATTACATGTTATTGAAACCTACTCTAGGGGATTGGGTTAATAGAAAAGTACCTGATTCGAGCTAAAACGAAAAATTACCTATTTTAGTGAATTTGGTGATTATCAACAATGTTTTCGTTTGATTTTGAATTCTTAATTTTGATGGAAATGGAAGTGATTTTGATTTGATTTGATTTGATTTTTTTTTTTTGTTATTAGGATTTAACGAGGATAAATTGGTAGGATTAAAATTTCATAGAGGGTAAAATGGTAGTTTCATCAAACTTAGACACCCCTTATCATTCTCTATGTGGTGGATGAAAAAATCCATAGGCCCCAATTAATCACCATAGGCCCCAATTTAGCCAGGCAATTAAGTAAAACTTGTTTTCATTAATTGGGACGACCGAGCGAAGCGAGGGAGGACCTTTATATGGCACTTTTTTGTAAAATCTAAGTGATCAATTGACACAAAAAGATTGGAAATGGTTAGGGCCGAAAAACCAAAAATGTCCCTCCCTTTTAGACCAATTACTATAACTCTTTGTGTATCCTATCTTTTCAGGGGTATAATTGGAAAGCAAACTTTAATATAACATATCTAAAAATACGTGCCTTGGAATTTTACAAAATTTATCTCGTTGGAAAGGTTATAAAAAACTCTACGCAACAAGTACAAACAACAATATCAAATTTAGAGTTTTTACGAAAAATTCGGAGGTATTTATCATTTTAGGCACAATTTTAGAAAATTAAATGTATATCCATTATGCAAACCACCACAAAAGCATAACATTATTTGACTCTAGTGAAGATTTGGCCATAATCAAAACATGGTGCGCCGAAAGTCGAAGGGTGGATCCCGAAACCTATCGGGCAAGGATATATATCCGATATGTTCCAGATTATGGAAATACAAAGATAATAATCCTACAACAAATTCATGATAGGTACCAAGTTATCCAAAATGCGGCAGTTGATTTTAAAGTTATCCAATAATGGGTCATTAACTATAGCCATTTAAGCTTGTCTGCAATAATTTATAAGTATTTTTAGACTTTATATAAGTATTTTAGCCTTTATTTTACATAATCTAAGTTCTCTATCTTCTAATCAAACAACGGTAACAAAGTAAGTTTGTATTTGTATTTTTGTAGGAGGAAGTCGTAAACGTGCACTACTTGGAGGAAAAGGTAGATGCATTCACATTTGATGAAATCAATTAATTCATGATATCTGAAACACCAGAGTATGCCTCAACTTTATGAAGGGTTTGTTGAAGAGGACGAATATTCCTATGATGAAGATCGCTAGTTTTAGAAGTTTTTGTGTAGATTTTGTGGGGAAATCTCTAGGTAAACTCTCACAAGATTATAACTCGTCCACTAAGGTCGTCTAGGGGCTCAAAGGCTTGTTGCACGTGCTAAGCGCATTTCTGATGCCTATGAAAGTGAGTTAGGTTGATTTGAAATGAATGAATAATTTTTTTTATGAAAATACGTTAAACAGTTTATCTATAATACAAAACAGAATGGGTTTTTGAGCTTGGACGGTCGGATAACATTTTGAGAGACAAATGTTGCATCCGACCATCCCAGTCTCATCCCAGCGAAAGACATCCGACGGTCGTCGTTTCTAACCCCCCATTATGAATCAAAATTTATTAATCTTTAATTATTCCATCACCTCTTAACTCAAGATATTCAAAGAAACATTAAATGAAATCATAATATATCATACATGCATTAATTGGATTTAGTGGTGGCATGATGAATCTAATGGGAAATGAGATTTATTTGTGTATTTTTATTCATAACTCATAAGTGAGATATGCATACACACTATTACTTAAATGATTTTGTGTTCGTTTTTGGATATTGTATATGAATAATTTTACAATGTACTTATAGACATTATTTTCGTTTAAAACAAAATAGAAAACTATCTTGCAAAGGAACACGATTTAATTTAAAGTCCAGAAAAAAAGAAAAATGACACCAGTCAGATATCATACTAAAGAAGTGTCGTTACGGCACGAGTTATCTCTAGATATTTATTAGAACTCTCTGTTAACCTCATGCCATGCCGTTACGACACGGGTTATTTCTAGTATTAGACAATTCGTTAATCATTTCCAAGAATCGGATTACATCAACCCAGTATTGGTCCACGATGCATGAACATCTACCGATCTGGGTTGGTCTTTGAAGGAAAAAAAATCAAATTTTTTCAGTTATGTATGTTTTGAAGTTCAATTAACATTAGTTGATTTCAATCTAATACAGTTAATCAACACCTAAAGCAATTAATTAATATTAATTAACTAGGGTTAAACTATAATATTATTAACACAAGGATCCCTTTTTGTCTTCTAGTGGTAGACCTCAAGTAATCCACCAAGGCCCCTACTTGGTAACTATTCATGGTCTGGTGTTTACGAGAATCTGAATCTGCATCCACGGTTTGGTGCTCACGATATGAAGGCTTCTGTGTAATCAGATTGCAAAACTTGCTCCTAAATTGTGTGTTCTGAATATTCTGATTTGAATAGATTGAAAAATTTATTTTTTATAGAGTCATAACTTTACACTCTGTCCTGATAGGAAGTGGGAGTTATGAAGTAGTGAGAAGGTGGAGATCCTGGTAAAAGTAATGAAAATTGTGTCTCTATTGTTGAGGAAGACTGGACGGTTTGACACCCACTACCCTTCTCCTCATGACGTTTGTCTAGACGCGATGGACGAGCCATGATAAGTTTGAAAAGATTGGTGAGACTCGTACGGAGTATAGGCAAACTAAGAATAAAGGGATAAAAGTGGAGATAACGATATACAACTGGGTGACAGGAATACAGGGTACTTTCACAAAAAGGTTTTGAAAATATACTGATAGGTGTAGAATACACCTAATTTACTATCTAGTAGTTTATGCTTTCTTTGCTATTTTTCTTGTAAATTATGTATTTTACGCTTGTTTTGAGTTTTGTAGCTACTTTGGAGTCACACGGAGGAAAAGAAGAAGAAATTACCCAATTTGAGCCAAAAGGGCAAAAAGGTCATTTTACAGGCGATTGATATATGGAGCCCAGTTGAGGTTAAGGGGCAACCCAATTTGAGGAGCACTAGAGAAAGGACAGTTCAAGTTAAGGGGCTGCCAAACTGGGTAGCCCTTATCCAGAAACATAGTGCTGTTATCAGTTGGTAAAAGGGTTGGGTTATGTTCATGGATGTTGAAACCCAAACCCATTGACCCACGCCCGAACCCGGATCCAAGTACCAATATTCCGACCCATTTATAACTTACCCCTAAAATCGAGAAGATTATCTTCTCAATCATTTCACATCCGAAATAGAAAAAAAAAAAATTTCTTATTGAAATTGCTTCCGAGAGATTTAGAGATGTAATTGAAGTGTGAAATCGAAAGAGAAAGACGATTTCGTTCGAGCTACAATTGGTGATAGGGATGATGGCTGTCTTGGTATGAGTTAATGGATTTCAGGGCTGAGTTAGATGAAGAACATAAGAATGGGTTGATTCAAATAGAGATTATGGTGCTGTTGAATTGAATGAAGAACAGCTACTGCTGCTATCAAGAACAGATCGATGAACTTGGAGAATTGGAGTAGAAAGTTAGGGTTTGTGAAGATGTCGAGATATACAGAGATGATGGGAAGAGAACAAGATGGGTTCGATTGTAGTGGTGCTTTCTACGGTTCGAATGAGAACTTCGCTTTGAATCGAGAGACGAATTGAGTATGAACCAAAGGAAATGGGTTTGTGATGGATGAACTTGCGCTGTTGTGAACCTCAGGGAGAAACTGATAGATTGAGGCAAGCAGAGGTCAAGACAAGGTGGTTGAAATGGAAAGATGCAGTTTCAGGCAAGGATGAAGTTGGTGCTAGGCTGTGAGATGGAATGAAGAGGCAGTGGTGTTGCAGCCAATTGAGAATTGCAGATACAATGGTGGAACTGATGGGTAACTGGTGTGCTAATTGGTTCTGTCAAGTTGTGGAGCCAGGGTGCAGACACAGGAAACTAACAAGGACTCAGCTAGGAAATGTGGGTTAATCAATAGCTGAGTTCTGTGTAGTTTTTGTTGCTCAAGGTTGCAGGGCAGTATCTGGTGCTAGAAAAGCTAAGGGAAGTGAGGTTGTGCGATTCTGTTTGAGTTGCGACTGGAGGTAGAATGGAGCTAGGCCTGAGTTGTAGTCTGCAGTTAGAATGAATTAAAGAAGCACGGTTTGAGAGTTTCACTTGGATTTGGTCTTAGCTAGAAAATAGCAGTCTTTGGTGTTGCTTATGAATGAGAATGGCTTGGAGGTTTGGCACTAATGACCGGCAGAGTTGGTGGAGTTGAGTCTTGCATTACGGAGAAGGTGCAATGTTGGTATTGATTTGGCTAGACAGGTGGAGATACAAATAGGATTTGGGTTGCAGTATTAGCTGTGCTAGCTGCAGGTGGTAGTAGCTCTGAGTTCCTGAGGTGTTTGTCTCAATGGAGCAGTTGTGCTGGATAAGTGTTGCGATGGAGTTGTGCAGTGAGCTGCAGGAAATGGGAGTGGCCTGAGTTGCATTGGAGGTTCAGCTGGATTGTAATGAGGTTGTGAGAGCTGAGCAAAGCGGTGGTGTTACAAGGAGCTGAAATGTGGCGTAAGATGAAGTCTGTGATCGAAATTGCGAGATGCATGCTAGGCAATCCTGCAATCGGGTCTTCAGTGGACTGCAGATGAGGAATGTGCGGGATTGAAGGTCATCTTTGGTCTTGTGTGCCTATGACAGGGAGAAGGACTGGGTTGTTCACAGGTTAAGAGCTGGAACTGGTGCTGTTGGGATTATGCTGTGTAATGGAAGATTGCAGCTGCAGTGGTTGAAATCAGTGGCAGGGCTTGCAAGACAATGATGGTGCTGGTTGTATGCTACATGTGATGGCCTGAGGGGATGAAGATGCAGTGAGGAAGGGCCATCATGGCTGGCAATGCAGCTGTGATGCACAAGGATGGTGCTGCAACAAGTTTGGCCTGTGCAAAGTGGCCTGGCTAGGACCAGTCAGCCGACTCAAAGAATCGACTCGGTCGACTGTCTTAGACTTTGACCCGGTCAACAGTTAACGACCGTTAGTCAACCGTTATATATAACAGAATCTAAACGGAATATTCCATGGACGGTGAACTTTTTCAGGTGGCCGGCGGTGACGTATTCCGGCCAAATTCCGGCCACAATCCCAGTTTTCCGGCGAGCCAAAATTTCCAGAATTTTCTATGGACTTCTCTCATGGGTGTGAAGACTTGGGCTAGGAATTGGATGGAGAATTGGACTCAAATTTGGAAAGAGAAGGTGGAAGAGTTGAGAAAAGCTTGGAATTGGAAATTGAATTGCAAAAGGAAAAGGATTCTACTCCTTAGAAGATTTGGAGAATATTGAAGCTTATAAATAGAGAAGTTTTCTACAACTTCTACACACATCTTTTACACACACCTCTCTACACACACAACACTTTTCTTTTCTTATTCTTTGTGTGAACTCTTTAACATGAGTAGTTAATTTATTGATTGAGGATGAATTCCTAGTTCTTAATATGATTTGAGTTTTTGTTTTTAATTCTATCTTGAAGTTTTCACATGATTATCGTTTGTTTTTACTAATAGGAATGATCTTAATGACATTCATGATTGATTGATAGATTGTTTAGAATGCATGCTAAATTGATTTGTTAATTGATCTATATCTAGTATAAGTTAGGGAATACGTAATCGTTCTCGACACTTTACACAAGTAGAAAACACAAGACCTTGCGGAGGGATTCCGTGGAGCAATTGTGTGTAGAAAAAACGCTAGAAAGTGAACCAAGCGAACCGAGTTTAACTACTAGTACTAAACCTAAATTCATAAATCTTAATGCATTCTGGGAATTACATCTTGTAAGCGGACCTCAAGGTGGTTCTTTTGAATAGAATCTGATAACTAAGCGGACTGTTACTCAGTGAAATTAGGGATTTTGGGGCTAGCTAAGCGGACCTGCTATCCTACGGTTGGTGATAATCTGTGACTAATAACAAGTAGAAAAGAACATAACTTTAATCATTGTTTTGCAATGAAGAAGGATTCCTTGATCTTATCTCTCTTATTGCTTTCAACTTTATCTTTTAATTGCTTTGTTTATTTTCTTTTTGCTTTTTACACCCCCCTTTCGTGACTATTTTTACAACTAGAATCTCGTGCTCCTCGTGGGATCGACCTTGACTACCCTATATTACTTGTTAATTAGGTAGTAAAGTATTAATTAATTTGTTGTGGTTACGACACGCAACATATACAGAAGGAATAGAATTGAGACACTCAAAGACAATCGGGGAGTGTGGGTGGAGGGTACTAAACAAGTAGAAAGTCTGATCACTAATCATTTCAAGGAAGTGGCAACATCTTCTCAACCCGATGCTGAAAGTGGTTTCATTAATCTCATCGAATAAGTTCTCAACTCGGATGATAATGCAAATCTTAATAGATTGCCCACTAAGGAGGATGTAAGGTATGTTATCTTTTTTATGCCACCGGATAAGGCTCCAGGACCGGACGGATACTCTCCAAACTTCTTTCAAATCAATTGGGAGGTAGTGGGAGAGGATGTCTATAAGATGGTCCTGAGTTTCTTTACTACTGGCCATCTTCTAAAAGAAAATAATGCCACTTTTATTTCTTTAATCCCTAAAATTGAGTTCCCACAGACTCCGGCTGACTACCGGCCGATTAGTCTCTGTAACATAGTGTATAAAGTCATTTCCAAAACCTTGGCTAATAGACTCAAGAGTCTGCTGCCAAAAATTATTTCCCCATATCAGGCCGCCTTCGTCCCGGGAAGGCAGATTTCCGATAATATCATGATTGCTCATGAGTTAATCCACACTATGAGAACTAAAAGGGGAAATGAATTCCTCATGGGAATTAAAATCGATATGTCTAAAGCATTCGATCGGATTGAGTGGCCTTTCCTCCTCTCAATCATGAAAAGAATTGGTTTTGATACTAAGTGGTGTGGCATGGTTAATCAGTGCATCAGTACTGTGTTGTCTTGTGTTCTCATTAATGGGGTACCAGGAGAACAGTTCAAACCTAGTAGAGGGGTGAGACAAGGAGATCCCTTGTCTCCCTATTTATTTATAATATGCATGGAGGTGTTTTCTAGAGATTTTTCTGACGCCGGGAGTCTCAACTTGATTCAAGGAATCAAAGTAGGGGTTAATGCGCCCTCTATATCCCATCTCCTCTTCGCGGATGACCTTCTGGTCTTCACTAAAGCGGACATTGAGCATGGAAAAAACATTTTGAACCTTTTTACTGAATTTAGTAAGGCCTCGGGCCAGCTCATAAATTTTGAAAAGTCTGGGATTTTCTTTAGTTCAAACACTCACCAAACAGTCATTGATGGGGTTGTTAACACTTTGGGGGTGAAAAGAATCTCCATCAATGATAGATATCTAGGCAGACCTCTTTTCACACACACATCAAAAATAAAGTCTTTTAAACATGTGGTTGATAGAGTGGAATCAAAACACTAAAGTTGGAGTCCTACTCTTTCTTCTGCTGGAAAAAAAAACACTTGTTCACACCTCCTCTTCCACTGTCCCTTTTTTATCAAATGAACTGTTTTGAAATGCCACAAGCTGTGATTAAAAGATTGATAGTCTCCAGAGAGATTTTATTTTTGGGAAAGGATAAAGAAGGAAGTAGAGGTTTATATATGAAAGGTTGGGTTTCTCTTTGTAAACCTCAGAGTTTAGGGGGGCTGGGTTTCCTTAACATGAGGAAATTTAATTTGGCTATGTTGGCTAAGATGTGTTGGCGCCTATTAACAGAACCGACTTCATTATTGGCTCAAATAATGGAACATAAGTACTTCGTGGGTCAAAGCATACTGGCATAAAGTTTCAAAGAGAGGAATATTGATTCCTGGGTTTGGAAGAACATAATTAGGGAAATGGGGAAGATCAGAGAAAATTCAGTTTGGAAGGTGGGCAATGGATATAAAATCAGAATAATAGATGATGTTTGGTGTCCTCAAGGTTTATCTCTAAAGAATGGTCAAGACCAGCTGGTGCAAGGGGAACTGGTAAACAGTCTCATGGACTGTAATAACCATCCTTGGATCTGGAACACCAACAAACTAAGATTTTTATTTGAGGATAAAACGGTTACAGACATACAAGCTATCCCAATCAACGGCGAAAGGGATGATCAGCTTGTCTGGCAGCTAGAAAAGAATGAGAAATTTTCAACAAAGTCTCTATACAACAAACTCATAAGAACAAACCAACCAATCGATAGAGATCAAGAAAGGTTTTGGAGGAAGTTATGGGGTCTGAACATGCAGCCAAGACTCAAAACTTTCATATGGAAGTGTGTGCATTCGATTCTCCCTTTGAACGGTAGAATTGCACATATCCTCCCTGGTGTGAACAAAATTTGCCCCAACTGTGGGAAGCAGGAAGAAACACTCACTCATATCTTTATGTATTGTGAATTTACAATTTCTGTCTTGCTTTACATAGGTCTGGACACTTTGATGGTTAGGAATAATCACCTAGAATTTTATACTTGGTTAGTAGACTGGTTCCATAGAGAAGACATATATGAATAGCATGTGCATGATTGGCCTGAGATAATGGCAACTTTCTTATGGGGTATATGGAAAGCTAGATGTGATTGGGTTTTCAAAAACAAAAAGCTCTCAGTCATTAGGACTGGGCAGACAATTGTCTCAATGATAACTTCCAATAGAAACATGTTAAATAACAAAGAGGGAAAAGATAAGATTGACATAGTTAAGTCAAGTAATAATGTAATAATAACTATCTCTCAAGTCAACGTGAACATTGTTGTTTTATTTTCTGTATGCAAGACAAAAGCAGCTGTAACTCTTATTGCTTGTGATCATGTAGGAGGTTTCCTTGGAGCGAGGAGTTTCCTAGCAGTTGCTTCTACGGAAAGGAGCATAGAGCATCAGGCAGCTTCCTTCACAATCCAATGGTCACATCAGATGAACTTTCCACAGGTACAATTCGAAAGTGACAAAGTGAAAGTGTTAGAAGCAATCCGAGAACATGTTTTGGAAATGAAAGACGAGAGGAACAGATTGTATATAAGCAATTCTCTCAATTTTAAGCTTTGCATGTTGGGCGTAAAAAGCTTAAGTCTTGTTCCTAGTTCTGCAAATTTTATGGCATGTAAGCTAGCAAAGTACTATATGAGTGCATCTTATTTTAGAGAGTGGGATTGCAACTCTATCACTGCTCTTCTGATTAACTTCATCAGGCAAGAAAAAAACAATGTTAGTAGTACAGTTTCTACAGGGTAATCCCCTGGTTTATTTATTAAAAAAAAAATAAAGACAACCGTAACGCCCTATACCTCTGTTACTCTGTGCTCTGAACTGAAATATTTTCATTTTTACCTAATGTTGACTTCAGTATCGGTGTATACTGTATACCAATTTCACATGTTTTTTCCCCTCAAAAGTAAGTCGATAAGGTGAAGATAATTACCCGGTACAAATTTAATCTTAAGTTTGTTGGATGTGTCAAAGCATCATAGAATAGAATCTGTTAATGCATACAGTGACATACACACCCCCACACCCCACCCCACATTTTTTACTTTGACAGACTCTCTCACCTATCAAGACAAGACAAAGTTTTAAAAGGTTCGGTTTCCAAAATAAGCAATAAGTAGTAATGAAAAAATTGAAGCTCTTTTTACAGAAAAGCCAAGTAATGCCTTGACTTGATCAACTACTGGTATTTCCGTCTCTACGATGCTTTTGTTTTATCTGCCTCTGTTTCATTTGTTTTATTCAAACGTACAGACTACAGTAAAATATTAGAGCGTTTAATTCAAATTTAGAGCTAGAAACAAAAATACACAATGTCTGAATGCAGCTAACCTACCTGATTTGATGAATTGTGAAAGAGTATACGAATGTGCTGCCTATTGATATGCGATGGATGAAATAAATTGGGAAATCATGTTAAAACTGTACCTTCTAGAATTTTTTTTTTTTTTTTTATAGATAAAGAGGCAAAAAGAGGCACCTCATACTGTATTCGTAACCTAAGAGTTGGTGCTGCTGAGCAGTCTACCAGAAACCTCTCGGTTTGCAGCTAAAACATTTGAATCTGCTAAAACATTGTCTCCCTGATGGTGACCTAAGTTTGAAGAGAAATTACTGCCGCTTATGTTTTGGATTACATTTTTTACAGAAAATTGGTCCCATGATCTGTTGAAATTACAGTTGATGCTTAGTTTAGCAAGGCTTATCGCCAAGAAATTTTCCCTGTCGTTTGTTGTGCTCCATGTTCCAATTTCGAAAACTACCTTTCCATCATAGTCTTTGGAGAAACGCTCTCCAACCTTCACTGCATACTTGCTCCTGATCAGTTTTATTATTTGGCAGGAGTTGGATTCAAAGTCCATTCTGCTTCCTAACGTAACCGCCCAGTTGTAAGCATCCAATGCCGCCCTTTGTTTTACTTCTTCATCGGAACATTGCCCAAGCACTGCTCCTCTTGCTCCCCTACAGTAACCTGTGTGATCAAAAAGAATTAACCCCATTCCATGTTTCCCTGTGGCGAGTCTAGGAAAGTTGCCACATTAATTTTCGGGGGTAAAGATGACGGGGTTTTCCCCTTTAGGCCCGAATTCAATGATTTGATTTTCACCTCTTCTTTTGTGTATAAAACATTCATAATATTCAGATTGTTCCTATCATTGATCGTTTTTTTGGGTGTTAATATAGTGAATGATATCTTTAGCTATTCTGGTTGCATTTGGTTTTTTCTTTTCAAAGACCAGGTTACATCTGGCTTTCCAAATGTGCCATATAACAGTAATACACATTTGAACCCATCCCATGTTAAGCTCCCTATGAACTTTCTTATTTAGTATGTTTGACAGCCAATCATGGAAATCATCTATGTTTCCAAAAACTTCATTTGGTTCCAATTTCCAAATGTAATTCTCTCCACACCTGATGAGCAAGAGGACAGTGCATGAAGAGATGGGAGATGGACTCCTCTTGGCAGTTACAAATTTTGCATACTTTGTCAATGTAGTGCAAGTGTTTTCCCATTCGTACTCCTGTTGGGAGAATAGAGTGATGAGCTGCTTTCCAGAGAAAGACTTTGATGGAAGGAGAAACTGCCAGCTTCCAGATGGCTATCCAGTTTTTTGTTACTAGCCCATTATGGTTATTGTGTGTTAGTTTCTTGTATAGAGACTTGACCGTGAAGTTTCCTTCCTTTGTCAAGGGCCAAAACACTTTATCATCCTTTCCTATATTTATATTTGTTTCCATAATTTTTCTAGCAATGGGGTCGACAAAAAGATTATGGATCAGATTACTATCCCATTGTTGATTTGCATCTATAAGATCAGTAACCATTTCTATATTTGGTGGACAGTTGGCCGGTTTACAGATTAGAAAATCTAAATCTTAGAAAGTGTATTAGAATAAGAAAGATTACAAGTTGCTGGACGACCAGCCATGCAACCAAAAGAATAAAAGGGAGAAATACATCCACCAAAGATTAGGGGTGTTCATGGTCGGTTTTGGTTCGGTTTCAAGCCAAACCAAAACCGAAACCAATACTATCGGTTTCTAAAAATTGAAACCAAACCAATCCATTAACCATTGGTTAGGTTTCCAAATGGTTCCATCCGGTTTCGGTTTTTCCCAGTGGTTTTTGGTTAACCAATAATTATGTCAAACCAAAAAAAAAAAAAAATTATACTAATTTACAGAAAAAAATAGTATTGGTTTACAAAAATTTACAGACAAAAAATAAATAAAAAGAATATCAAGAGTAGTTAAAGCTTACTCTAATTCTAAAGATCAAAAGAAGATTTAACTAATGGCAGTGACATCTCTAATGAAAATTTAATCAATGATTTTTTTTTTTATCAATATTCGGTTAACCATTGGTTATTGGTTCGGTTTCTCTATCATACCAAAACCAAACCATTAATCTCGGTTTTCATCTTTTCTAAACCAAAACCAATCATTAATTAATGGTTCGGTTCGGTTTCCCCCTAATCGGTTTGGTTTGGTTCGGTTTCTCGGTTAACCAGTAACCATGAACACCCCTACCAAAGATAGAATCCCTACCCTCACCCTTCTGTGCAGTAAACAGAAAGGGAGGGCTATTTTCATTCTTTTTTTTTTTTTTTTTTTTGAAGCATTCTAATTGGCTATTCCTCACCAATTAGGAACCACCCGGTTAATTTTGATTCATTCAATAAGGTTTCAAATTCCAAAACTTCTAAGTTGGATGCACACTAAGGGTGCGTTTGGCACGGAGGTAGTTGAGGGTGGAGTTCAGTCAACAGGAGGAGTCAAGGGTGGAGTTGAATTCCAAGGGTGTTTGGAATGAGTGGAATTGGAACTCCAGGGAGTTGAAACTCCATTCTTCAGTGGAAAATCAAATGACACCTCCCCCATTGAATTTGAAACTCCATCCGTTCAACTCTACTGGTTGACTATATTGACATTTCAACTTTATTTTCTTTATTTTTTTATTTAAACAATATCCGAGTTCTTATAATTAAAATTTTACTTTGGTAATTAATATATAATTTTATATTGATTTTTTTTTGTATTTTTAATTATTTATTTTTAAAATTAATTTAATAATATTATTTTAAATATTTTAAATTAATTTTTTATATTATATTATAAATTTATTATTTAAAAAATGGATATATATATATATATATAATTACTTTTTAATTCAAAATATTAAAATAAATTATACTTAGATAAAAAATATTAATTATTAATATTATATTCATTAATTTATAGTATTATCTTTATATATGTGTATATTTTTTAATGGATAATTTTTTATGCAAATTTGAATATTATATAATTTTTTATGCAAATTTGATAATTAATTTTTATTTTAAAATATTATTTTTATGGAATTTCAAAATTTTAAAATAATAGTTTATTAATTTTTCTTAAAGTATAATTATTAATATAATAGATATAATATTAAATATTCTATTATAAATATTAATTTTGATATTATTATATTTATAAATAATTTTTAATAGATATAATATTATATAATTTTTAAGTATAATTACTATAATAGATATAATATTTTTAATAAATAATTTTTTTATTTAAATAATTTTTAATTTTTTTTTGAAATTAAATACTTTTTTTTTGGTTTTAAATATATAATATTTAATTAACTTATTGAAATAAATAAATGTTAAAATATTAAAATAATATAATTATCAATTTCTTTCGTAAACATGCCAAACACATCAACTTTAAAGGATGGAATTCGAATTCAAGGTAGTTTGAATTCTAGGTAGTTGGAACTCCCTAGAATTCGAACTCCTTCTGTGCCTAATGCAGCCTAAGACGATTGCAAACACTGTGCCGGGGTGGTTCTATTTGGTTTATTTATTTGAATGCAAGGGTATAAGAATGCTTCTTACACGCCTTACTTATAAAAGGTAGCTAGAGCAGTAACAAGTCTACTTAATATGTACCAACTACCAACTCTTTACTCTTTTAGATAGAAGAAAGAAATTTCTCAGCGTACCCATTTTGGAGGTTTCCCTCAAATGGCAACGGCAATACTTTCTTGATCAGTTGCAATGAAAAGGAAAAAAATTGAAGTCAAAAGTAGTGATGTAGTTGCAGGAAATCGTACAACCTAGGGGTGTACAGAATGCCCGGAAGCCTGTGGCCTGCCATGTACCGCCTGGGTCCGAAGGAGCCCATGGGCGCCCGACAGCCTGTCATGGGCTAGCCCCCGGCCTGCCCGATAATTATAAGTGGGCGGACCCGGGTTTTTGTTCAAATATTGGAGTCCAGCCTGTTAGCCTGCCCGGTAGCCTGTTTAGTTACTCCTACCCGCCCGATCGCCAATAAGTTTTCTACTAGTGTGATGGATTTCTCAAGAACTTAAATTTCATATGTGGACAATTTATTGGGTTAGAGAAAATTCTGAATTACATTTCACAGTAATGAATATGAATTGCTTGAACTATCATTTGAACGAGTAACAGATATATCATCATTCATCAAGCCAAAAAATAACAAACATATATACTTTAAAATTTTGAATTATCTCTTGGGCCCGAGGCCTTCCCGGCCCGACCTGGCCCGGCCTGTATTGTTTCACGGGTATGGACGGGCCATGGGCATTAAATTTTTGTTATTTCCCGGCCCGGCCTGGCCTGTTAAACTTAATGGGTAGTAAGGACTACAAGCCCGTCCGGCCCGGCCTGTGCTATAATCGGGCTTGGGCTGGCCTGCCCGGCCCGATGTACACCCCTAGTACAACCACACTCCACTATGTTTAGACTAGATTCTAAGTGATCATAATGGAATTCTTTTATTATTTATCAAGATCTATATTTGGTTACAAGATATTTCAATGACTTTACTTGCTCTCCAAATAAACTTTCTCTCTCCTAATAGTCTAACACACACTACTAAGATCTCCCATATGTGATAACTCTTTCCCCTTAAATAGGGTTTCACATAGTGGATGACAGCTAAGAGATCCACTATTTTCGGAATCACTGTGTGTTACATTAGCTCATGTACACTCACTCATTCTCGCACAGTTTATACTTCGCATAGATCATCACACTATACTCGTGATTTTGCTGACATCATTCAATACGTCATATCGATTTTACTGTGTACGATAGTTCTCGCTTACGTTAGATAATCTTCACTTCGCATACTTATTATATGTGCGATATTCCACTCCTACATTTTGCCTCTTCTCATTTCACTTACACTAAAGAGTGAACGATATGAGAAATTCCTATCATATAATATCGCACATGCGTATCTTTTCGTATTCCATTCTGCCGACACCCTTCCGGAATTCCAGCTTTCCTTATTTACGCGTGTGTTCTTAACCATTCAATATCTGACACGTCCTTTTAACCTCCTATTTTTATCCATTCATTCTTCGCATTAATGAAATGAAATCTTGAAAAACGAGACTTATTTTCTCCTATATATCTTCCTTCGTCTTCTTCCTTCTTCTTTTTACTTCTTACTTTCTTACTTCGTCTTCTCTACTATTGATTTTATTGATCTCAATCTTTATCTAATAACTTTCACTCTTCTTCATTCCCATTCTTCAATGGCTCTTGCTGGTAAGAAGATGGAGACAGAATTCATTAGGTTAAAGGAAGAACTCAATTCGAGAGGTTATTCACTTTCTCTTCCTTCGTCATCTGATTATTCATCCAAACTAAATCTTGATTTGATCAACTCTGAACAATGGAACAATCAAAGACTTATTGTCTCATTAGGGAAACTTCTGAATAGCCTTCCAATTCCCTTATATAACCCAGAAATTACCTTATTCTATGAAATTCTTGCTGATGATCGATTCGCACGGGGAATATTCCAACTAAGTGGTGATGAGATTAGAATAGCATTGGAATATTCTCGCAGCGCAGCCGGATTAGAGACCTCTTATCCTTATGAAGTGCGAAACAAATCGTATCGTGATAAGATCATCGACTCTACCGAATACACTCTTGATAACTTCTTCAAAAATTACTATGTTGGAATTCAACTAAATGGGTCGTTCGCTTAAGAAGAAAAGATGGTTTTACTGAAGATAAGAAGATCATGCGAGATGTTGACTGGAATAACAAATCCAATATCACTGCTGGCAGATCTAATGACTCAAGCTGGCTTAATTGCCCTACTATTCTAGAAGGTTCTTATGTTTATGGTAAAGCTGAGGATGGCTCTGATCTTCCTCTTCCCGAGAAACTTTCTTCTTATCAACCTTGGAAACTTGAACTGTCCGAAATTGAGAGAAAAAAATGGTATGTGATCTTTACATAAGTACTCTCAATCTCGCACAATTTGAACTGTCCGAAATTTTCTTCTTATTTCCCTACTCCTTTCTTTGCAGGTTGCTAAGAGAGCCAAGGCTTCGCACAATGTATCATCTTCGCAGAATAAAAAAGTAAGAAACATTCTCTTTTTATTTTTAACAATATTGTTGCCTCTGTTTCTTATCTTGATTATTCGCGTAGGTGAAATCTTTGGGTGCTAAGACTTCGGGTAAAGGCAAGGATCTTCCTAAAAAAATCGCGTCTAAATCTTCGTCCAAAACGACTTCTTCAACGGATGATATTTCCAGAAAGCGTAAAAGATACGATTCTTCCTCAAGTTCGGAGTCTAGTGATGACAACACTCTTGCTCCTGAAGATTCATCAGTCTCCTCCTCTCTGAAAGAGTTATCTAATCTTTTTGCTGGGGATCTTTTGACTACTGTTAATAATGAAGAATTAAATCGTGCCTTTAAAATGGTCTCAAGGATCTGTGATGCTCCTATGATCCATCTCTTCGCATATCTGCCTCTGCGATAAATCCAAATCTCCAATATACAATTAGCTGGTAATATTTGCAACTTTGTTCTTTGTATTTTCTTTAGTATTACCTTACTCTTATCTGTAATATTTCCTTTGTGTTCTCGCAGGGAGCCCGTTTGTCCTATGTAATCTCTTCAGATTATCAGAGGAAACTTCTTAAGCTGGAAACAGAAAACACCAGACTTAAAACCGATAACTCAACCAATTCTGGACTAATTTGCAAAGCCCGAGAAAGAAATGATGAACTCATTGGTATGCAGTCCTTACTTTTCCCATTATTATATTTTTATACGATAATTCGAACTTTTTATTTTGTTATATTCACAGACCTTTATAACTTTTCGGATGAGGCAGCCAATCTCCCAGATGATGAAACCCTTTTAGAACATCTTAACTCTTCTGTAAATAATTACCCTACCCAGGGATTTGAGAGTCTGAGTTTGGAAGAGTTAAGACTGAAATATGCTGCTCTTAGAAAAGACCATAGAAGCTTATTGACTTCATTTAACAACTTTAGGCACCGCCTTCAGGAGAATAACGAAACAATTCAAGTCTTGGAGACGAAGAAGAATAAGCTTATAAGTGATAAAAATGAGATTGCTCTTAAGGGTGCTAAAGCGCTAGAAAAATTCCAAGAATCCATTATTAAAGTTTAGAAAGAGCGTGATTCAGCTTTGAGCGAAAAGAACACACTTGTTGAGGAAAGAAATTTAATTCGCTCTCAACTTCTCATAAAAAGTGAAGCTGAATTTAGTTGGGCTGCTAGGGTTCTGAATGATGCTAGGAAGAATTTAGTTGTAGATGTGAGCCTTCAAACTGAACATTCCGCACTGGTTAAAAACATTGTTTCCAATTATGAAGGTCATATGTTGCTCTTTTAATACTTGTGTTTTCTTTGAGAATAACATTTTCTTTCCTCCTAACTTGCTTATTCATATTTCGCAGAGAAGGAGAAGGGTTATCTTCAAAAAATTGAAGAATTAGAAACTCACTTATCTTCTGAAGAAAAAGAGTTATCTGCTCGCAAGTCCAAGTATCAGCAATTGAAGAAGAATTTCATCACTATGGTTTCAAATAATAGTAATAATGCTAATCATGCTCGTGAAGCTGCTGTTAGGAAAGCATGCATTTAGAATAACATTCCTCTCTCAAAGTATAGATTTCCGGAGGTTCCTGACAATGAACCTATTCCTGACATTTTGGATAGTGATGGAGAAGATGAAGAATCTGAAGAAGAAGTAAGCGGCTCTGAGGCTGAGCGAGACGAAGAAAATGAAGATTAATCATTTTCACTTGTCTGTAATCTTGAAAATATGCACCTTTTAAGCATTAATATTCACTTCTTTAATATAAACTTCCTTTTATTCACATTCGTATTCAAAATATCATTCTTTATCGCATGTATATGAAACTATCAAATGGGGAAAGTAACATTCCCTTTACATTCCCAATTTTGCCTCTGTTAGTTGGCTCATCTTGATAGTATAATTAATATTATTTTAAACTGCTCAATGCATTTGGTGCGAATGAATTCGTAATACCCTTTTTTTCTCTGTAAATTCCTGCAAAACACAATTAGTTATTAAATTTTATTTTTCTCATGAGGTCTTATTTTGCCTTCCTATGTAAAGGTCTTATCTTGCCTTAATTTGTTTTGTATTTCTGTGCGACGAGATCGCAGGCGGTCTTTACACTGTAATGTATCGACCCATTGATCTCGTCTTATTTTTTTCTTGTACTATTACCTCTTCAGGTTTTTATTTACAAGTCTTAATACTCCCATGAGTAAAAAGCCTCATGACATTTACGTCTTTTGACACAATTCAGCCCCCTAATGGAGGGTGTCGTCCTTATCTTCCCCCTGGTTGCCCCTTCAAGGAAGATTACCTCTACCGGTTTAAGGTTGGCTCCTCCCATACGGTAATACAACAACCAGTTGATTTCGCAGTCTCTTATCCCTCCACCGATTTGGTTTATGGTTACGAGACCGCACCCTAAGTGGGGTATCGTCAGACCAAGTGCATCATAGTCAGGACTTGTCAAGAATGGTAAGGTAGGCTCCAACGCCCCCCGCATTCTTGACTCAACCGTGTACCTCGGCGCCCTGATCAAGTTTCTGCACTCCTTAGGAGAGACTTTCTCACCTTGGTCTTCCAATCTAAGATTATGAACTTAGACTGAAAATTTAAGGCACCTCTCCTGGATGGGTTTTTTCATTTTTTTCTCACCCCAAATCTCTATGACTCAAGTTCCAGGGTCGGTGTAGCTTTCCCTTGAGTCATGCTTTATAGGTTTTCTCCGATTATGACGTGCGATAGGTCTTACTTTTTGCCTCTTGCATGTATGCGAACTAGGTTGCACGCCACATTCGGATTCCTTGTCTATCTGATTTAAATTTTCATTTATGGTGCCTTTTATTAAGGTCTTATTATAAAGATGTCAACTTTCCTTTTCTTGATATGGTATCACCATATGAAATTAGAATTTGTCATTGCATTCTTAATTTTTAGGTTTATACAACTCTAGTACATAAATTTCTTATTAATCTCTTTCTCATGAAAAAGACATGTGTATTCTCCATACTACTCATGCTTTTCGCATAACTTCTTCGATCTCCTCTGCGCGAGAACCATCGCACCTTTCACTTTTTTCCTCTTTCTCTGTAGAAGTGATATTTCTGGCTCGCTTAGTACTATTATTCGCAGAAGGTTCTGCTTCAGTATTCCGCTTATATGTTTTTCCAACTTTATACACTTCGTCCACCATTAATCTCTCAGCTCTTTGACTGTGTATTCTCCATACTACTCATTCTTTTCCAATTTATTCGTTTACCTTCTCTTTCTTCGCACTTATCAATATCGATTCTTGACAACTTCTACTTTCAACTGTATCTCCCCTTATTATGCCAATACCTTGAGGTAAAGGAAATTTTATGCATTGGTGAAATGTCGAAGCCACGCCCAATATGCTATGCAACCATGGCCTTCCAATCGGAGCGTTATAAGGTGATTCGACATCCACGACACACAAAACAATTTCCGTTGGTAAATTCTGAAGAAGAATCCTCATTGTCACCTCTCCTTTCGGCTTGTTCGCAGTTCCATTGAAGCCATAAATTTTATATGTTGAAGGAATTAATTCGTCATCTCTTCCACCCATAATTTTGTATGTAGGATAAAAGAGAATGTCAACAGAACTTCCAGGATCTATAAGTATTCCATTTATTGCACAGGTGTTTGCTTCATCATCTTCTACTTTCGGTTTCGGGTTAATTCCTAATCTCACTACCAATGGACATTCGTGCGATTCCCCTCCTCCTGGTGTTTCTTCCGCACTGAATGAAATAATATGTTTTTGCCATCCTTTTAATGGGGATACTTTCACAAGGTTGAGAATTTCCCTTCCATCATCATCCCTCGCATACACCCTACTCAAGACATTGTCATGGAAGTCTTCTATGTTTTTGAATGAATGTATAATTGAATTGCAATATAAATTTTTTGCTTTCGCACCTACTTCAATTACATATGTATTCTTTCCTTTCTCTGTTCCATATGCATTTCCTCCCGGTGGTGGTGGTGGTGGTAAATTCTTTGGTTGTTGTGCTAAGAAATGATCTAACTTCCCTTGTTCAATCATTCGCAATATGATTTTGCTCACATTTATGCAATTATTTGTTGTGTGACCATGAAAGCGATGATATACACAAAATTCTTTACTCCTCCTCCCTGGTGGTGGCTCATCTCCTATATTATGTGGTTCAGGAATTTCTTCCATTAGGATTGTAGCTTCCCATACTTTATCTACTGTAATGTTCAACTTTGGTAAATTTATCTGTTCCCATACTATCCTTCCAGTTCCTTGTCTCTTATTATAATATGGTTGCTGACCTCCAGAGCCTTCTAGTGGATTGTATATTCTCTGAATCTTATTATTACCTCCGCGATTTTGAAGTTATTTTTCTCTATATTCCTTTTCAAATTATTCTTGATCTGCACTACCCATGGCTATTAGCTTTTGTTCCCTCTCTATAATGTCCTTTCCTTGATTCCCCTGCGAGGTACTCGCAACAGCATTTGTCATTCTTGGGAGTAAACTTGCATTTCTGCTCTTCGCATCAGGTACCGCCACTGGATAGGACTCCATATCTCTTTGCTTCTCTTCCAGTGCTATGTATTCCTCTTGGAATTCACGCAACTCTGATATTGTTATTATATTCTTTATTCTGAAGATTTGTGTATATAATAAATCTGTAGGGAAAAGAGCATTGACAAATGCCAGAATAAAGTATCGCTCATCCACTCGTCTTGCCATTTCACTACACATGGTTCTCCAACGTGTTGTTAGATGACGCAAACTCTCATTTACTCTTCAGCGAAGTCCAAATGCCGTTTCAATTCCTGGTCTTGACATATTATTGCTGATATATTGTTCTAAAAAGACGTTCTGTAAATGATGAAACGATCCAATGGTTTCTATTGGTAACCTTTCAAACCATTTCAGAGCTTCCCCTGCCAGGCTCGCAGCAAAATATTTACACATCACTGCATCATTCTTTTCCCACTGTAATAATGATCGAGTGTAAGCTTTCACATGTTGTATTGCACATGCACTTCCATCAAATATGCTAGTGAACACTGGTAAATTGCACTTGGGCGGTATCACTGCCATTTGAATTTGCCTTGTAAAGGGATTTTTCCCAGCTTCCTCCACTGCTTCTTCTAGTTGTCTCCTTCCACTATTTCTTTTCGCATTCATCATTTCTCTTATTTCCGCCATTTCTTTAAGAATTTCTTCACTTAAAGTTTGATCTAAATCCTCTCGTATAGGTATTTTTAATCTTGCTTGACCCAATCTATTCTCATTATTATTCTGACGTACTGCCTCTTGTATCTCATATTCTTCAGCTTCTTCTCTTCTTCTCCTACGCCTTTCAGTGTTCACATCAATCTGTGCTCTATTATACCTTTCCTCTCCATCTGTGCGATCATGTCGATGTCTTAACATTTCTATTTCTTGTGGTGCAGTCCTTCCTTGTTCTGTATTATCCATGCGATGACGTTCACGCTGCCTTACTCGATTATCATGATTGTTTTGACGCAATGCTTCTTGCAATTCTCTCTCTTCAATTTCTTCCCTTCTTCTTTGTCTATCTATTTCATCTCTTGCACGTGTAATTTCCCTTTCACGCTCGCGTTCTTCTCTCAACATTTCTCTTCCATGTAATATCATATGTCCTTGCCTTGGATCCTCTTCTTCTCTTTCAAAATTATGAAGTGTGCGACGAAGAAGTTCACGCGGATGTTCATATCGGTTAGTTCCTAGATCTTGAGCTACACGTCGTCTCTCTTGTCGGTCTTGTAAATTGTCATCTACTTGCAGGTTTTCTTCGATGATTTCCATGCATTGTCTTCGCCTAACATCTCCTTGATTAGATTGACTTTGTCTTGATGAACTCCTGCTTGATCTCGACCTTGATCGTGTAGCGCTTCTTGATCTCTGTTCTTGCAATCTAAGATTCTCTTCTCTTAAATCATCATTCTGACGTACCAAATTCGCATGTTCTTCTTCCTCTCTCCTTCGTTCTGCTAGTATTCTTTGTCTGAGTTCTTCAATTGTCATATTCTCTTCGTTTTCTTCAATTCATCTTGCATTCCCAGTCCTTTGTTCCTCTTCTTCAGTAGAATTTGTTTGTGTAGTATGAATACTCACTCTATCATAATCAATATCATTATTCCGCTCTTGTTCATACTGAGGTCCAATTGGAATTTCATTCCTTTGATTTTCTCTTACTCTTTCTTCTTGCTGTTCCGGATTTGCACTTCTTCTTCTTTCAGCAATTCTATTACTCCTTCTAGTTGTTGTTCCTTGTTCAACAATAGATCCAAGTCTTACCATCTTCAACTTCCTATATTGATAAAGAATTAAAAATATTTTTTCACAATTTCCAGATCTTCCTCTTTCCAAGATTCTATGAATTTACTACCAGGATTTATCACCCAAAGCTGTTTCTAGCGCCAAAAATGTAGTTGCAGGAAATCCTACAACCACACTCCACTATGTTTAGACTAGATTCTAAGTGATCAAAATGGAATTCTTTTATTATTTATCAAGATCTATATTTGGTTACAAGATATTACAATGACTTTACTTGCTCTCCAAATAAACTTTCTCTCTCCTAATTTCTTGTCTAACACACACTACTAAGATCTCCCCTATGTGATAACTCTTTCCCCTTGGTTCTACATAGTGGATGACAGCTAAGAGATACACTATTTTCGGAATCACTGTGCGTTACATTCGCTCATGTACACTCACTCATTCTCGCACAGTTTATACTTCGCATAGATCATCACACTATACTCGTGATTTTGCTGACATCATTCAATACGTCATCTCGATTTTACTGTGTACGATAGTTCTCGCTTACGTTAGATAATCTTCACTTCGCATACTTATTATATGTGCGATATTCCACTCCTACAAGTGCGCACCCAAAGTGAAAGTCATTCTATTCTCAGTTCCATCATCGCATTATATGCATTGTCCATTGAACCCATTCTTTATTGAATTCATCCAATTTTAATATCTCCAGTCCATCACTAAATTTTAGTATCTCTTCGACAATCTTCAATTTCTTATCTCTCTCTCTAGGATTGAAGAAGAATCATGAATAAAGAACCAGCAAACAAATCGATGGGGTTCTTTGGCATCTACAATGAAGCCTGCAAACTTACAGCATCAAACAAGAAAATCTTTGCAAAAATCACCTTAACCATTCTCCCCCCTTTAGCCTTTTGTTTCTTGTCTGAAATACGAATCACAAGTTACTCAAAATAAGAACCTTCTGGGTGGATCACTTATGGTTCGCCTATAGCCCAATTAGAACAACTGCAGCGTTGTTGCTATAAGCCATATATGGCAACAAAACCTTGTGCACTCTTGGATGCTATAAGTGTCATATTCCTATAATCTCAAATGAGGTGTCTATATATGAGAATTTTTTTTTGGAAATTCTCATATATAGCTTCACGTAATTATAAAGACCGTGGGACAACAAAAGTAATTTTAAAGGTCGTGCAATGGTAAACGGTATTTTAATTTACATCTGTTAATCTAACGTAGTTTATAAAACCGTCTATGTGAGACGGTATCTAAAAATGATTCTACATAAACGAGATTTTAAATTGCGTTTGGCGGGGGTCGTGATTAATAACTCTGTCTCACGTGAATGCAATCTAAAACCCCGTTTGAGCAAACGTGCTTGTTAATACCGTCGAATGCAGACGTAAACTTAAAATCCGTTGGATTCAAAATTATTAAACGCTATTAAAAATTCTGTTTGTGTTTGAATGTTTAAATTCAATTAACGATAAATAAACACAAAATTGGTTAAAAAGACCAAAATCAAAATTTCTTGAGTCAAAATGAATACTAATAGCATTAAAATCCAAAATATTTTTCTTATTTTTATTTTAAATGTCGTGTCATCCTTGCTTTTTTTAAGTTTAAGCGATGAATCCATCCTTGCTATTTTTTTGTCCATTTCACCATGCCCATTTGAACAACCCATTTTCCGATAAATAAATGAGTCAAAATGAATACTAATAGCATTAAAATCCAACTTGAAATGTCGTGTACTCTTTGAAGCGAGTCCAGACAACCATGCCCATGAACAACCAAGTGTGCCTCATGCATGCCGGTACGTGCCTACTCGAGAGTGAGTGAGTACAGTAAAACCTCTATATAAGAATACTCTATAACGGATTAAACTCCATAAATGAATAAAAAATTCTAGTCCCAATTTGGCTTAATCTTTGTAAAATTTACCTCTATATAAGAATAAACTCCATATAAGAATGATTTTATATGGTCCCAATAATATTCTGAAACAAAGGTTTTACTATATTGGGTAAACTTAAAATCCATTTAAGTGACGTTCAAAATTAAAATTTGATAGGTCGTTAAATTCACGTTAAAACCTAAACGGGTTTATAAAATACGTTTGAGAATGAACGAGTTTATAAAAACCGTCTAACCAAGACGTAGTTGTAAAACCCGTTTGGCGAAACGTAATCTTAAGTACCGTTTAGGGGATAAATGCATTTTTAAAACTCGTGGTTTAACTGACGCATTTATAAATTGTGTCTATACCACACACAATTATAAATTACGTTTGGGCTGGATGCATTCTTTGTTTACGTTTCAACGGAAACGGTGATATTAATTACATTGATGTTTCTCCCACTACGGCACACACCCAATTGCTAATCCAAAAAAGCCATATATGGCTTGAGAATTTGAGAATATAATAACTCAACGCTGCAGTTGCTCTTAGGCTATTTAATGTGGATGCTCATTTACAGTCTCTTGTCAACTTCTAGCATCGTGTGTACCATTGCTTGTTACAATACCTCCAGTGGAGATATCGCTTACAAGAAAGTCACTGGTGTGCTTGGTAAGTTACAGGGGAGACTTATTGTCACATTCTTATGGTGCTCATGTATAGTGGCCTCTGTAACTTTGGGTTTGTTGTTGTTTTGGTTTTCCGCCGATAGAGATGGGATTAGAAGTTTGATATTGATAATTTGTCTATCTATTCCTGATTAGAAGTTTGATATGGGTTTCTTGTACTGCCTTTGGATTGCTTGGAATAACATTTAGTGGTATAATTTTCACTTATTTTTACCTGTTTGTTTATGGAAGAAAGGTAACCGGTGCGGTGGGTAGAGTATTTCTAGGAATTGGTTGTAATTTGTTGATGGCGGTTTGGATTCATAGCAAGGGGTATTAATTCTGATAATCTTTATATATATCAGATAGTAGTAAAAAAGTTTATTATGAAAGATGAATGGAATGAATGTTGCTTATCATTGGTATCCTCTCTCTTTTTTTACCGGTGAAACTCTTCTTTAGTGTTGTTTTTTTTTTTTTCCTTTTTTAAATAAAGCCATGAGAAGCAGCTATTTTTCTTTGTGTAATATTCCCCGTGCATACCTGGTCAAGTTTGCAACACGCTAGATTTTAGTACTAGATTTTGGTTGTCACTGTTGATGGGTATTTGAATACATTTGTGGCTTGTTGTTTAATTTCTAGCCTGGTCTTCTTTCTACAGTAATTCGTAAGTGGTGAGCTTATCAATCTTGTAATTGTAAGTAAACACAGAAGTTTTACTGAAAATTTCAGCTCAAATGAATTAAGGGATATTTAATGTTTGGTACCCGGTAAATGACCAACACATTACTTTGGAACCCAACATTCAAAATATTAATGGTTGGTACCTAGACTAGCCGTTGACTGTCAAAGTCAACATTTGACCACCATTTATTTTGTTTTTTCTAATTTGCATTAAAATATTATTTGATCTTACAATTTTACCCCTAAAGAAAAAACAATGTATCTTCATCCACCATCTCCTCCTTCGAACCCTGCAAGTTCGCCATCAGATTAAACATTTGCGTGCAAATTACCATGTGTAAGCACTCGATTTGGATCCCAATCAACTCCTTCAAATTTCTTTAAACGCTGATACCAATGGATTTACTAATCACATCTGTATGTCCATGATGATCATACACAATTATTGACCAAATTCAATCAAACCAGAAATAATAGAAAAAAAGTGAAAAATTCAATCATGATGTTACGGAGGTGGTGTAGCAGGACAATATTACATAAAATCGATCCAACATCCCAACAACTCAATCCATGAAACCACGACAACCCTCTTCTTGAAATGATTTCTCACATCAAAATTCCTGTTACAATTTGAACCCTATTTCCTATTCATTGCATAATCCACAAAACAAAATTCAGTTTCATTCATTCAGCACCAATACTCATCGATACGCCATCAATCATGATTTCACTGATTTTGATTTCATTGTCAACCAGTAGTGGAAAATTAGTCCATCTTGCTCTAGCATCAATCAATCATGTTTCACATTTATATACGATCCAACCTCCATATCTAGCTACGGCAAGTAATAAACTGGTCGCTCCATGAAAGTTCACTGAATAGATTGAAATGATTTCTTCTTCTTTTTTATTTGGTATTTTTTTATTCAAGGATCAATATTTTTACAATCATACTAATCTATATCCCAGCAACACTCATACAAATCTCTGATTATGCACTATGCAAAACTCGGTAGATGGCGGCTGTTAGGGAGTGACCGGTAGAAAGGAGAAGAAACTTTAGGGTTTTTGTAAGGTGTAAATTGATAATGTCAAGTATTTTTTTACTAAAAATTAAATTAAATAATTTTTTTTGATGGTCAAACATTGACTTTAACGGTCAACGGCGAATCCAGGTACCAACTCTTAAATTTGCAAATGTTGGGTACCAAAGCAATGTGTTGGACATTTACCAGGTACCAAACATTAAATATCCCATGAATTATCACCGATAGTAAATTCATGTTGCTACGATCAAATTAAAATTAACCTGGCGTCATTAGGGGCGACCCTGAAAGAATTAGGGGGGACTAATACGATAAAATTGGGTCACCCAAAACTAAAATAAAGCCATCCCTTATCTCCGACTTTTTGAAATGACAAATATACCCTCCACAATCGGTAGTTTATTTATAAAACGATAAAACGCAATAGGTAGTTTAATTTTTGAAAGTTTTTGCTTATTAAGGAATAAATAAAATTAAATAAAAAAGAACATTTACATCGACGAGATAGGCAAACACGCAACAAGCTGCGCAAGCCCTTTTTGAATTGCAAACCTAACCTATGAAAAACAAACTCTCTCGAACCAGGAGTCATGACATTATTGTGCATGACTTTTTGGACTCTTTTGAGGAGTCCAACCGCCTCTGGATCTAAAAAACCAAATGTATCAAAAGCGAAGGGGATAAAAGCATGCCCATTGTCATGACATGCTTTCTCATGTTTTGCTATATTACATGAGGCAGCCCTCAACGCCGCTTGCCCGACTGTAAACGTGCCATGTCTGATTCCTACTAAAGGAGAAACCCCAGTAAGATCAACACATGCATGTTTTCCGTTAGCCCATCAAAAATTAAAACATCTGCTGGACTGAGTGTCGATCTCCCCTCGAGTGGATCCGTCAAAAAGTTGACAGACGCTTCTTTCTTCGCAGAAATACCGGCTCTCCACAGTATATCGTACAAAGTGTCCCTCACATGATCATGTCTATGCTTAAAACCAGGGTCTACCTTGCAATGAAGTGCATGTTCCCCATAAGCGTCCAAACACCCAGTGATACTAGCAGACACAGGAGTGTCTGATGGGTATAAGGGGATCATCAATTTGTATTTAAGGATGGTACGGTACTCCACGGGTGACATCTTCTGCCCAAGGCCTTCAATTGGAATAGCGAGGAGGAAGTCCTGAGCATGCCCTACTTTCAGGCAACCTAAAACTGCGTTTTGTCTACCCGACAACTCGTAAACTATGTCCATGTCTTTAACTACTTTACCAAAAAGAGAAGACGCCAAAGTACTCTGGGTTTTAGTTGGGGCGGTGTCTTTACTGGTAAAGCTGCTAAAGTCAAAATCAGGGAGAGTTGCATGTAATGTCATCAAAGTTTTGTTAAAGTTGTCATCCATGCCTTGTACCTCCCCACTCCTTAATATATGATCCTGCAACCCCCAAGTTTGGACACGTGATGCTAGGAAGGCATATTGGAAGCCTCTCTAGCAGTATATATGCCTAGCCCTCCGTATCTAATTGGCAGTGTAGATAACCTCCATTGTAAATCTCCAAAAAACGGACCCTAACAAACCACTATGCCCTCAATCACATCTCTCAAGCCTTTATAAAAAATGTCCACTGCCTCAACAATGAATTCTGGCTGGCAAATACGAAATCCAAATAGTAACTTGGAAATACCCATACATGCACGTAGAAGTAGTAATTCACACTGAGGATCACGAAGCTTCGATAAAACCTGCATTAGTTCAACTGCTTTCTCTGCTCTCTTGATGGCTGTTAAGCGTATATTTTGCATACATTTAGTGTCGAATCCATGCTAGTAATTGCTATATATTCTTGCGAATTATTGTATATTACTTTTGTTTTCTCTTGTTTATGTTTTTCTATGTGAATCATCCAAAAGAAGTGAATTTGCACTTAATCGTGCAATAAAAGAAGTTAGCTACAAACGGAGAATGGCCAAAGACCAAGTGGAACTCGTTTGAATCCATGAGTTCTTGCTATCATCTTGAAGAGGACGAAAATACGAAGCCAATGGCGAAAGATCGGGGTCATTCCGACATCGTATAAAGAATCTAAAAGCATTTAAAGCGAGCCAAGTTGTCGAAAAGAAGAGACAAAGACAATTGATGAAGGCGCCCTCGACCGCTTAGGGGCAGCCACAGAAGATGAACTAAAATGTCGGTTCTCTAAAACGGACAGTTGAATAGAAAATGTCGGCCATGGGAAGATGGTAGCTGCAGTGATCGATGGAGAAGGTCTGGCACAGATGACTATTCGATGGTGCTTGTTGGCTGATGGAAAGCTACGAGAGTTTGGTCTCAAACGAGTTGAACATGGAAAGAAGGAATGTGTTAATGCCATTGATGGCAATGATGATTGGGATTAATGTAAGTTGGTGAAGCTCGACAGTCTGTGGCAGAGTTTAATAGAGCTCGAGTGGGTTAGAACTGCAATGAGAAGATGATGCCTACAACGAAGGTGTTAGCAGTGGTGCTGCTATGATGAGTTCGAGCATAAGAGCAGGTTTGTATATATTTCGAAGCTGAGATGGAACTCTGGATAGAGACGACGAAGATCGGTATTGGTGTTGGTTGTCTTTGTGATATTCGAGATAGGAAGGTTCTTGCCATGGACGTGAGGACAGGAGTATTGGCTCGCTGCCATTGTTATCGCCATTGGCAGAATCATGATGGATTCAAGACATGAGAGAAAGATGATGATCAGAAGGAGAAGTCTGTAACGGAACTTGGCAGTGGTGATGATTATCGGTAGTGGGGATTCGAGTTGCCATTAATGGCCGGTGGAGAAGATTGAAGAACTCGATGGGGGTTGTGAAAGCAGAGCTCGAGTATATGATGAGATGTTGTTGTGGTGAATCCGGAGATGGGTTTAGCCGAGCAAATGGAATTATGGAAGTGTGGATCGGACATGGGAGAAAACCAGGGACGTTGTGGTGCAGAGAAGGAGTCAGGGAAGTTGCATGGTCGAATTAAGAAAGTCAGGGACGATATGAAGAGATTGTTATGATGATGTTGGCTGTGGTCATTGGGTTGATCGTGACATGGATGGAGTTTGGCAGTGACGATGAGCTCGAGATGAAAACAGTGAAGAAAGGATGGAGCTGTGAACCGAGTTTAAGAAAAGCTCGGAAGAATTTATTTTTCACGGAGGGAGAGATGTACGAGGAGGAGGTACTTCCGGAGTTGAAATCCAGGGAAAAAGAAAACTCACGGAGACGTATCTTTCCGTGATTCTGACGAGGAAAAACCAGAATCCATGGAAAAAAATATTTCACGGATGGATATATGGTCGCGGGAACTGACAAGCCATTGATACTAATGGGCTGGACTATTCAGCATTAGGTGCGGACACTTGGCTGTGAAGCCATTCCGTTCACGGCCAGACTTGCCGTGACACTCTTTGAGCAGATTTTGGTCGTGAATTGCTTTTGGAAATTCGGCCAAATTTGGCAACCTACTTCGCACGGATTCGAGCACGGACACTTCTACAATTTGGAGACATATAAAAGAAGACTTCATAACCTAAAAATATATCGCTACATCTCATAATACATTTGTTCTTCATAAAATATTTTAGGTTTACCCATTTAGGGGAAACCGTGAAACGGTGTAAACATGAGAGGCTAAACTTTTGTTGATTGAGGATGAATTCAATGTTCTAGCGTGAAGCTCTATTATTATACAATTTTGTTTGGAGTTTTAATCACATCATCGTTTGTTTTCACTATTTGATCTTTATGAGTAATTATTGGATTGATTTGGAGTGCACGTTCGATTGATTTACTAATTGTTCTATTGCTAGTATTGAGTTAGGAGATAAGTAATCGTCGAAGAATTCATATACAAGTAGAAATCGCGAGACCTTGCGAGAGGGGATTCTGGAGCAATTGCGAGTGAAGATAACACCATCAAGTGGACCTTGAGCTAAGAGTTTAACTACTGGGATCAACCTAATTCACAAATCCTAAGCGTTCGATCGGATTACACCTTGAGTGAGCTACTACTTGGTGGTTCGGTTGGATAGAATCTGATATTGGAGAGCTTAGTATCCGTGGTAAAGGGAGTTTTGAGGATTGCACTGAGCTAGCTGCTTTCCTACGGTTGGTGATGAATGGTTCTAACGAAGATATATAAGTATACTAATCCAGTTATCGCTTGGTAACGACGAAGGATTCCTTGATCATATCTTTCTTTTATTTGTTATTTTTTTATTTCACTTTAAAACAATCCCCCTTTGTGTTTTTTATTATTTTGCTGAACTAAATAACATATCAATTACACATCTCTCTGTGGGAACGATCCTTACTACCGCTATATTACTAGTTAATTAGTGGGAAATATCTTGATTAATTTGTTGTGGTTACGACACGCATCAAATTTTGGCGCCATTGCCTAGGGAGCGGTTGTTAATTGATTTGTTATTTGTTTAGCTTGTTTTTGTTTTTAAATTTTTTCTTGTGTTCTTGTGAGTCGTCATGTTTCCTTACGGACATAACATGTACGGAGCACAAGACCAATCATCATATTATAGTGGTAATCAATTCGGATTTCAATCTCATTCATGTAATAACTACCAACCATACCCTACGGAGCCTTATGGATACTCTCATACATATCAACAACCTTATGACGGGTATGTAAGTGAGCAATCAAAGGGATGGGAGGATAGTTATGCTTCGATCAGTTTTTTCTAGTAATGTGCAGATGACAGAGAGTTTGGAAAGACCTACTCCTCTTTATCATGTTCTTTCGTCATTTATGTCAAAAGAAGAGATACGATCCAAAATTTCATCGTGAATAATGGCGGAAAACGTATTAATATTAGAAAACTTTCTAAACAATATGATCGAGTTAGAAGAAGCTGAGCATCAGAAAAGACCCTCGAAGAAATCAACAAGGTAATACTGAACGGAACTTCAACGTCGTTGGGATATTGAAGATTATGAGGTTGACGAAGACTCTGATGAAGATGAGCAACCTTTGGAAAATCCTTGCAATAATGGTAATGTTATTTCAACTCCGGATCATAATAACGATTACTCGCCTATTCAAAAGGAGGAGAATGAATATGACATAACCGTTGTTATAAATGGTGTAACGTACTCAAACAATGATTTTAAGATTTGCACCAATGAACTAGACTTTCTAGGAGATGATTTTGATTTCGATGACGAGGTTGTTGAAGAAATAGAGATTGAGAATGAAACCAAATTGGTTGAAGTTGTGGAAGACCCAATTGAACTTGCCAAGGATTATAATGATGCTGAGATTTTGATTGAAGCAGAAACTAACGAAGAATGGCTAAATAGTTTGATAGAGGACCACAATACAAATGAGGTAAATAATTCATTTCAATTCTTTAAGAATGATGAGGATCCTGTAATACGAGAGATTGTGGAAGGTTTGTCTAATCCTTTGCATATTTCTGAATCTTTTGATCCACATCACTTAGGATTGGGTATTTGTGCTTCTAAAATTCGAAAGGATTATTTTACTTCTAAGTATAAACCACTTGATGTGTTTGATTCTAGCATTGTGCGGGTTCATCGAGAGGAACCCGAAGAAGTTCCTTTATTTTATGTTCTCTATCCACTTTCCGAGTGTAGAAAGGACTAAGTGTGGGAAACTTTCAAGCTATAACAATTTCATTATTCATATATTATGCTAATCATTGTGTGAAGTTGTTACTAGAATTGCAGATTATTTTCTCGGCAGACTACAGATTTTCGGATTGTTGGTATATCGACGATAACAAGAGAGTCGGGCGACGACTTTAAACCAAGCGCTAAATGGGAGGCAACCCATAGGTTTTGTATCTTAAACCCTTTTATTTTTTGTTTTTATTGTTTTCATGTCATGTTTGCATCCCCATGTTTAATTTCATTGAGTCTATAATCTATTTTAGAAGAAAATTAAGACGAATACCTTTTTCGTCGAAAATTCAGACTGCACGTAGTTCATTCCAGAGACCATAACTGTCAGACCGTTTATCGAAACATTGTGCCCTTTTGAAATCTGTAGAAAACACGTAGATGAACAACTTTTGGAAATGGAGTTTTTCCAAATTCCTTACTAATTTATACAGTTTTTGCGTTTTATCTTTGTTACGTCAGAATTCGGAATTTTTTCAGGTTTACACATTGAGGACAATGTGAAGTTTAAGTGTGGGGGAGTCTTTTGCATATAGAGTTTTTAGCCTTTTTGAGTCAAAATTTTCAAATTTTTGTATATATTTGAATAAAACCTCCAACTTGTAGATATTTTAGAGTCACTAGCATACTTCTAGGTATGTTTACATAGAGATTTCTCGCCAACATAACTCAACTTGGAAGTGTTAGGGAACTACATTCGGATTTCTTACTTGTTAGAGTGTTAAATAATGGATTTAATAATGCCGGTGATGCAAATTAGGAGCAGAGAGAAATGCATTATTAGAGTTTCTGATCAATCATTAGTGGAGACTACCCATTTTCATATCAACCAAGGCACCGGACAAATTTTCTTTATAGCCGACTAAAGAGCTTTCTTTTGAGTGTGTCACCGTACGTTAATTCCGGGTAGAATGGTGAGCTTCCCAACCTCCCACTAATAGAAGCACTATTTTTTGATCTCTTGAGTGCTAATTTTGTCAATCATAAGGGTGACATCTATAGACGAAGACCACCTTCTTGTAGTTTGATTTGCAGTTAGCACCATTATCTCTCTCGACAACAACAGATCCATAGAAACACCATCATCATCAACAAGTGGAGCGACATCAAAATCTACAAGGAAAGTTGAAGACGTTTGAGGTCTACAAGCAACAATACAAGGAAGAGAAAATTCATATCCAAGTAAAGCAACATACAATGAGCAGATTTTTATATACATGTTGGAGACTTACATATAAGGAGCGGAATTCTATATCTAAGTATGAAGACTTATTTACAAGAGCAAAGAAAATCAAAAGATGAGAGTTATTGAAGTTTATGATACAAAGACAATACAAGTTGTGAAGATCAAAGTGGTAAAGTACTTCTTTCATGGTCATGATAATTTTAATTTCATTATTATTTTTGTAGTTGCAATCTTTTTTTAAAAAAAAAATACAAAAAAAAAGAAAAGAAAAATACAAAAAGGAAAAAAAAAATATAAAAAAAAAAAAATAAAAAAAGAGAAAAAAAGAGAAAAAAAGAAAGAAAAAAAATACAAAAAGATTTGCATTTAGGTTGTTATTTGTTCAATTAGGCCATGGGGAAGAAAAATCTATAAGGAAGTATCAAGCAATAAGGAAATTGAAGAGAAAGAGTTACAAATTGTCAGAGTTATACGAAGTTCAAGAGTTTATCATCGACGGTTGAAGACCAAGACGAAGACCAAGAAGATGAAAAAGACGAGCCGATCGAAGACGTTTCTATTGGATGTTGTGAGAGTGGTGTTATCATCATTGCAATCAGATGTGAAGGTGGTAAGTACTCTCATCCTCGATAATAGTGGTTGATTTCCTTTCTTAGAGTCAGAAAAAGTCTTTTATTTTCCACGATTTTGTGGAGTCTCCAAAATAATTCGGAAGGTTTCCTTCCCACAATTCAACGTGTGTAGGATTTCTCTCTTCATTCCTACCTGCACACATGTGAGACCCATAAAAAGCCGTCTTTTTGAGTGCAATTATCATAAAATCCTTTTAAGTGAGGCAGAAGTCGAGGCGAAATGCTTATTGATCGTTCTCAAAAACGCGTTCTCTCATTATGGTGTGGTTATTTCTCACTCAACATTTAAGAATGAGAATATGTTCTTTGGTATTTCTAACTTCTTATTACTAGCATGCAGAAACTCTATGTCCTCATAGCTCTTTGGATGCTTGGGAAGCTGGAACGCTTTGAAGTTGGAGCAGGTTTTGTGGGTATATCTCTGGTAAACCCTCACGAGACTATAACTTGTCCACTAGGGACACCTAGGGGTTTAAAGGCATGTTGCACATGCTAAGTGCAATCGTATCCTGGACGACATGGAGTTGTTGTATTTTAGATAGTTTGCTCGAGGACTAGCAAAAGCCAAGTGTGGGGGAATTTGTTAAGCGCATATTTTGCATACATTTAGTGTCGAATCCATGCTAGTAATTGCTATTTATTCTTGCGAATTATTGTATATTACTTTTGTTTTCTCTTGTTTATGTTTTTCTAGGTGAATCATCCAAAAGAAGTGAATTTGCACTTAATTGTCCAATAAAAGAAGTTAGCTACAAACGGAGAATGGCCAAAGACCAAGTGGAACTCGTTTGAATCCATGAGTTATTGCTATCATCTTGAAGAGGATCTAAAATTTGAAGCAAGGGAAGCCAATGGCGAAAGATCTGGGTCATTCCGACATCGTATGAAGAATCTAAAAGCATTTGAAGCGAATCTAAAGGAACCGGAAGTTGTCATGAAAAGAAGAGACATCATCTTCTTCATCGGACACATCGGCAAAGTCTGATGATGAGGCGCCCTCTGAATTGCTCGGGCAGCCAAATGGATTTTTAGTCGAAAATGGAAGATGAATCAATCATCGTTTCTCTAAAGCAGTGAAGGTTGAATAGAGAATGTCGGCCATGGGAAGATGGTGATCACTATCCCGCTGATCGATGTGATCGATGGAGAAGGTCGGGTTGGAGCTTGAGGTTGTAGATGACTATTCGATGGTGCTTGTTGGATGATGGAAAGCTACAGAGTTTGGTCTCAAACGAGTTGAACATGGAAATAAGGAATGTGTTAATGCCATTGGTGGCAATGATGATCGGGATTAATGTAAGTTGGTGAAGCTCGACAGTCTGTGGCAGAGTTTAATAGAGCTCGAGTGGGTTAGAACTGCAATGAGAAGATGATGCCTGCGACGACGGTGTTAGCAGTGGTGCTGCTATGATGAGTTCGAGCATAAGAGCAGGTTTGTATATATTTCGAAGCTGAGATGGAACTCTGGATAGAGACGACGAAGATCGGTATTGGTGTTGGTTGCTGCTGTGATATTCGATAGGAAGGTTACTGCCATGGACGTGAGGACAGGGAGTATTGGCTCGCTGCCATTGTTGCTGTCATTGGCGTGATGATGGATTCAAGACAGGAGAGAAAGATGATGATCAGAAGGAGAAGTCTGTAACGGAACTTGGCAGTGGTGATGATTATCGGTAGTGGGGATTCGAGTTGCCATTAATGGCCGGTGGAGAAGATTGAAGAACTCGATGGGGGTTGTGAAAGCAGAGCTCGAGTCTATGATGAGATGTTGTTGTGGTGAAGCCGGAGATGGGTTTAGCCGAGCAAATGGAATTATGGAAGTGTGGATCGGACATGGGAGAAAACCAGTGACGTTGTGGTGCAGAGAAGGAGTCAGGGAAGTTGCATGGTCGAATTAAGAAAGTCAGGGACGATATGAAGAGATTGTTATGATGATGTTGGATGTGGTCATTGGGTTGATCGTGACAGGGATGGAGTTTGGCAGTGACGACGAGCTCGAGATGAAAACAGTGAAGAAAGGATGGAGCTGTGAACCGAGTTTAAGAAAAGCTCAGAAGAATTTATTTTTCACGGAGGGAGAGATGTACGAGGAGGAGGTACTGCCGGAGTTGAAATCCAGGGAAAAAAGAAAACTCACGGACACGTATCTTTCCGTGATTCCGACGAGAAAACCAGAATCCAGGAAAAAATATTTCACGGATGGATATATGGTCGCAGAACCGACAAGCCATTGATATTAATGGGCTGGACTATTCAGCATTAGGCGCGGACCACTTGGCTGTGAAGCCATTCCGTTCACGGCCAGACTTGCCGTGACACTCTTTGAGCAGATTTTGGTCGTGAATTGCTTTTGGAAATTCGGCCAAATTTGGCAACCTACTTCGCACGGATTCGAGCACGGACACTTCTACAATTTGGAGACATATAAAAGAAGTCTTCATAACCTAAAAATATATCGCTACATCTCATAATACTTTTGTTCTTCAAAAATTAGGGTTTACCCCTTTGAAACCGTGAAACGGTGTAAACATGAGAGGCTAAACTTTTGTTGATTGAGGATGAATTCAATGTTCTAGCGTGAAGCTCTATTATTATACAAGTTTGTTCGGAGTTTTAATCACATCATCGTTTGTTTTCACTATTTGATCTTTATGAGTAATTATTGGATTGATTTGGAGTGCACGCTCGATTGATTTACTAATTGTTCTATTGCTAGTATTGAGTAAGGAGATAAGTAATCGTCGAATAATTCATACACAAGTAGAAATCGCGAGACCTTGCGGAGGTATTCAATGGAGCAATTGCGAGTGAAGATAACACCCGGCAAGTGGACCTTGATCTAAGAGTTTAACTCACCGGGATCAACCTAATTCACAAAGCCTAAGCGTTCGATCGGATTACACCTTGAGTGAGCTACTACTTGGTGGTTCGGTTGGATAGAATCTGATATTGGTGAGCTTCCGTATCCGTGGTAAAAGGAGTTTTGAGGATAGCACTGAGCTAGCTGCTTTCCTACGGTTGGTGATGAATGGTTCTAATGAAGATAGATAAGTATACTAATCCAGTTATCGCTTGGTAACGGCGAAGGATTCCTTGATCATATCTTTCTTTTATTTGTTATTCTTTTTATTTCACTTTAAAACAATCCCCCTTTGTGTTTTTTATTATTTTGCTAAACTAAATAACATATCAATTACACAGCTCTATGTGGGAACGATCCTTACTACCGCTATATTACTAGTTAATTAGTGGGAAATATCTTGATTAATTTGTTGTGGTTACGACACGCATCAATGGCAAGACCCTTCACAAACACACCATCTAAGATGACTGCTCCTCCCAATAATTGAACACCATTATTTGGTCTTGAAATTTCAGCAGGGAACATCCGAACTCTTACCTTTCGTCCATCACAAGAAGGCCAGAAAATTTATGTTTTCTTAATGTTCAAAATAAGCCCTAATGTTGTCCCTTCCGTCTGAACAACCGTAAGAGCTTCCGCTACTTCTGCTGTGTCACCAATAATAGTGCCATCATCAAGGTACCAAGCCTGTAAGGATAACATACATTCCTTGAAAAAAAACATACAATCGGAAGGTATTTATTTACCATGTCTTCGGATTATGAAGTTGCCCCAAAATTGATATTTGAAAAAATCTCAAGTTTTTCGAATTTGGGAACTACCATAATCGGTAGAAATGGATTTAACATGTCTCCCGATTATGGAGTTGACCCAAAATTGATATTTGAAAAACTCTCAAGTTTTTAGAATTCGGGGACTACCATAATCGGCACACTTGGAGTTACCATGTCTCCCGATTATGAAGTTGCCCCAAAATTGATAATTGAAAAAAATCTCAAGTTTTTCGAATTTGGGAACTGTCATAATCGGTAAATAATAAAGTGCACCTCATCTATCGATTTTAAACCCCACATTAATCGGTAGACAATGATAAAATGTGGTGTCCGATTATAAGGTTATTTAGGTTCAGAAGAACAATAAAAATGAAGCCACTATAATCTGTAGACATGCTTAATATTTGTACTTCCGATTATGGACTTATCTGACTTTTTTTTTTTGAAAAGTCACCAGAATCGGTAGTTAAGGTTGATAACATAACTACCGATTCTGCACATATCTTACAATTTTTTGAAAATTTACCAAAATTGGTAGGTAAGGTTGATATGTATCCTCCGATTATGCTGAAAAATTCAGCAGTTTCAGACAATCAAGTAATAAACATAACTCAAAATACATTCATAACCCATAAACTTAAGAACATATAATCCAAAACAAGTATTTAAAACACCATAATCCGAAAGAAACTGCTAAAACAACATAATCCGTAACATTCAACAACACATTATCACCTAGTTTTCTTCTAGTATTGTTAGCTAAAGTTTTAGAACGCTTAACACGATCCGGATGACTCGCATTATCACTAGCATCATCTTCATTTCCTTCAGCACGAGAGCTTGAAGAAGCCTGAGATCTTTTGTTCGCCTTTGATGCATTTTTCTTGGGCGGGTTCTTCGTCACTTTCTCCCCAAACTCATCTGCATACTCTTCATTATCAACATTATCAATCATCTCCATGTGCTTTTTAATCTTCTCAATTGGCATAGGTTGTCCAGCCGTTATGCAATCAGCGCACCATTTGGACAAAACCTTGAACATATTCACCTGTTTTTTCAATTGACAAAACATCAAATGGAGTTCACCTAAGAAATTGAATCGTAATATTAGAGGGAAAATTCATAACCATACGCACCAGTTTATCATAACCTGGGGTTTTTCTTTGATGATACATTTGTAAATGGAAGCCGCCGAGGTCGTCTTTGCTTTAAGTTCATGGATTACACGAAGATGTGAATGCTCCCGGTACCACTCCATATAGCTTAGAGCATTTTCATCACCTCGGTTGATAGCTCTCCCAATGTTCACCAAGTGGTACCATCTCTCATCCCAATGTTCAGTAACAGATGGTGTACCAGAGTAAACTACCTTGATGTTGTCTTGGTTAGACTCGCTATGCTCCACGTCCAACTTGAACTTGCCATTCATGTGATACCATGGTACTGTTTGGCAAGCACCATGTTGTCGCATCACCATGGAGCCATTGTACATCACATAAACTGTGGGGTGCCACAATGGTCCAAAACAATGGGACAACTCGGAACGACCCGCTATATGTCCACTAGCTCGATCTTTCTTGTATGGATCAAAGCATACCTCGGAGGCCTTAAGTGAGTCTAATTTGTCCATAAAGCTAACTAACTGCTGCTCCTTTGACCTTGAACGGTTCTTTGTGAACTTGTACTTTGTTCCTCTCGATGTACCTCTCTCCCACGCTGTGTTCACATCTGCCAATTTCAGACTGGGGTAGTGGTCATAGATCCATGTCTACATAGATATCAAATCAAGTATTAGAAATTGATTCTTAAATTATAAAAAAATAAAACATAACGATCAATGGATTAATAGAGTTGAGAAAATACTTGGAATAGACTCACGTTCCCGACAATTTGGATAGTTATAAGTCTCGACGTTTTTCTCAACTCTGCCATCAAGAATGCAATAGTTGACGTGGCTCAGGAGTTGTCTGCGACCTTATTGAGAGGATGCAATAGTTGTAGAAGGTTGGCGTCTACTCGGTTTCCACTGGTATTGGGGAATATGACACATCCCAATACAACCAAGAGATATATAGGCGGTGGCCGCGGCTTCCACTTCGGCATCACTTAACGGTCCTTTATGTTCTTTCTCGGGAGTGCGTTTGAACATCTTGATCAACTGACTCATGTTAAATTGTATAGTTTTGTAAAAGAGGCACATGTTGAACTCAATGGCCGATGTCTCTTTATCCCAACCAAAATACTTTTTACACAAATCATAAAGTTGTTCCCAACTTAACTGTTTTGTGTACTCATACTTGACAGCTACACCATGGTCATTGAGATTAAGAATCCGCTTCACATTATCTGGAGTAATGGTAATCTCACTAAACGGCATATCAAAGGTGTCAGTCTCGGGATACAATCTCTCCACAAAAGCCGATATCGCGACCCGATAATGGTCCAACATTGAGTTCTCGGCAGCACTAGCTAATACCGAGTTGGATATAGTTCTCTTGAACCTCTCACATTCATCGGATAAAGGACAATCTTTCAATACTTTTGTTGGTGCGACAGTGGGCTTGAGTAGATGAATCGCATCGGAATGATACTATTAAACACACAACAGATTAAAAAATTAATAGAGTATTATTATGAATAAAACGACAATACGTTAGTAAAATAAAATACGATTATTACCTGTTCGTAGATTTATCTGGCCCAGGAGTCTTTGTAGCCAAATAACAATGATCCTCCATCTCTATGCAGCCCAGGGATTTCTTCTTCAAAATCCGTCTTCTTCAAATAAATGAGTACAAGGTGTGATGCTTTCTTCGCGATTGGCTTCCTTGTAACTCCTCCTGCTCCTTTTATACCACTTGGTTCTCCTTCTTCTTGAGTAATTACTAGAACACTTTTTCCAATTTCATGTTGAGTAATTTCTGGAGCGCTTGTTTGTACTTCTTCTTGAGTTCCTTGTTGAGTGCTTGGATCCATTTCTTTTTGGCTCCTTTCTCTCCGCGAACTAGCGCTTAGTTTCTTACCCCCTTTTTGACGAGGCCCTGTAACAGTTGTATCTTGGTCTTTCTTACCTCGCATGTCCCTAAACAATAAAATTGGTTCGTAAGAATTACATTACAAACTCCACAATCGGAAGTCAAAAATAAAATATAAAATATAAACTTCCAATTATGCACAATCGGAAGCAAGGGTAAAAGCTTTTTTTTTTTCCGATTACACATAATCGGAAGTCATATTCTAGTTTTCTTCTCCTGATTATACATCAATTTGGGTTCAGAAACTTATAAAGTCATGAGACATATATAATCGGAACAAAACAATATAACATATCCACCGACTGCATATACTCGGAAGTAAAGAAATAGCCTTTGGCTTCCGATTAAAACGTAGCTCCGAAATAGGATTTTTCTAAAATCACAAAATTTTCAAATTTTACAACTTATATAATCGGTAGTATGTTGAATTCAAGTAACCTACGATTATACGCAATCATAAGACAAATACTATATAGAATCTTCCGATTCTGGGTACCAATTGTGTGTCCCTACATGTTCTAATTCTCTATTACAATCGTAAGGCAACATATAACCTAGCTACCGATTATGTCAATTTTATGGTTCAGTGGCAAACAGATTTGTATAATCGGAAGTAATCTATAAAACCTAACTCTCGAATCTGGTCGATGTAACCAAAAACCCTAGAAAATGGACACAATCGAGAAATAAAAATAAGATCTAACTACCGATTATGGGAAATAACTGAAAACCCTAGAACTTATTTTCATGGATTCATCAAATTGAAGCAACATAAACACATACCTAATTTGGGTCATTTGTTATAGAGTTTGATTATTAGAATCACCACCACCACCTACACGAGCGGCGTCATCCTCTTCATGTTCTTCGTTTTCGTCGTCTTCGTCGTGTTCTTCCTCGTTTGCAGCAGTTACAATCGATTTGTTCTTTAATTTTTCTCGAGCTCTCGTGGGTTCATTAGTATCACTCATCGTTTTATAGAAGAATCGACGATGTTTTTGATTCGGCGAATTGGGACGACGATGAATTGAAGTTTGAATAGGGGGGGAATAGTGTTTTTACTCTCCACAATCGGAAGCGAAGAAGAAGAGGAGAAGAAGAGTTGAAAAGAAAAGAAAGAAAATGAAATGAAATTCCTAGGTTATGGGTGGTCTTAATCGTCCAAAGGTTGTGTCGGCAATTACAATCGGTAGTCATATGATGTTCATTTGCTACCGATTAAAGACGGTTGGCCCAAATTCATTTTTTCTGCAAAACATATATAATTGAGTTTTCTACTTTAACAATCGGTAGATATGATATGTTAGTATTCTACCGATTATGGCAATAACCTATTCTTAAACAAACTAGTAATCGGTAGACATAACTATATTCTAAACTACCGATTGTGAAGGGACATATAAGTATTTTCAACCTATTTTGTCTTATTTAGTCGCCCCTAATTCTTTCAGGGTCGCCCCTAAGAGCAAGGGCTATGGACTCATTCACTGCCAAATTGAGTGAGGATTGAGTGAAAGAGTGTTTTTGTGACCATGGATGTCCAAAATAAACAAACTAAGCGGCTAATGTTTATCCGCTTGGAGAGATTTTTTCTCCACAAGCGGCCAATATATGCCTCTTCCTAGGGTTTTTTTTTTTAATATCAAAATCTAATTGTGGGTCCCGCATCTAAGAGTTTTAAATTAATAAAACTCTAAAAATATGTTTGAGAGGCAGATTTTCAGCCGCTTAACGTGTTTTTTTTTCGCCCACTCACTCGTTCCAATGAGTGTATGAGTGATTATTGGTGAATGAGTGAGTATTCTCACTCCATAATAGCACCTAATTTGAGCTAATCCAGTGAGACTCATTCAAATTGAATGAGAACACTCACTCCATAGCCCTTGCTCTAATGACGCCATGAAAATTAACTCTTAAATCCATACTTAAAAAGTTTTCTAAGAAAAAAAAAACAACTCCTCCTTCTTTATTTGTTTTTATTTATTTTGCTTTCCAAAGTAAATGGTGCCATAATGCCGTGCAATTGTCATTGATTAGGCTGGAAAGCGTTTCTTGATCAACATTCACAAACTTCCCACAAAGCCTCCTTATCGGCCTTACTGCTAGTAGTAGTACTCTCGGCGTGCTTGTTGCAGTTCAGTTTGCCATGTGCACACCAAAGAAAAAAGTTAACCTTATGAGGCATTTTTGTGTTCCAAACAAAACCAAAGGAAAATCTTCTACACCATTTTTCCTGGTCTAGAGTAGAAGTGGGAGGGTTGTCAATTTGGTGTCAAGGAGGGTGTGGTGTCAGAAGGTGGGTGCCCCATTTCAGTTCCTCGTTGAGCTCTACAACATCGCATCAACTTGAGCATTTTTACTAGTAGAAATAGAACGCAAGGGCAAAAACACGTCTTACACGCCTTACTTGCATTATTGCATCTAATTATTAATATATGTACCTAACTCTTTACTCTTTACTTAGAAATGTCTCAGCATACGCATTTGGAGTTGGAGGTTTCCCTCAAATGGCTATACCTTCTTCAATTGCAATGAAAAGGAACTGTACTACTGTAAGTAACTCTGTAAGAGTGTAAGTAGGAAAATTAAATTCAAAAGTAGTGGGCTTCCAAAGTGAAAGTAATTCAATTCTCAGTTTCATCATCCCCACCCATTCTTTATATTCATCAAATTCTACTACCTCCAATTCATCACTCTCTCTTCAACAATCCTCTCTTTCTGTCTCACTGTCTAGGATTGAAGAAGAATCATGAACAGAGAAGCAGCAAACAAATCAATGGGCTTCTTTGGCATCTACAAGGAAGCCTACAAACTTACAGCAGCAAACAAGAGAATCTTTGCACAAATCAAAGATTGTGCCTTTGCAACCATTCTCCTACCTTTAGCCATTCTCCTACCTTTAGCCTTTTTCATCTTTTCTGAGATACGAATCTTGACTTACTCAGAAACAGAAAGTAGTCCTCGATGGATTGATTATGGCTTGGATATAGCCCAAGTCCTCTACTTCAAATTGATACCCAATTTCAGTCTCTGGTCAGCTTCTAGTATTGTGTATACCGTTGCTTGTTTCTATACCTCCAGAGATATCACTTACAGGAAAGTTACCGGTGTATATGGTAAGTTATGGGGGAAACTTATCCTCACATTTTTATGCTGCCTCATTATCATGCTTATATACATCTCTGTAACTTTCGGTTTGTTGTTGTTTTGGTTTTTCGCCCATGGAGATGGGATTAGAACTTTGATATTTATAATCTGTCTATCTATTCCTGCTTTCGCCGGATTAACTTACTTGATGGTTGTTTGGAATATCGCAACTGTAGTTTTGGTATTAGAAAAGGATTGTTATGGCAGAAAAGCTTTGGCAAAGAGTATGAGACTGATCAATGGTAAGATATGGGTTTCTTGTGCTGTCTTTGGTTTGCTCGAAATCGCATTTACCGGTATACTTTTCACTTACTGTTACCTGTCTGTTTTTGGAAGAGAAGAAATGAGTATGGTAGGTAGAGTATTTGTGGGAATTGGTTGCCATTTTTTGATGGCTATTTGGTTTCATATCTTGATTGTTGTTCACGCTGTGGTTTACTTCGTCTGCAAATCCGTCCACAACGAAGACATATCGACTGTTGCGACTCACTTAGAAGAGGTCCTTGTTATCATCCATTTGGGTAGCGAAATAAATGACGTTCATTTACAACAAGTACAAGTACCAGTTTGAAGATTCCATGGTTAATCGCCAATGTCTTCAATGTGCTTTCATGAATCGAGTTAGTAAAAAGTTAGGATGTTATGATTATTAAGAATGTTGTTTATCCCTTTTCTTACCAGTGAATTCCTCTCGTTAAAACTTCTCTTATAGTGTTGTTTTTCAAATAAATTTGCGCATGTATATGAGGCAAGGTCGTGGGTGGCCCTTGCGGAAAGCATTTAGATATTTTGGGACTGGTAATTAATCTATGTCATTTTACAATCTAGAACAAGTCGGCCTTAAAAGATTTTATAAAGAAATTATGGAGATTTTCGGTAGGTATATATGGATAATCTATAAGGTGTTCTTTTTTGCAGAATTGTTCACTGCCAAAATTCAATAATGCTTGGAGAATAGGCAAATTTAACTCAATAATTCAAAAAGTAAAAGAAAAATGTTTAGCCATATTGGTGAAAAGATTTTGTTTCACTTTTTTTTTACTGGTGAATTCTTCTTATTAAAAAAACTTGTTAAAGCACAGCTTGTTGCTAGGCTTCCGACCAATTTCTTACCGGATGATTGTCTTTTCGAGTTGTAACAAAAATAAGTTTTAATATTTCTTTTTTATTTTTGTAGTAAAGGCCATGAGAAGCTATTTTTCTTTGTGTAATTAATATTGCCAGTCCTACCTGGTCAAGTTTACAACATGCAAACAAATTGGACGGATGTGTTGCACAATATATGCCATGGATGAGACAGTGGTCCAACTCACATTAGGAAATCCAATTAAAACCGTTTTATGCAAGATTGCTGAAAGGGGGTACCATATTGCTTGGGGGTGTACCAAAATATATATAGGACAAAATAGCTTTTGCCTTTGGGTTGGTACACCTCCCAGCAATTTGGTACCCCTATTATCAGCCGGGGTTTTATGCGTACGAAACTTGTAAGTTGGATGCTTGCGAACACTGCGGTGGTTCTAGTTAGTTTATTTTAGGCCTAAGCATTTCTCTGTGGCATACATACCTGGCTCTGTTATGTAGCAAAGTCCTAGCTACTGTATCAATTTGGTGTCAGTTTAATTCTCTTTGCTACATCGCGTCACTTGAGCCTTATTCCAACCTGCTAGAAATAGAATGTGAGGGTAAAGAATATTTTCTTGCACCTTACTTACAAAAGCTAGCAGACAACTAAAACTTGTTCCCATTACATCTGATTAATATATGTACCAACTCTTTACTCTTTAGATATATAGGTAGAGAAAAATTTCATAGCGTACGCAAATGGGAGTTCGCCCTCAAATGGCATTACTTCCTTCAGTTGCAGTGAGTCAAAAGCAGTGCGCACCCCAGGCCCGGCCCTGCATTTTTAGTGGCCTGAAGCCAAATTTTTTTTGTGGCCCCCCTGTTTAACGAAAAGTATTACTCCATAATTTGTTATTTCTTTTTTGGTCCTCATAAATCTGTCTGTTTTTGATAGTAACCCATAAGAAATCTATCCTTTTAGTTATGCCCCACATTGCTATGAGTTTCACATAAAATCCTTATTCTCTTTTGTGAAACCGAAAAGGAAAGTTTTCATTTTTGTGGCCTCTTTCATTGTGTGGCCTCAAGTGCAGCTTGTGCTGCTTATATGGCAGGGCCGGCTCTGGCGCACCCAAAGTGAAAGTCATTAAGTTAGATTTAAACAAAACTCAAATCCTCTCTACCAGAATTGTAAAATTCTCCACTTTTCTCGTAACCAACAAAATTAGTTGTGTTTTTGTTCTTCCATAATATTTTTATTTCCACGTCTTCATATACTACCAAGTTAACAACTACAGTATTATTCAGAAAAAAATAAAAAATAAAATACATATGCATTCTTTAACAAATATCGGATACCGATACTGTTATCCGAAATTTCGATAATATCCTAACGATTCGAGCGGACTCGGACAGATACCGAATATCCGGTTACCCATTGACAGGCCTAGTAATTTTTAGTATAGAATGCTAATTTAATGTGAAGTCAAAAGGGACTTGCATAGTCATGTTGACCGTTGATTTATGTTGTTTGTCTGGACGCGATTGGCAAGCCATGACGAGTTGGAAAAGACCAATAAGACTACTATGGGCAAACTAAGATAAATATTTATTTATTTTTATCTCTTTTGACAACCATAATTAAAGAAATCTGACCGAGGGTTTGAATGCTCGCACAACTGTGTTGAGCTTGAATGTATTGATTAGTATTTATACACAGTTACAATTACAGATGATTACAAAGATAACAATTGAGTAACGAATAAAGCAGAAGAATAGGAAAGAACGAAAGAACAGGAGGACTAAACCTAGTAAAGCTATAAGAAAGGGAGACCGAGACTATGTACAACAATAAGTCGGCTAGGTGGTTAGTCAGGTGGCCTGACTAATCCAATACCCCCCCTCAAGTTGGAGCGGTAGTGCCTGAACGAACGCCCAACTTTCTAACCAAACGGCCAAATTGTGGAGCTCCTAAAGGCTTTGTGAAGACATCGGCAAGCTGATCAGAAGATGGAAGATGCTTTGGCAATATCAAGCCACTGAGTAATTTCTCACGAACAAAAAAATAATCAATCTCAATGTGTTTAGTACGTTCGTGAAAGACCGAATTTTGAGCAATGTGAATTGCTGCTTGCCTATCACAAGAAACAGTGATAGGGAGAGGACATGAAATGTTCATGTCATTGAAAAGATATCGTAACCATTGAAGCTCAGCTGTTAAGTTGGCCAAGGCACGATATTCGACTTTCAATGAAGAAACGAGCCACGATTTAGGTCGTTTCTTTGATTTCCATGAAATTGGACTATTACCTATGGTAATAAAATAACCCGTGGTATATCTACGAGTAAGTGGGCATCCTACCCAGTCAGAGTCCGTGTAACCATGGAGAGATAGAGAACTATTAGCAGATAAAAAAATGCCATGGCCAATTGTTCCTTTTAGATATCGAAGAACATGGTGAGCAGCATCCAAGTGAGTTGTACGAGGATTTTGCATAAATTGACTAAGATAATTGACTGAAAATGTGATATCAGGATGAGTTACAGTGAGATATAGCAATCTACCAATAAGTCGACGAAAGCAACTTGGATCAGGTAGTTCCGTACCATCAATAGGAAGCAACTTGATATGTGTATCCATCGGAAAAGATGAAACACGAGCCCCAGTAAGACCAGAGTCTTTAAGAATGTCCAAAATGTACTTCCTTTGACATAGAAAGATACCCTTATTGGATCGTAAAACTTCAATGCCTAGGAAATACTGTAGACGACCAAGATCCTTAATGGAAAAATGAGACGCAAGACGTAACTTTAGTGAAGTAATAAATTTATCGTCTGTGCCAGTAATAATGATATCGTCCACATAGACGAGGACAAAAATAGAAGTTTCACTACGATGATATGTGAAGAGTGAATTATCACAGAGAGATTTCTGGAATCCTTCAGCTAACAAAATTGAAGAAAGCTTAGCAAACCATTGACGAGAGGCTTGCTTAAGGCCGGCATATAGTGATTTCTTAAGCATAAAAACTTTAGACTCACCTTTACGTGCCAGCCCTGGAGGAATCTTCATGTAAATTTCTTCATCAAGATCCCCTTGGAGAAAGGCATTGTTGACATCTAGCTGATGGAGAGACCATCCTTTTATCGCAGCAATAGATAGCAACACGCGGACAATTACCAGTTTGGCGACTGGTGCAAAAGTGTCATAGTAGTCAATTCCTTCCTGTTGAGTGTAACCCTTCGCCACTAGACGAGCTTTGTAGCGTTCAACTGTGCCATCAGTGTTAAACTTGATTTTAAAAACCCATTTGCAACCTATGGCAGTTTTACCTGGTGGCAAATCAACGAGAATCCAAGTATTGTTGGCTTCTAGAGAAATGATCTCTTTAGCCATAGCTTCACGCCACTTAGGACATTTAGTGGCTTGTGAAAAAGTTTTAGGTTCTTGTGATAAAACAACCTCAGTAAGGAACGCTTTATGAGATGGAGAAAATTTATCAAATGACAAGTAGTCAGTTATGGGATAGACATAAGATGATTTACATTTAGATGCTGAACAGTGATAATCCTTCAAGTATGATGGAGGATTACGAACACGAGAAGGAAGAGGATCTGCAATAGGTTGATCAGATCCGACGAGAGGTGTTGTAGGTTGAGACTGTTGTAAAAGAGAAGATGTAGAATTGTTGATAGGCGGGACAGATTGTTCCGAGAATGATGTATCCGGTGAAACATCTAAAATGGGATCGATGGTGGAGGAACCAGAGATTGGCGTAGCGGAATAAGTGTGAGCATCAGATGAAACTGAATGACCTAAAGATAGGTCTGAAACATGAATATCAGTAGAAGATTTCGAGGAAGGGTTATGTGTTGGATACATAGTAACAGATGACTGAGAATCAAATATAGAGTCATAGTGTGCAAACTCTAGATTATGTACAGGTGTTGGTACAGAAGAGGAAATAGATGAATCTAGGAAAGGAAAACGGGTTTCATGAAAAAACACATCTCGTGAAACATAAAAGGATTTTGATTGAAGGTCAAAAATCTTGTATCCTTTCTGGCCATGAGGATAGCCAACGAATATGCCTGGCATGGCACGTTGATCGAATTTATGAGACACCTTGGCATTTCTGCCAAAACATAAGCATCCAAAGATGCGTAATGATGCATAGTCTGGTGATTTGTTTAATAACATCTCGTGAGGCGTCTTATGAGAAAGCACAGGAGTAGGTAATAAATTGATTAAGTATGCAGCAGTGAGAATGCATTCTCCCCAAAAATGAAGAGGGTAAATTGGACTGAAATCTTAATGCTCGTGCTACATTAAGAATATGTCGATGCTTCCTTTCGACAACGGCATTTTGCTGTGGTGTGTAAACACAACTTGTTTGGTGTAAAACACCATTCTGAGTAAACCATGATTGTAACTCAGTGGAACGAAACTCAGACCCATTATCTGATTGAAAGGTCTGTCACTGAGGAATGATTGGTTTATTAACACCAGAGGAGATGCTGGTGATTGAATGACCAAATTGAGTGATCACAAAAGCAAAGAAATATTTGAGAAATTTCAAAGTCTCAGATTTGGATTTCATTAGATAAACCCAAGTACACCTAGTATAATCATCAACTATGGTAAGGAAATATTTAGCACCAGTAGAAGATGCTGTGGCAAATGGCCCTCAAATATCAGCGTGGATTAATTGAAAAGGATGTAAAGATAAAGACTGACTTTTATTAAACTTCAAACGTGTTTGTTTTTCCCTGGGGCATACATCACAAAAGTTATGAGATGAAGAACTAATTAATATAAGCAAACTTGGTAGCTAAAAAACGAAAACAATCCTCATTGGGATGGCCGAGACGGCGATGCCATGTATCAACAGGCTTATTTGCATTAATTGATAAAGCAAATGGATGAAACGTGAAATGGTAGTGACCGGATATACGTTTACTCCATCCAATCTCCATATTCGTGGACAGGTCCTGAAAGATGCAAAAATCTTTTGAGAATCGAACACAACAGTGGATTGTAGTAGTCAATTGACTGACAGAGATTAAATTAAATTGGAAGCTCGGAATATGAAATACATCCAATAATTTAAGAGTGGGAGACAGATCAATGCTTCCAATGCGAGTGACGGAGGTAAGAGATCCATCCGGTAGTTGGACATTAATTGGTTTGGAAACCAAAGAGTAAGTAGTGAAAAGTGAAAGAGATGAACAGATGTGGTGAGTAGCACCACTTTCTACAATCCAAACATGAATAGAACAAGTTAAAACCTTACCTGCGAAGTTGGCAGAAGGATGAACGGCTGTGCCTTCATTATTTGGATCAAGCAGCGTTAGTAAACGTGCATACTGGGCAGCGCTGATTGTTGGTGCAGCAACAGATGGTACAGATGCAGACGCTGGGATTGTAGCAGCAACAAGAGCACTGGAATCAGCATCTCTGGACTTTGGGAAATCCTTTGGATACCCATTCAACTTCCAGCAAGTAGTCCTGAGATGGCCATGCATGCTTGTTACAATAATCACAAAACGGCCTAGTGCGTTTGTTATTGCCATTGTTGATGTTGCTGCTGGAGCCAGTTTGTGTAGAAAACCTTTGGTTTCTATAGTCACCACGAGAAGAAAGTAAAGCAGCTGATTCAATGGAAGGAACAGAAGAAGAGTTAATACCTTGATGCTCTTCCTCCTGCCTGACATGGTTGTAGATCTTTGCACATGACGGCATGGGTTCCATTAGAAGGATTTGGCTGCGCAGAGGAGAAAATCGATCATGGAGCCCCTGCAAGAACTCCATGGAGCGATCCTGATTGTGGTGTTTACGTAGTTCTTCCCTGCACCGCAGATACATGGTTCGATTGGTCGGAAAGCGTCCAAATGATCCCATAGGGACTTGAGGTGAGTGTAGTACATCGCAACGCTCAGATTTTCTTGCTTCAGAGTTGCAATGGACTGCTTGATTGCGTACAACTTGGATGAGTTGTGGTGAGAAAACTGAGATTTGATTTCCAACCACTGTTCTCGTGCAGATGGGAAATTCTGAGTACTTGAACGGATCTCAGGATCAACTGAGTTTGAGATCCAACTTCCCACCAAATCGTCGCAACGAGTCCAGTGAGGTAAGTCAGATGGATTGGTAGGCTTCTCGACAGTGCCATCAACGTAACCGGATTTCCCTTTCGCGCTAAGCGCTTTCATCATCCCTCGTCCCCAAGTACAATAATTGTCGCTGTTAAGAAGAGGAGTATATATGACAGATGTGGGATTATCTGCTGTATGGACGTAGTATGGACTTGTTGGAGATAGACCAGTGTCTTTTTCGAGATTGTTGTTTGAAGAGTTTGATTGATCATCTTCAAGAGTCATGATTGACTAGGGTTGTGTGGAGGAAAAAAAAAATTTAACCTAGCTGTGTTACCATAAAGAAATCTGACAGAGGGTTTGAATGCTCGCACAACTGTGTTGAGCTTGAATGTATTGATTAGTATTTATACACAGTTACAATTACAGATGATTACAAAGATAACAATTGAGTAACGAATAAAACAGAAGAATAGGAAAGAACGAAAGAACAGGAAGACTAAACCTAGTAAAGCTATAAAAAAGGGAGACCAATACTATGTACAACAATAAGTCGCCTAGGTGGTTAGTCAGGTGGCCTGACTAATCCAATAATAATGCACTATACCTCTCTTGTGTGAGCTGGAATATTTTCATTATTACCCAATTTTGACTTCAGTATCGGTGTACATGAATTTCCCCGGCTTATACTTTTTCCACTCAAAAATAAATCGATAAGGTGAAGAAGATGATTTTCCCGTTACAAATTTAATCTTAAGTTGGTTGGATCTGAATTAATCAAAGCGTCATAGAGTCCGTAATACATTAGACAGTGGCATACACACCCCCACCCCACCTTTGCATTTTTTTTACTTTGACAGATTCTCACCTATCAAGACAAGACAAAGTTTGAAAAAGGTTCGGTTTCCAAAGCTAGCAATGAGTACTAATACTGGAAAAAAAATGAAGCTCTTTTTTACAGAAAAGCCAAGTAATGCCTTGAGTCCTTGACTTGAACTAGTTCTAGTACTTGCTGTTTCATCTCTGATGCTTTTATTGTTTTATCTGCCTCTGTTTCATTTGTTTTATACACTAAAATATTAGAGCGTTTTATTCAAAGTTACTAGAGCTAGAAAAAAATACACAGTGTTTGAATGCAGCTAAGACGATGGCAAACACTGGGCCGGGGTGGTTCCATTTGGTTTATTTATTTGAATGCAAGGGTAAAGATGCTTCTTACACGCCTTACTTATATAAGGTAGAGCAGTAACAAGTTTTCCATTACATCTACTTAATATATGTACCAACTATCAACTACCAACTCTTTACTCTTTAGATAGAGAAGAAAGAAATTTCTCAGCGTACCCATTTTGGAGGTTTCCCTCAAATGGCAATGGCAGCAATACTTTCTTGATCAATTGCAGTGAAAAGGAAAAAAAATTGAAGTCAAAAGTAGTGCTCACCCAAAGTGAAAGTCATTCTATTCTCAGTTTCATCATCGCATTATATACATTGTCCATTGAACCCATTCTTTATTGAATTCATCCAATTCTAATATCTCCAGTCCATCATTAAATTTTAGTATTTCTCTTCAGCAACAATCTTCAATTTCTTATCACTCTCACTCTGTAGATTGAATCATGAATAGAGAAGCAGCAAACAAATCAATGGGGTTCTTTGCCATCTACAAGGAAGCCTACAAACTCACAGCAATGAACAAGAAGATCTTTTCACAGATCACCTTGACCATTCTCCTCCCTTTAGCTTTCTGTTTCTTGTCTGAAATATTCATCTCTACTTACTCAGAAACAGAACCTTCTCAGTGGGTCGCTTATGTTTTGCGGCTTTTGCCTATAGCCCAATTAGGCTATTTATTCTGGATGCTAATTTTAAGTCTCTTATCAACTTCTAGCATCGTGTATACCATTGCCTGTTTCTATACCTCCAGAGATATCACTTACAAGAAAGTTACTGGTGTGCTTGGTATGTTATGGGGGAGACTTATTGTCACATTCTTATGGTGCTTCTTGTTCTTGGCTATATACACCTCTGTAACTTTGGGTTTGCTGTTGCCATGGTTTTTCGCCAATAGAGATTTAGTATTGATGATTTGTCAATGTATTCCTGTTTTCGCCGGATTAACTTACGTGATGGTTGTTTGTAACATCGCAACAGTAGTTACGGTATTAGAAAAGGATGATTATGGCAGAAAAGCTTTGGCAAAGAGTATTATGCTGATTAAGGGCAAGATTTGGACTTCTTGTGCTGTCTTTGGTTTGCTTGGAATCGCATTTACTGGTATAATTTTCACTTACTGTTACCTGTTTGTTTATGGAAACAAAATTAGTATGGTGGGTAGAGTGTTCGTGGGTATTGGTTGCCATTTGTTGTTGGCTGTTTGGATTCATATCTTGCATGTTGTTCACACTGTGGTTTACTTCGTCTGCAAATCGGTCCACAACGAAGACATTTCTACTGTTTCGACTCACTTGGAGGTCCCTGTTGTCCATTTGGGTAAGGAAAAAGGCGTTCAATTAGAGCAAGTACAAGTACCAGTTTGAAGAATCCGCTGATTTGCATGGTTAATCGCAAATGTCTTCAATGTGCTTTCATAAATTTATTATCAAGAGATAGTAGTAAAAAATCTATTATGAATGAATGGTGCTTATCACTGGTACCCTCTCCCTGTTCTTACTAGTGAACTTTTCTTGTTAAAAAACTTTTTTTTAGTGGTGTTTTTTTTCTTTTTCTTTTTCTATTTGAAGTAAGGCCATGAGAAGCAGCTATATTTCATTCATTGTGTAATATTGCCCGTTTTACCTGGTCAAATTTTGTTTCGGAAATAATTTGAGGTCCGGTAAGGGAGAAGCAGTAATGCTTAGTCTACCGCGGGGTTCAACCGCGGAGATTATTGAGAGCTTTTGGAGGCGTAGGAGTGTGGGACATTCTTAAATAGAGATTAATTAGGTGGTGTGATGGTGCAAGAACATAGCCATAGGTCATAAGTGCCTACAGGAGTGACAAAATTGGTAACATTTCAAAGTTCATTAATCTGAATGCCAGTATCACTAGGGCCTTTTTAAGGAAAGATTAGGTGCACTATCTCTCATATTTTGGGTGGTTTATTTAATGAAGGAGTTGTCGCTTACTCTATCATTACGCGTAAGTTAGAGGAAAGGGATTGCATTATCAGCGCAACCATCTTCGATTATGCGCTTAATGGTCAGTGATTTATGTGCAATGATTTCCTCCATTTCATAAATATCGCCATCCGAACTTCTTAATGATATATCTTTGAGTTGATATTAAAGATAGAAAATATAAACAAATGTAATGTTGAATGCGCGGACCAATTGGGGAAAAGTGGGTAGAGTAGTGGGAGGGTTATGTAGCGAAGTCCAACTGTGTCAATTTGGTGTCAATATAGTTCTCTTTGAGCTCTGCATCGCATCACTTGAGCCTTATTCCAACCTGCTAGAAATAGAATGTAAGGGTAAAGAATATTTTCTTGCACCTTACTTACAAAAGCTAGCAGACAAGTAAAACTTGTTGGCATTACATCTGATTAATATATGTACCAACTCTTTACTCTTTAGATATATAGATAGAAAAAAAAAAATCCATAGCGTACGCAAATGGGAGTTTTCCCTCAAATGGCATTACTTCCTTCAGTTGCAGTGAGTCAAAAGCAGTGCGCACCCAAAGTGAAAGTCATTCTATTCTCAGTTTCATCATCGCATTATATATATCCACTCCACCCATTCTTTATACCATCACTTTGTCTTCAACAATCTTCAATTTTCTGTAGGATTGAAGAAAAATCATGAATAGAGAAGCAGCAAACAAATCAATGGGCTTCTTTGGCATCTACAAGGAAGCCTACAAACTTACAGCATCAAACAAGAAAATCTTTTCGCAAATCACCTTAACCATACTCCTCTCTCTAGCCTTCTGTTTCTTGTCTGAAATACGAATCTTAACTTACACAAATGGATGGATCGCTTATGGTTTGATTATATCCCAAATCCTCTTTTTAATCTCGCTGTACCTTTTCAGTCTCTGGTCAACTTCTAGTGTCATGTATACCATTGCTTGTTTCTATACCTCCAGAGACATCACATATAAGAAAGTTGCTGGTGTACTTCGTAAGTTATGGGGAAGACTTAGTGCCACATTCTTCTGGTGCTCCTTTACCGTGGCTATATACACCTCCTTAACTCTCGGTTTGCTGTTTTTATGGTTTTTAGCTGTGAAAGGAGGGGGTATATCCTTGATATTTATATCATGTCTATCTATTCCTGCTTTCGCCGGATTAATCTACGCCATGGTTGTCTGGAATATTGCAACTGTAGTTACGGTATTGGAAAAGGATCATGATGGCAGAAAAGCTTTGGCAAAGAGTATGAGACTGATTAAGGGTAAGATATGGGTTTCTTGTGCTGTCTTTATTTTGCTTGGGATCGCATTTGCTGGTATAATTTTCACTTATTGTTACCTGTCAGTTTACGGGAACAAGATTAGTTTTGTGGGTGAAGTATTTGTGGGAATTGCTTGTCACTTGTTGTTGGCTGTTTGGTTTCATTTCTTGCTTGTTGTTCACACTGTGGTTTACTTCGTCTGCAAATCGGTCCACAACGAAGATATCTCTACTATTTCGACTCACTTGGAGGTCCCTGTTATCCATTTGGGTAGGGAAATAAAAGACGTTCAGTTAGAGCAAGTACCAGTTTGAAGAATCGGCTGATTTGCACGGTTAGTGGCAAAAGTCTTGAATATGTTCAAGTATTTAGTCCATCCTTTAATGGCTAGGAATGTTATATATACGTGGATTATGGATAATGTAATTAAGTGGATTATTATGAATGATGAAATGAATGTTGTTTCTTCCTTTTCTTGCTGGTGATTTCTGCTTGTTTCTAGCCTGATCTTTTTTCCCCTCTCATTTGTTAGTTATATAAATCTAATTTCGCCGTGATCCCTATTGGGCAAGTCGTGGCCTTATCAACCTTGTAGTTGTGAGTCAACATAAGTTTTACTGAAAATGTGCAGCTTAAATCAATTAAAACTGATAGTACTGTACATACTTTTTCTTATGAAAATATCGTAGTTCTAGGATATAGTAGCAGTCAGTCAGCTTGCAGTAAAATCACACATGCATTCAAAATAATGATTAATTTTTCACCGGGACGATCATATTTTATTTTATTTTATCGAAGCATGGACGATCATTGATGTTGCCAGGAAAGCTTTTTTTCTTCCTCCGAAAGACATTTCTAACTAAAATCAAAAGAAAAGGTTTTAATGACACTGACGGTGTATTTGTTACTTTTTTTGGTGGCTCTTGGTGGCTAGATTTTCTCATGGTGGAGTTGGGGTTCTTGAGTATGGGAAAAAAGAAGAAAAATAGTTGGCTTTGAGATGGGAAGTTGGAAGTAAATTAATTCATTCACAATCACCATCACCATTTCACAATTTTTCATAGGTTGTAAGGGATGGAATGGTTCATTATGTACCTACAGACAGAGCAGTAAAAGCACCAGCATCGATTCCGTCATATCTTTTTAAAAGTAAGATATATTAAACAACCAGAAATAGCTTTGAAGAGGTGTGCTTCTGCACAGACCGCCACTCGCAAACCGCATCAAAACCCAATTGCCTTTTTCTTTCACAGTTTGGTATGGTGAGTCCCGGTGGGGCCCGTCGGAGGACAGCAGGGGGTCCACTTATGGTGGGGCTATTGGAAATTCTTTGAGAGGTAGTTTTCACGTTGTTTGAATCTCTCGGTTCATATAGAATTTTTGAGCTTTTAATCATTTTATTATGGACTCCGTCGTATCAAATTCAACAAAAAACCATACATGTATCAAATTCAACAAAAAAGTTTATAAAAACCATACATGCATTAAAATAATAATAAAAAAATATTTTTTTTACCCGGACGAGTCATTCATATTGCCGAAAAAGCTTTTTTCTTCCTCCCCGAATCCACATTTCTAACTAAACTTAAAGTTTAAAAAAAAGGTTTTAACGACACTGACTGTGAATTTGTTATTTTTTTAAATTTCCATGGCTTACATTTCTTGACGATGGAGTTAAAGTTCTTCATTGGAAAAGAGAATAAAAATAATTGGAGCTGGAATTGAATTAATTTTATAAAATATCCGTTAAGATCGTACAAAGGTATGGTCATGGATATCAGATTTTGGCCCTCCCTTATAACAATTCTTTTAGTTTGTTTTTTTTTTTTCCATAAAAGAGGCGAACCTCATACGATATATTAGTTCATCAAAGTTTCAAGTATCTCCATCAATTCTTGAACAGTTCTAACCTTACAAACACAAATTCCTTATCATATTTCTAGGAAGGACAATCCACATCAAAGGTCCAAATAAGTTTTGAAACAAAGCTAATATGTATCACTGCACAAAGCATTGACTGGATCATATCCAACCCAGTTTTTTCAAGACTATGTAAGTTATATCCAACCCAGTTTTTTCAAGACTATGTAAGTTATATCCAACCCAGTTTTTTCAAGACAATGTAAATGTAACTTACATAGACTCGGGTTTTCAAACTAACAATAAGGAAACAAAGTAACAGTATCTAAAGTATCTAAGATAACCGTACAAACCACAATGGAGGTATGAATTGGTCTGAAACGGGTCGAATCAGACTGAATCGGCATTGGAGTCTTGGTAGCAGTTAAGATTGATGAAGTTGTTGATGATCCTGGTTTTGTTGCAGTTGTTTTTGTTTTATTTTCTAAGATTGAAGTTGTTCTTGTTGCTGAAGTTGATGATTCTCCTCCAAAGTCAAAACCTGATCTTGAATAAACTCTTCAACTCTTTGAAGCAAACAGAACAAATTCAAAACTAAATCAAACCCAAATCGAAAATGAAATACAAACCTAAAATCCTTGCTGAAATATGATTAAGGGAAAGATGAAGCAAACCATAAAGAAGAACCTGTGAAAGAAAAAGAAAATGGACAAAGAAGGAAAATCTACAGAAAAATCCTAATTTAGCAATAGAGAAGAAGCAAGTGGGATTAGAGAGGAAGCGAGGGAGTTTTTAGGAATTCAAGTAGACCGGCTTTGAAGAACCATATTTTCCTATATGATACTCATCTAAAGAGCATGTTGTTCTTTAGCTTACCCACAACACCACTTAGAGCTTCTTCAATAGTTGTTATGTGTGTTTTTTAGGTGGCAACACAAACAAGACATCCCCATTCCAACTTTTCCTTAAATTTAAGGGGAAAAATCGTCTCCAATCGTGTTATTTGCGATCTTTTTTTTTATTGAATGTAAATATTATTTTTAGTAAGTTTAAGATTTTATTAGTGCTAAAAATGGTTAATATTAATTGGAATGAATTTAGTTAAGCAAAAGCTTATTAAGATATGTTGACATCCTTAATGTGAATGTCAAGTTCTAGATAATTAATAAAACTTTATGCCCATAATTGTTGCTAAAACAAGATAATTAGTGGGTCAACACCGGTGTACCAACCCAAAAAGCAAACTCATTCAAAATACCATCATAACCCACATAAAGTATGTAATAAAATTAATTTTCACACCTGTCAAAAAGCTTGAAATGAAGAAATAAGCGTCTGAGAGATTCAGTCGAACCGGGGTATTACAAAACCTCCACAGTTCGCAAAATTCAGATCGACTAGATACATACAGAGTACTATGTATTTATCCAAGCATTTCATGTAATTCTCTCATTCATAATTTTCAAACATTCTCAATAGTCGTAGACAGTTTGCATTGTTTGCTTGGGTAATTTCCAAATGATCAACTTAAACAAAAATAGTTTGCGCACAATAAATTGTTCTAACTAAGATTTCTAAGGGTCTATTAACATTCATTGCTTGAATTATATTTCGAGACTTAACCAAGACAATCTTGAACTCCAAATTTGTTCTTTACAATATTAAATCTACTAAAATCATATGACATAGCCCCATAATATAGAATGGTAGATTCCGTGAGATAATAGGATAGGTCAGTATTTACATACATCTTGTTGTTGAAGTTCTCGCAAATGTCTTCATGTGTTCTTCAGTCTTCAATCTTCGAGGGTTACTTAGTCATATCTCATACTCAACTACCATGCTCTAATCCTAATCCGAGACTTGACTTTAGTAGACGAGAAATCAAAATATGGTTTTGTATATCTAACATTGACAACAAACTTGAGATAGCAAAACTTGTCATTCGACCGAGCGATGCTCTAACACATCAATTTTAAGTTTTCAATGCGCAGTTCGCCATGATCAAAAGGTTTAAGTAGATGATACCTAACCACCCAATGTATTCCATTCGAACTATCTATTTTATTTCATTCAAAAATCCTCATCTCTTTCTTAAGCTCTTCTAATATACTCTATTGTGCATGAAATAGATAGAGATAGTAAATCAGTAAGCCCAAAAATACTGATTCACAACGGTTAATCTACCTCCTTTAAACAAATTTTTTTTTTACTTTCATGCCATTAGACGCCTTTCAAATCTCTCGAGGAAAAGGTCCCAAATATGCCCAAACTTAAATTTAATACCTAAAGTCAAGCCCATGTATGTGATGGCAAATAACCGATCTTGCATCCAAGTCTCTGCGCCCAAATATGTAACTCCGCATCCTCCCACACCTCTGACAATCTTTTTTTTCTAATATTTATTTTAAGTCCAGATAAGACTTCAAAGCATCTTAAGATTGAACACAAATTGTAGCACTATTAACCAACTAGCCTCAATGAGTACAATAGTGTCATCCACATATAGAAGATGCGAGCTTGTATATGGTTGGAAAATAATTGAAACCAGTAAAATGACTCATTTCATCAGCTTTACGAAGAACTTTTCCTAAGCCCTCCATTGTGATATTGAACAACAAAGGTGGCAAAGGATCCCCATGACGAACTCCCCTACCGCTTCGAATTCTTCCAAAAATACCTCAATTTAAGGACCGAAAAACATACAATTGATACACAACCGTGGATCCACTCCTTCATATCTCTCCAAAACCCATAGATTTAAGAACTGAATCTAGATATGACTGACACAATCTATCAGAAAAATTTCAAAATCCAACTTTACAATTAAACCACTAATTTAGTTTCGAAGCCTGGAATCTACTAACTCGTTAGTAATTAGAGCACCGACGTGAAATTTTTTCTTCCTTTATAACAGTTGTTTAAGTAAAAGAGATAAACTTTTATATCACTCCTTTTAGCATGTTTGTCACTATCTTTGCAATAATCTTGTACACACTAGACAAAAGACTAGTGGGTCTATAGTCTTTAGTAGTTTTTGTCTGGTCACCCTTCGAAATAAAATAAATATATGTAATATTGATTAGGCCGGATAAAGAATTATTAGAGTAGAGTTCATGCAAGACAACAAAAACGTCAGTTTTTATAAAATCCCAACACCTTTTAAAAAGGATAATGGGATATTCATCAGCACCAGGTGCCTTTTCCTGACCCAGATCCTTAACTGCCTCCCATATTTCATTTTAGAAAAATAATTTTCAAGGTCATCCTTATTTTCTCAAGAAAGTTAGCAAATTACTCGTCGTTTGGTAAAGTCGGAAATCAAATTGAGTAAGAATCGAGTAATCAAATATATGAGAATATTGGATAAAGGTTTCCTCTTCAATCATAAACCTTTAATTAAATTGAGTAAAAATTTTCCCGATGATTAAAAATAAAAAATGAGACATAAATCACCTTATTCCTCCATATACTGACTATATCTATCTTTTTCCGATAAAGGGGTATTTCTACGGGTTTTCCTTGATATCGTGTTCATACTGTATAATTGAAATTGAATGATTCCATATGGTTACTTTTGGCCCATATAATGCATACAACTCTAATTTCTGGTTAGCCGGTCTGATGGCTCTATACGAATAATCGTTTTTGCCAGGGAAACATAGAAGCTTAAAAAACCGATAACGGGTATGGTTAAAGGCGAGAAATCAAGCTTGTCACTGAATCAATAAGTGATTAGGTTCCAGGTTTTCTGCCTATCTGAACCTGTTTCTTAGTTCTTAGTAGACACTTTTGTTTTTAACGCATGTTTATTTATATGTTTGGAGGATATTTCCTTGCAAGTTGTTTTGAGCTTGTGTTTAATTAAACTTTTTCTGGGTTTGATTTTTTCTGTATTGGCTCGAGTATTTTGAAGTTTCTAGAGGCATTTTCTTTGATGACATTTGTTGATGTTGATTCTGAGTACCGTTTAGTACATCTCTTTCAGGGATGATGTTGATCTTAGAAAATTGATTGGAATTCCTAGCATATTCAGAGCTAGGCAGTTATAATTGGTGATTATCATCCATCACATTTCAGATATTTTAGACTTTTTTTTTCCGGATTTCGGCATTGACTGTTATATTCTCTAGCCTAACTGATAATGGCTAGAATTTCATCAGTACTTCTTAAGCTTCTCCGCAGACAACAACACCATTATTGTCTAGGTTTTCTATAGTCGTAACAGATCTGAAACCTAATCTTAACATTGGAATTCATCTTATCATCACAATGCAGCATCAACAAGATCAATTCAGCAACACCAGTAACAACAATTCAGTATCACTTGAGCGAGGATAATCCCATGAAAGCTTTCAAATGTGTCACATAACTAAACATGATAACCTAAGTTTGTTTCTTCATGGGAAGGTAGTCTAGTCCTAATTAGTATTGTTTAGTTTTTGTCTTCAAGAATCTAGTTTACTAAGTACACTTGTTTTTGGTTGTTTTCTAGCTAGATAATTGTTGTAATCTTATTTAGATCTACCTCTAGTATTTTAGTTCAGTTTAATTTAAGTGTAACTCCGTTCGGTTATTTATTTCTGTATTTCAGTTTAGTAACCTTTGTAATAGCTTTTTAGCATTATTAGCGCGAAATCTTGAAGCGCGAAAGTTATGGATCAAGCGGGAAAGGTAAGATATTGACAAATAATATCCGGGCAGTACACCTCAGCTTATGGATGCAAATGCCTGACTTGCACCTTCAATCAACTTCAATCAATTGCATTGAACCCCTCTACCATCAACTAATTTCTTATGGACGTTGTCATGTCCATCAAAAGTATAACTTTTCTTGTGGAAAGCATTGAACGAAGGCCTTTCGACCTTCGACTCCAACATAGTTCCCCGATGCAACTCCGACGCGAAGACTTTCGTTCTCATTCTGCTCCAATTTCATGTTGACATAGATTTGTGGCCTAGTGATCTAATTGTAATTGTTCAATCTTGGGAATCACATACCCCCGTGCAATAGTCCTTTAGTAGTTTAATAAATTTCATGATAAAAATTTGAGGAAAACAACTTGAGGTAAAGATATTTTTTTTTTTTAAAAAAAAAAGATATTTTAAACCTCTCACCTAACACCTTGGCCAAAATATTATACATATAAGTGATCAAGGCCTCGAGTCCTTAAGTCCTTAATATCCTCCGCTGTATATTTCTTTGGCACAAATCAATGATGGTGATTTTTAATCTCTAATTTAGATACTTGTTATTTCTAATGTTTCCAATTCATTATTCCTTTATTTTGCAATTCTTTGAAAACATTCACCGTATCTATTTTAAGTATTTCCCTACAATGTTGAAAAAATACTATGGGGCCTTAATTTGTTTTCCTTAAAAGTCTGATATCAACTACAATTAATGCTCATCGATGTCTCTTTCTAACCAAGTATTCATATCCTTCGAAATTGTATTGAGATGCCAACCGTCAATATCTGGCCTATGATTTAAAAGGTTATGATATCTTTACTATATTAATTTCACATGTTCAGGATCCCTACACCATCCAGCTTGACTTTGCCAATAAAAATGTTGCGCCCTTTACTTGAAACCAATTTATGATAGTATCTGGTATTGTTGTCATTATTCTTCATGTTAGAAAATCCAGTTTTTTTGTTTAGTTTTGTTTTTTATTTTTTCAAAAAAAAAACAACGAGCCTCATTCATTAACATTCATAATACCACAACTCTAATTCGGAAAAATTACGGCACATATCATAAAGTTTACAAGTGACTGAAAGAATTCAAATAGACCACACGGTTTTACGAAACCTTAACATCATATAAGCATAAAATTTTTTGAAGATTGAACCTAACCATTCCATTTATGAACTCTTCCACTGTTATGACATACTGGTGTAATATCTACATTAATCCTGTTTAGGTTGGTAGCTTGTTACCAACTTTTTTTTTTTTTTTTTGTACTCTGTTTAGGGTGGTATAACATTTATACCCTCTCATTGTTTTTATCAATGAATTTCTTTTTTGCTGATTTAAAATAAAAAAAAGTCTATTAACAATAGAGATATTATGATCCAATGATCCAAACATTTCTCAAGTTTTTTTTTATAATCATAGTAACACACATGACTAAGGCATAAAAGGATGCATATACCCAACTATTTATCATGATTTTTTTCAAAAATAAAGTAACATATGTGACAAAGATAATCATAACTAGTTATCTTCGGGCGGAATCGGTCGGAGGTAGTCTAAATTTTCTTCGGAATCGGTTTGTTATATCGATACTCTACTGGTGTTTTTGGAACTGGTGTCTTTGGAGCGGGTGTCTTTGGTGTTGCTGCTAGAGTCTTTGGTGTCTTTGGTGATGGTAATGATGGAGTATCTGATCCCTTTAGAGTTGTTTCTGCCGCGGTTCGTGTTCTCTTAAAGAGAACTTTATCATTTGTCCGTAGAAACTTCATCAAGGCCGATTTCAAAACCAAATGAAAAGAGACATAAGATATACTAAACCCTAATTTCTAAACCTAAAAAGACTCAGACATATGATAAACTAAATCTAGACAGAGACTCATAATGATTTTGGTTTGAATCCAAGAACAAAGTTGAAATAAAGCCAACGAAAAATCAAAAAGATGCAAACCCACTATGGAAATCAAAAGAAAAAACTTTACTGCATTCGCTTAAAAGGTGAAATCAGTAAAAAAACCTAGTAAGAAAATCCTAATCTTAAAAACGAAATCAATATCAAAAGGTGATACTAAATGCTAATAAAGAGAAAGATTGTTCAGAGAGATCAATAATAATAAAGAGAAATATCATCAACAAAATCAATCAATGAGAAAAACTAACCGAAAATATTAAAACTGAAGCTTATCAAGTAGAAGAGGAAAGAAAAGCAGGGAATGTGAGATTAGTATAGGAAGGTCTACTCCGAACTGCGCCCATGGAGATCAGATCAGAGTAGGCGATAGTTTTAGGTTTTAGAGTTTTCTATTGCTTTAGGTTTCAGAAAATCTAGCAATACTTCTTTATTTCATCATTCAAAATAATGAGATCTCAATAATCCTTCATAGCATTATAGGCTTCTGGTCCATGTATCCCCAGCTAAATGATTATTAGCACCTTTTAAGAACAGATCTTCTCCTTTAAAACAGGTAAGTAATGTGTCACCGTGGGATAAAGTGAAATAAATGCCCGGACAATACAAAGTGTATTGTTTAGTAAAAGTTTGTTTAATTTATTATTTTAATACAGATGGGTGAGCGAAAATCTATTTAGATATTAGAATAATCTATAAGGCATATAATATGTCGTCCAAGTCTATACGACATATTGTACGTCTACGGTCTTCTCATTCGACCATTATGTCATCCGAATTAGAACCCAAAAAATGGGATACTATTCCAAGGCATATAGTATGTCGTCCAAGTGTATACGACATATTATATATTTACGGTCTTCTCATTCGAGCATTATGTCATACGAATTAGAACCCAAAAATGGGATACTATTCCAATAATGAGTCAAAGGAGTGACCAATCTCCCATTGGATTTTCTTTAAGAGCAAGCATTATGATGGCTATGCCATGGCTTTATCTCTAAAATATGGAGAAAAAAATTACTAAGGGACCACATATTCAACATTCTAACATTCAAATAGACGCCTTGGCTTAATAGTTTTTGCCAGATGCGGAAACCTGTAGCTTTATCTCTAAAATATGGAGATAAACAATTACTATGTCACTAATTTATTCAACAGTGATACCTTATAACGCATTTGAATACAAATTTATTTCACAAAAGACTTTTTTTTTAGAAATCGTCTTAAAATTTACAAACTGACTTACAACTTTTCAATTTCTAAAAATCGAAAAACTATTTTTGATTTGCTATCTAACAAGCTATTAGCTTTAAGTTGGTAGTTTTTTTCCGGATGTGGAAACCCATTTATCATTTTGCTCACTTTTAAAAATAGTTCTCTTCTTTCTTTTTTTCCCCTGATTTGAATACCAAGAACTTTTAGATAAAAGCCCTAACTAATAACTTCAAATCTGGCGTAGCCTAGATTCACCATAGTGCTTTCCCTAATATGTGTCCTCCAATTGCCTACGAATGTCACTAAATTTGACCATTTATGCATGACGCAGCACCTTACAAGTAGGCGAAGAAAATTCTGAAAGACAATATGCCCCACCCACCCTGTCAAGTGTCAAGGACAATACTGACGACGACAAACGCAAAGACTTTTACACTTTCTTTATCTTTGAACAGACCAGACTTGGAAAAACTCCACAATTCCAGTGGGCGTCGTCCACCTTAATCAAAACTCTCATCTTCACAGAATCTCCCTCAACGGTTCAGATCTACTGGTAACGCAAACAAAACCATAAACCAGAATCATTAAATGTGTTAGATCTGTCCACGCCCGTGGACTGTACTAATTAAGGGCTGCTGCTATCTCCATTCTACCTTCTTCTGATTCTTCTCCTGTATTTCTTCCCTCTTTCTCTCGTTGCGTCTAATTTTGTAAGAAAGAAGAATTCTTATTTAGGGTTCTTTCCAAATAAATGGATTTCTGGGTGTTTTTAGTTTTCATTCTTCTTTCTCTTCTTAATTTCTCTCATTCTGCATATCTCCCTCGTTGGCTTGGTGATAACAACGATGATGGGTCTCACTTAAAAATGAAACGAAGCCCTCCTGGTTTCGATCCAACCAGAGTTACTCAACTTTCATGGCGCCCAAGGTTCGACTTTTATCTGAGATTACAGAGATGGGTTTCATTTAAAATTGATAATTTGATTGATTTTTATTTATCTTGATTTGGGTTTTGGTTATTTTTTCCTTTGGTGCAGAGCTTTTTTGTATAAGAATTTTCTTACTGATGAAGAATGTGACCACCTCATTACTCTGGTGATTTTTTTCTCCCAGAAATTTCCTTTCTTTTGTTTGGGATTTTTGTTTATTAGACATTAATGGCTGCTTATATTGTTTTGAGGTGAAATAGGCAAAGGATAAGTTGGAATTATCAATGGTTGCTGATAATGAATCTGGTAAGAGCGTAAAGAGTGAAGTTAGAACAAGCTCAGGAATGTTTCTCACTAAAGGACAGGTGAGTTTTTCGATTTTATCTCTCAATCTACAATTGTGGTGGTACACTGGGTTAGGGGAAAGAAGTATTTTTATCTTTGAGCATTACTGGATGAATCAATGAACTAATGAAGTATTGAGGTGGTGGTCTTTTACCCAAATGGATTGAGTTGTGAAGGTGGTGGGGTTAGTTGATTAATGGGGAAGTATCAGTGTTTTTAGTTTCAAAATCTAGATGCACCTACTGAGTCACATTGAGCAAAAAAAAAAAAAAAAAAACCTTTTAAAATGACTGATTTGGGGGTATGACATTGTCTTCCTCTATGAAGAAACATGAGAATATTCAATCGCAAACTCAACGTTCCCTGAAATCTCATTCTTGCATAACAGAAACGTAATACAAAAACAAGAGGTGTCTTTTTTTCTTGGAAATTCATGGAATTAAGGGATTCGTCTTCAGAGTTAGTTTTGCAACACCATACATCTTCCTATACCTTAATAAACTTGGTGAAGGCTGCTGCGGATTTTAGTTTAGGGTCTGCTTAAATCCCACTGATGCGCACTTAAACACTCTACTAAATAAATTCTAGCAAGAACTGAAACATGAATTCATTTGTTAAATATATGCTGTTTTAAAGTAGCAAAAGGAATAAGCCTTATTCCTGCTTCTTACTTGTGTATCTGTGCTGTGGAACAACTAACATGGTGCTGACAACTTTTTGGTTCTGGTTTATCATTTGATTTTGCATGTGTTTGTGTTGCCATATGTGAATCCCTGGATAAATTTTCCGGGAAGCTTAATCATATTTACGTGACTGGTGAAAAAAGGCCATATTCTTTGACCACCTAATGAGGTGATCTTACGATGTTTTCAGGAGCACCCAAGGGCCGAGCATGGCCTTGAATGTAAAACTGGGAAAAGAAACCTATAGTAGATTCTTTTCGTATTTTTGTTCCCATCTTTACAGTTCCTGCTTTGTTGATAGTCATAACCCATCCCTATTATGGACTGCATGCTCGGAGTCTTCGGACTCTAGGATTCCATGGCTACGACTTTTGGTATTTTATGGTGTGAATAGTTGGCCAAGTTAGTAAATTAGATGGCTATAATGGTCCTGTGGGAAGATATTGGAATTTTACCCTTTAGCTCATCAATTATCCTATGATCATGGGAGTAATGAGGCCAGCTTATGTCCACCATGAAGCTTCTATGAAACTGATTTTTTTCGAACTGTTAGATTGAACTGCAATCTTGTTTACAACCATTGATATATCAGGTGATATCTGGAGTTGCTACATGTTATATCTTGTTATTAGCATCTGTCTGTCCTTTTTTTTTACTTTTTCTGATGCTACTTTCATTATTCTGTAGTCATCCTCTTGTCTTGTTTTGCCAATAGCCAAGTTAATGTGCTTGCTGCTTTATGCTTAAAAGCTTAACTCACTTTTCCTTTATTGCTCGCTTTTTGGTATTTGAAGGATGAAGTTGTAAAGAGTATTGAGGAAAGAATTGCTGCTTGGTCTTTCCTTCCGGAAGGTAATTCTGGAACACCCTTCTTTTGTTTCTGTTCCCTAATTTGCTTAACTCTTAAAGTTTCAACAGTAAGCTTATTATGGTTCTCAGAAAATGGGGAGGCGATGCAAATACTGCACTATGAGAATGGTCAAAAGTATGAGCCACATTACGACTATTTCCATGACAAGGTGAATCAAGAGTATGGAGGCCAGCGGATTGCAACTGTACTTATGTACTTGTCTAATGTAGAGAAGGGTGGTGAGACAGTCTTCCTGACTCAGAGGTAAAAATGAGTTCTATTTTTTTAGCAAAGTATGGTTTTTCTCATTTATTGTGTCAGTGACAGAACATTCTTTTTAATTCAAGGCGAAGGCGTCTCAAGTGAAGGACGAGTCTTGGTCTGACTGCGCCAAAAAGGGATATGCAGGTACTGTTGTGAAGCCTTAAGGTTGAAAAACTTGTATACTGTAGTTGAGATCCGCAAACCTATATCTTCTACTTTGTAATTTGTAGATCATTCGTTCAGACCCTTCCATGTGATGGTTGTGACTTTAACGGGCATCAGTGACATGGTCCTTGATCACCAAGTCCATGGTTATCTTTGTGGCCTGGTTCATACATGTTAAAGGTGTTGATTAGCCAAATCATCCTTGTGGTGTTCAAATCATCCAGAGTTCAGTGTTTTGGTTGTTTGTATGACGGGTAGAGGTAGAGTTCAGTTTTTTAAAAATCAAAGTTACAAATAGGAATCAAACCCATGATGCATATTATATATTTCATGAGCCTCGTTTATTGTGCTTGATTCATAAAGTAATTTATAACTAGCAAATGCATCGATTGGATAATGTACATATGCTGACTTTTTAGTGCATACCCAACAGTGAAAACCAGGAAAGGTGACGCCTTGTTATTCTTCGGCCTCAACTTAGATACATCACAGGATCCAACAAGCTTACATGGTAGCTGTCCTGTTATCGAAGGTGAGAAATGGTCTGCAACCAAGTGGATCCATGTTAGAGATTTTGATAAACGAACAACAAGAAGCACTGACGCAGGATGCATAGACGAAGACAAACATTGTGAGCAGTGGGCTGCCGTTGGTGAATGTGACAAGAACCCAGTTTATATGGTGGGTACTAAAGATGCTGCTGGATATTGTAGGAAGAGTTGCGGCGTTTGTTGATTCTCTGGCTGACAAGAATCTTATTGTCAGGTTCTTGAGTTTTGTTTTCCTTAGTTTACTTATCGGCAAGTCATATCAGAGTTGTACTACTTGATGTACATAACAATTGAAAGATGAGTTACTGAATATCAGAGTCTGGGCGGATCAAACTTACGATTAGCCCTTTGGAAGTATAATAGTGTAGTAGTAATTATAAGTGCTGATATTTCTTGCATCCTCGTATCAACTTGGTGAAGCCTAATAGAATGTTCAGTAATAATGTAGCTGGGGGTAATAATGTAAATGTGATGTTTAATGTTAGCTGAATTCAACTCTGGATGAGCACTAACAAAAGACATGTCACCTTTTAAGATTCTGCGTGTTGAATCCATTTTGGTCAAGTCATTGATCTTGGTAGTGCACTAGTCTAAAAGTGGCAGTGGCACCATTATTTTGGCTTGCAGTTGCATAGTTGCATCCCTTTTGTAAGTTAGAATCTTAGCCTGTGTTCCCATTGATAATACCAGCAAAAGAAAATAATTTGTGAAGTGAAAAAACTGGTCTAGATAACTAGATTGATTAGTAGTATAAGGTTTTAAAGTGGTTGGTCGTGATATTGCTAGATCAAAATCGCGTTGATTTTGGTGCTAACTTTATATTCACAATCTTCATGCCAAAATGCGTCTCATCCCCGACTCATATCCCTCATTTTCTTCCACAATACCCAAAATGCGTCTCTCATCCCCGACTCATGTCATTCAGTTCGGAACTGACCATGCTGCAAAGTAGTGGTACATGTCAGTTCGAAACTGACCGGAGACCTCAAAGAGTCGTTTCCAGATGCAATGCATTGGAAAATGAAAGGGGATTCGTGGCAAAGTCTTTATGGACTAGTTTGTCAGTTGAGTTGATGAGACCAAGAATGTCTGTTGACCTCCATTGACCGTCCTCACTAATTTGACAAAATTCAGTTTTGAGCTAAACAGAAGTTATTCTAGTTACCAGTTTTGGACATTTGATTATAATCTAGCATATGTATGGTAAACCTAAAAACTGTTAACGAATTTCCATTTAAAACAATCATATCCCATTTTTGAAATCTTCTTATAAATAATCAATTAAATTAAACATTAAAAAGGAAATAAAAGCCAAATCAAGAACACAAATCTCTCCTAATATAAATAATAAATGTAGTAACATTAGATTTTATTACAAAAATATTCTAACCGTAATTTTTTTTATATCTATTAATTTATCCGTAATTTCTGGTTTCCATTTTTACTGTTTTTAATTACTAAACGGAAGTTATTCTGGTTACCAGTTTTGGACTAAATTGGTTATATATACGGTAAACCTAAAAACTGTTAAATGAATTTCCATTTAAAAAACCAACATTCCCATTTTAAGATATTCCAATTTTATGAAAATAAATAATGGAAAAAGAAATAAAAGCTGAATCAAGTAACAATAGATTTTATTACAAATATCCTTACTCTTATTATTAATTATTATATCCTTCATCATAATTACATATATTAATTTCCATATAATTACGTCCGTGATCTTATATATATGAACAACCGGTATTCAAGTTAACCATCAAAACCAGTACCATTTTTTCAGTTTTCAGTTTCATCTCTTCAGCAGATATGGTGATTATAATCCCTATCCCTATATCTATCTTCATTTTTCTTGTTTTATTCGTTTTTTTTTCTTTCGAGCATCCGAGGAACGAGTTCGATTATTTTTAACTATTATGATATCTTACCCTTTCTTTTTGATTTTGTAGGGTATCTTCAGGGCTAGTTTAGTTTTGTTCATCAGTATCTATATCGTGTCAGGCTGCGTTGATGCGACATACTTCAACGTCATGAAATATGGAGCTGCGGGAAACGGCAAGAAAGATGATTCTAAAGTAATTTCCTCCTTCTTTGCGTATATGTGCTAGAATTTATTTTCTTGCATGCATGGCCTCCCTGAAGATTTTACGTATATGTGCTAGAATTTATTTTCTTGCATGCATGGCCTCCCTGAAGATTTTAACTTTGTTGTTTAGACATCATTATAAAGGTGTGCAAGTGGCCGTGAAGCTAGTGCTGTCCTTGCATCACCTTCAGATCTCTCGTTTAAGAGGCTGGAAGTTCATACCGTGTTAATTAGAAGCATAAATACTTTCTTGTCTCCGGATGCAGAAATAGTTTTCAAAATCAGACAAAAAAAACCGCAACAAAGTTTTATTTTTTTATTTTTAGAAATCATTCTTTGTCTATATACTCTATAGCCTATTTTTCAACCTAAAGGCGTATTTAAACTCATTCTTAGTTAACAACACAGGCAAAAAAAAAAAAAAAAAAAAAAAAAAAAAAAAGAATACTAGAAAAAATACCCAAATCAAACTTTTTTTTTTCACATAAAAACCCTAAGGACCTGTATTTTAGCAATATAAAAACAATATTCTATGTACATTTGGAAAGAAAAACTGATTTCATTTTTTGTCCGATTTAGGCATTTCTGAAAGCATGGGAAGATACATGTGGAGCAAAAGAGCCATCAGTCATGGTAATACCTTCGGGAAGAACTTTTCTGGTTAAGCCCATGACCTTCAGTGGCCCATGCAAGTCCGGAAGCACATACATTCAGGTATGTTATTCACTTCGTTTCTACACTTAATTTCTCAAATTTCTATAGTTGTTTCAAATTTTCTTATTTACTTGGCTGTAAATGCAGATTTTTGGAAAAGTAATTGCACCAGAAATGTCATCGTGGAACGATAATGATGATAAGAGTTGGTTGGTATTCGATTCAATAGACGGACTTACTATCCAAGGACCAGGCCAATTTGACGGTCGAGGTTCATCATGGTGGAAATGCAGAACGGACCACGTAAATTTTTGATGCGTTTTGCTCTTCTGCTTATTTCAATTCAATATTGGCTTGCTATGCCCCTTTTCCTATTTTACTAACTTTTTATATCTTTCTTTCTTATACAGAAATGTTCTCGTGCACCCAAGGTATGTTTTTTAATGCTAAAAAATCTGCTTCAGTGTTATCTTCTGTGCTGCGGCTGGTCGCACCAGCAGAAACGAGCACCAAGAAATCTTTCATGACTTTTGTTTTTGTGTATTTCCTTGCAGGCATTTGTGGCCAACAACTGTAATCACCTGAAGATTACTGGTGTGTATTTCGTGGACGCTCCAATGTTTCATATAGTCATAAACGGATGCGATAGGGTTGCAATTTCTAACATCCATATAACCGCACCTGAAGAAAGCGTGAACACTGATGGTATTCACATCGGAAATTCTAAAAATGTGTATATTGATCACTCCATTATCGCAACAGGTACTATGAGAACCGATACGTATGTGCCCGAAAAATTAATATTGTTCAGTCAAGTGTACGTACGTTTTAACTAGTGATTTCTATGCTGTAGGTGATGACTGCATTTCTATTGGGGATAATAGCTCCTATGTCTTTATTAGTAAAATTACATGCGGACCAGGACATGGAATAAGGTATATATTAGACGTTGCTTGGGCATGTATATAATTCTTCGTTCTGTCATTTCCTTCCGAAGATGTATACATTTGGTAATGATTTTTATTTACAGTATTGGAAGTTTAGGAGCAGATAAATCGAGTGCCGCTGTTGAAATGATTCGTGTTACTAGTTGTAATTTTATAGGGACTATGAATGGGGCGAGAATCAAGACATGGCAGGTAAAAATATTGATCCATGGAAGAAAAATCAGAAAAACCTTTTTACTGATGAGATCTTGCTAACATTTATCTTTTCCCATCTACTTGTGTAGGGAGGATCTGGTTATGCAAGAGATATCAAGTTTGAAAACATATATTTTGATTCAGTTGATCACCCCATTATCATTGACCAGTATTACTGCAATGGTGATCATAACTGTGAAACTCATGTAAGTCCCCCATTATCCCCATTTGCATGTTGTATCATGCAAATCTTTTAAAGAATTATCGTCGTCGATCCTTGACACTTGACATTTTTGTTTCATAGAAATCGGCCGTGAAAGTGAGTGACGTGACATTCAAAGGGTTAAGAGGTACATCAACAAAAGAAGTGGCTATCAATCTGGCTTGCAGTAAAACAGTTGGCTGCACAGACATTACTCTCGAAAGAATTCAAGTGAAGCATATCAAAAGGGAAAAAGATACGATTTCTAACTGTATCAATGCCCATGGAATTTCTCAAGGTCCTGTTTCTCCACCTGTTCCATGTCTTTCCTAGTGGAGGAGTTCTTGTAAAACTTCAATACTGTGTGGTGTGGTTGATAGAGTAAGAATTCCAGCCCCCCTATTGTGTGGTGTGGTTGATAGACTAAGTATTCCAGCCCCCTAAGTTTGTAAGAAAAATGGTGGCGTGGTTGATAGACCAAAGTATTGCAACCCCCCGATTTAAATCAAGCATAGTTTTTTCTGTTTGCTAGACATTTATATTTATGTTAAATGAAGGTAAAATGTTTCATTTAACATTATTTCTACGATATTCAATAAAGTTAGTTGTTGGTCTTACTCCTCAGTTATGTTATGTATTTCTCCTTTAATAAACAAATGTCAAGTGATCAAAGTTACACAAGGTTATATACACGAGTGATCAACCTAAGTCAGTTGAAAAACAATAAACAAATGAAGAGGAAAAATCTTCAAAGGGATTGCATTCAAATCCAAAAAATTAGCTTTTGGTTTATGTAATTTGATTATTTTTGTTTTTACTTTGGAATCCGATCCCATTGCAAAAAAAAAATATATTTAGAGAATTAGATTCTTAGGAACCAAAACATACAGATGATTTGTGTTGTTTGGTTCAAAGAATTGGCACCAAACATGTTTTACGAGATGCTTTCGAGTTTGCACCGTAAAAATGTCTCTTCCTACATGGCTACATCGGAAACCTACAACTATTTGTTGGAAATGCTCTTATCAAAGGTCATAAACAAAATGTATGATCAAATGTCGGAGATGCCTGGGTAACAAAATCCCTTTTCAGAATGGAGAGAGAGAGGGAGCGGAAAAAACGCTCTACCTAGAGAGAAAAATTTTGAGAACTTCCATGGGAACTCGAGATTACGATTGGAGGAAAGAAATAAAGGAGGATTTCGATCTTGGATTGGATTTCACCAGATATAGCTTGTTGGTCGCTTGAGGTTTTGGAGGAGGCAAGAGAGGGAGATTGTCATAGGAGGAAATGGCCAAGAAGAGAAGACGAATCTTCATTTTTGTGCGAAGCCAGGGAGAATGAGGCATGAAAGTATTTGCGAATATCATGAGTTAAAAGAGGAGATGAAAATCGTTCGTATGCTTTATGGGTACCATGTGGTGATAGCAGCTATTACTGGGCAATTCTATCTAAGGAGATTAGAATTTTGTTGCATGACTGTAACTTACTAAGGAAACTAGTTCAGAAAGTTCCTGCAAGATCAGACTTTGCACAAGCCCTAGAAAAAAAGCATCTCAAAGAAAAGGTCTATGGAGGTTTCATCCGTATAGATGGCTTGCTTCATTGGCAGAGTTGCTAGGGAAGTGAGGAAGCAAATGGAGTGGGATTCTTTTATTGATTTGGAGATTATTGATGAGCAGTCTCTGCTAAGATTGTTTTGGACAAGGATTATTGGCTTGATCTTTGGAAACCTCGTAAGATTGTCGTGATGATGTTGTTGTGCATTTATCTCAAGTCGGTGGATGGGACGAACATCAATAGTAAGGTTTCACAATCAAGTTCAGTTTTTCCAGATAAAGAGAATGTTATTCCTATACAAGTTATGGCTAAATATGGGAAATGGCTAAAGATAAGAGGCATCCTAAATGATTCTCGAACTCTAAATTGTTTAGACTCGCTTGGAGATGCTTTGGGTGGTCTCATTGAGATTGCACCTAGTTTATCAAGATGGTAAACCATAATTTCTTCGTGAGTCTCGGTCAAGGAGGATTTTGCATCTATTCCAAGTGGTTCTCATGGTTGAAGATGGCAATCAAAAGTGGGTTGTTTCAATTGAATGGGACTTTAAATTTGATCCTAAAAAAAAAGGGCATCGATGGAGGAGTATGTTAAGTTGGTCAATGAGTTTGATGACAAAAAAGTTTCAAATTCAAAATTTTCCCACCCCGCTTCTCAGGGGGGCAAATCGGTGTCAGTGAATGGATCGGGATCGAGTGAGCCGGGTCGGGAGTTACGAGGTACGTTTAACGATGGTTTGGGGAAAGTTAAAAACCTCGATAACTAACTCTTGACCAATAAGGACTCTATTCCTGTGGAGGGATGGTCGAAGGTGATTCATCTTTTTCTAGCTCCCGAGCTTTGATTGCTTGTTGGACGCAATCAAGTCACGAGAAGGTAGTTAATAACTGGTTTTTGAGAATAATGGGGGTTTGGGGTATTCTCAAGAAAAAGTTATAACTACTACTGCCAATAAATTCCAAATTCTTGATGATGGTGGATGCGAAGGAGATGTTCCCACCTCAAACAGGTTGGAAATAATTGACAAACAGTTGGCCGAGGTCATTGGTTCACAATGCATGATTGGATGTTCGAATGGATTTCCCAAAGATTCACAAAGTGCAGCCGATGTTTCACTTAGTCGTGGTATATTAGCTTTGGAAGGTGGTGGAAGTGCAGGTGTAGTTCCCACCACTTCTGGGGTTAATAATTCTTCTTTGGACTTAACGTCAAACCGAAGGTTTTCTTCCTCACAGTTACCTGACGAACTTCAATTGGCTTTGCATGAAAGTCAGGTGGAGGTGAGGAATGATTTGGTCTCTCATGATGTGTCGCAGAGCATGATACCTCTTCGATCGTCAGCAGAGCTTTTTAATGTGACAAGATCAAATTGTCATCAACCTTGGAGATATTCATAGCACAAATATCGACTCTAATGAAGTAATCTTTTCTACTTCAAAATTGGTAGTCGAGTTGTGTGTAGGTTTGGAGGTATTACCACCAAAGACGAGAAGCAAGCTAAAGAAGTGATTGAAGAAATTTTGTTTAAATACTGGGACAGATACAAAGCAATTTCTCTTGGAAGGAAGGTGCAAGATAGTTTCGATTCTGTTAATTCTTCAGCTTCTAGAGATATGGAGGAAGTAAACTCAAGGGAGAACAATATTACTGATGGTAACTAAGATTATCTCTTGGAACATGCGGGGATTAAATGCCTATGAGAAACAGATTGCTGTGAAAGATTTAATTGCAGCACATAAGTGTTTAGCTTGCTGCATTCAAGAAACTAAGATGACTGCTCTCTCAAGTTGGTTCGTGAGACAGCTGTGGTTTGATGATTATTTTGGGATGGAATTTCTACCCTCTCAAGGATCGGCTGGTAATAGCGGAGGACAGTTAACTATTTGGGATAATGCTGGTTTGGAGCTACTTGGATAAGAGAATGGGAGTCAACTCGATTTCTTGTCTATTCAGATTTAGAAGCAATGGTTTCAAGTTCATTCTTACAAATTCATATTCTCCTTGTGATGCTAACATGAGAGAATTGTTTTGGAATGGTTTGGCTCAAGTCAGAGCTTGGTCAAGTGAGGCATGGTGTTTTACTAGTGATGTGAACGCTGTCAGAAGCGATGCAGAGAGGAATAGGCCAGGGGGTGATACTAGGAATATGGAATTTCTCAACAATTTCATTGCTGATCGAATGAATTGATAGATTTACCTTTGTGTGGAGGGTCTTTCACGTGGAGTAATAAACAAGACATTCCTTTGTTAGGCAGATTGGATAGATGTTTAGTTTGCTCTTCTTTTGATTCAAGGTTTAATAATGCCACACAAACAAGATTGGTGAGAACAATTTCTGATCATAACGCTTTATTGTTAGAGCTGACACCGAGTATTAGAAATAACTCAAGCTTTAAGATCTAAAACCACTGGCTAGAACATCCAGATTTTGTTAAATTGGTGGAAGTTTGGCGGAATTTTTGGATTTTGTCGGAACGCCGGTTACATACTTATCAGAAAATTGCATAACCTAAAATTCTTCATCAAAAATTGAAGCAGGCTACGTTTGGAAACGTAAGGAAGGAGGAGAATGATATTACTGAAAAGATAAAATCTCTAAACCTTATGGAGGAGAGTGCTGCTTTATCTCAGTTACAACTTCAGGAAAGAGCTGACTTGTTGAAGACTCTAAATAATGTGAAAGTTATAAGGGCGAGAATGGCTTACCAAAGAGCAAAGGTGAAGGGATTTAAGGAGGGTGATAAAAATACTCGCTTTTACATAAAATAGCTAATGGTAAGTTTAAGAAGAAATTGCATTGCGAAGTTGAAGGTTGATGGTGTGGATGTGTTTAACCGTAAGTTATAAAAGCTGGGTACAACAACCACACCCAATATTTCGATTAGCAATCAGATGGATAACTCCAATATACTTTTAAGAGAATCAACTAGACAACATGACTCAATATTAATAAAAGTATATCAAAGAGTTATATCTCTCTTTCTCGATTCAATACTTACTCAAGCAAATAGAAATATGCTAGTCTAATTGAATACAAGAGAAATCACTTGAACGTACCAAAGACCAATGTTCAATGATTTCCAATTGATAGATTCAAAGCACAACCTCGTGATATTTCAATTATATAACAAAATATAATGTGGAAAAGAAATAATACGTACACCTAAGTTTTGTTAACGAGGAAACCGCAAATGCGTAAAACCACGGACCTAGTCAAGATTGAACACACACCGTATTAAGCCGCTACATAAACTAGACTACTACAAACTAACTTCGGTTTGGACCGTAGATGAACCCCAATCAATCTCACACTGATCCAAGGTACCGTTGTGCTCCTTACGCTCTCATCCCAAAGCAGGATACTACGCACTTGATTCCCTTAGTCGATCTCACCCACAACTAAGAGTTGCTATGACCCAAAGTCGAAGACTTTAATAAACAAATTTGTATCACATGTAAAAGTCTACGGTAATAGATAAATCTGTGTCCCACATAAATACCTACGAGTTTTGTTCCGTCTTTTGATAAATCAAGGTGAACAGGAACCAATTGATAACCCGGACTTATATTCCCGAAGAATATCCTAGTATTATCAATCACCTCACAATAATCTTAATCGACGCTAATTTAAAGAAGATATTGTGGAATCACAAACGATGAGACATAAGATGTTTGTGATTACTTTTATATCTTGCCTATTGGTCACTTGTCACCGACGCAAAAATAATTTAAGTTCCTTCACTTCACAATTATAAATAATAAGATAGTTATAAGAATGTATTCGCTCCACAGGAGATACGGGTTGTTATTTGTATTTGAAAACTTGAGTAAACTGGGGATTTTTGTTGTTTAAGATTAATTCAAAAAAAAAAATAAAAGATAAAAGTGTTTTAAGAAAATATCAGAGGAAAAAGCTGGGTAAGGAATTCGTCGTCCATCACCACACATGTTAATCAATCAAGCATCATTCACACACTCATTCACCAAAAAACCTAAAGTATCCCTAATCGGTGCATATACTTCATACGCCTCCACAAATCAACAAATAATGCAATCGCAATTATATGAATTCTTTTCCTACAAATAACCTAATGCTTATCGCTAGAAGATTCAACTTGAGGAAGCTTTAAAATCTATGAAACGAGTTATTCATAGGCAATACAAACACAATCGTGATATATTCAACCTAGGCCAAGTTTTTACTTGTGACTTCCTTTCACGATTCACACCGCTAGTGATCACAAATTACTACTAATTATTAGAATCTTGATAAAATTACCTAAGACTTCTAATTAGTGATAGATAAGTTATTATGATATTTAATTCGCGACTTAAATATGCAAAAACAACTAATCATATTACATGAACAAAATCATATAACTATTATGCTTAGTAAAACTTGAACGATAAACAAGAGAGTGAATGAAAAATCGATGCATTAATCAATTAACATAGTTGTGATTTTAGGTTACATCCCTAACCAATTAAAAGAATTAGCTACTCATATTTGAAGTTCACAATAATCAATTCAGAGAAAAGATAGAAAGCAAACTACAAACGAAGAAGAGCTTGAGCCACTGCCTCGCTTAAACTTCAGCTATTGGTGCATAAAACTTCTAAGCTTCGTCTTTCTCTCGAGGAATTTCTCATGAACACGTAATGGGCGTGAAAACTAGGGTGAAGCTCCCTTTGGGTTGCGATTTCGACCCCTATTTATAGTATTTCAACCCTGATAATTCGAATCTGATAATCATCCAACAATTCTAAACCGACCTAAACCCTAATATCGTATCAATCCACCACCGTTCATCTTAAAATCGACGCAAAAAAGCACTCAGCCTTGTATGCTTTTTCGCTTCTTCAAACTTATCAAAACTTCATTCCCACCGGATTCTCTCGCACAAACTTTAACTTCTAAAGATTATCCATCCTCCAAAAGCGCGCTCACTAATTCCTTGTATATCTTGACGCGGAAATATCCTCTCAAGTCTTCCACAGAGTCCATAATACTCACGATTGTTTCTTCCCCTGCTTTATCACTCAACATCGGCCTATTCATCTCACATACACCAGGCTGTCCGTGAAATCTCCAATTCCGACTTTCTCAAACTCCACTTCCGTTCACAAAGATCGATCACTTCTTGAAAGCCATCATCATAATCGCTCGTTTGCAAAGAAACTCGACTATAGTCCTCGATTATTTCCCATCGGTAAGCAACACCGCCATCGTGCCATCTCTTCCTTGACTCTGACTTTCGACAGCACCACTGCATCATGAATTACCAGCACCATCGAACGATGTAACAGCTCCATCACTTTCAAAAGCAGTCCGTAACTCAACCATCCATGGTAGTAACCACAGTTCAGGCCATTCCCGTCACCAACAGCTCAATCCCAGCTCCTTTATCATTCAAACACCGGACCAGATAGCAACAAGAACACAAAGATCGTAACTTCTCCATCTTCATCATTACGAACTTCTTCTAATCACTCGCCATACTGAAGTTCTTCATTCACCGGCAAAGAACCAAGATACGATATCCATGACGGAAGCCATTCCTCTTCTTTGTTATGCTCGAGCTCCAACGTCATTGCACTCCACCGACCTTGCATTACGATCACCATTATCACCGCATCTCGAGTTCTTCTCACACTTCATCATCAATGCTCATCACCGATGGCAACAAACATCACTCACCATCTCGAGTCTCTATTCCATCTTCTTAATCCCTACGAACCCATTTGAACTCAATAAAAGCTCAAGACTACTCCATCTTTGCAATATGATCATGATGGCAAAGAACTCGAGCAACAAATATCCATGCGTAAGAAACCGCATGCACGCTGGAGTTTTCGGCTTGAATTGAGTAGGAGATGGCATCCCTATAAGAATAAGCAAGTGCCTTTAACATCATTTGAACTCCGGCAAGGTCAAGAAAATACGTGATCGTGTTTAGCAAGCCTTGAAAAACTGACTCGCCCTTAACTCTCCATGAGCTGCCAAAAGTAGTTTCCGAAATGACCATTTTGCCCTTTTAATTTTCCAAGTTCTTATTTTTCTCATAACTTCTTCATACGTGCTCGAATGACTGCTTTTTTCGCCGCTGACTTCGCCTTCTCGTCCTCTTCAAGATGAAAAGTAGAAATCTTGTACTTGGATGAGTTCCATTTGGTCTTTTGGCCCTTCTCCACTTGTAGCTAGCTTATTTTATTGCACAATTAAGTGCCTAATTCACTTTTTTGATGATTCACCTAATAAAACACAAATAAGAGAAAACAAGCGTAATATACAATAATTTGCAAGAAAACCAACAACTAATAGCATGGAATTATCATCAAAAATATGTGAAATATGCACTTATCACCTATCGGAGATATCAATCTCAAGCCAATCGTTACGATTATACTCAATACGATAGAAACAAAGAAGATCGGATCACACAACTACAAGAAAGTAGTATCTGCCTCCGGCTTCACAATCCCAATGAAGTCTTCAAGTCGTTAACCTATGGTGGTCTCTGGAGAAACCTAAGGTTAAAGGAGAATCGACTCTACCTTATACAACTAGTATCACATAGGAGGTGTGGGGATTAGGTTTCCTGGCCACTAGAGTTCTCCTTTATATAGTCTTTAAAATCGTGGTAAGCAATTAATGTTAGCTTAGTAACAAAGCATTCAATATTCACCGTTAGATGAAACCCGATTAGATTCAAGCTAATATCTTTCAACCGTTAGATCAAAAAACTTAGCTTGTTACACACAAATGAAATGCACGTTTTAGGTTTGTGTAACCGCACCCAAACATGTGTACATTCGTTGGTTCAACAAGAGTTAACCAAATGGTTAGCCATATGAGCACTTCCATACTAACCATATTCTTCTCTTCTACCATAACTAGTTCAAATGACTCAAATGAACTAGTTAGAGAGTTGTTTGATTGCTTAAATCTTATAGAAGTATACAAGACACAATCGAAGCAAAACGATTTGATTCACGGAATCGATTCATGAACTTTGTAGCCACGGTTTGCAAACTTGCATTCCTTAGTTAATATAAGTATAAGTTCACAAATAATCGTTTTTAGAAAATAACCAACCTAAGTACGCTGACTAGGTATCGGACTTAAGTACTCTAATAAGTTTGTAAATAGTTCACAACTCCACCGTATTTTCTCGGAAGAGAACCTCCGACAAGACGCGACCGGGTTCGCGGGACTGCTCCGGTTTCCGAGCAACAAAGTACACAGACTTTGGTTCAAGGAATAAGGACTTATACATGTATGTGTTACCACACAATGCTTATATCCAACAATGGTTATATAATCTAAACTCTCATTTCAATCATTGAAACATTCTTAGAGGGCGTTATATAGTTGTTATTCACAAACTATTTTTCACAAAGCCATTTTCATGTAATTGAAACATAATATGACTTTCACACTGGGGTAAAGATGAACTTGTCCAAAGTGAAAGCTTACCAACACATATTTCGAGAAATAGATAAGCGAGATAAACTCGGCTCGAAATAACAAATGTGTATAATCAAAGTCTATATAGCAAAACGACTTTTGTCTCAAGATAGGAGATAGACTTTTGAGTGATAGATAAGTTCAAGTCTCCACATACCTTTTAGTCGATGAAGTTCCACCAGTTCCGAGTAGTTCTTCGCCTTGTATGATGATTGCCATGGAGTCTTGAGCTCAACTACATTTTCTATCCTAGTCCAAGACTTAGATAATAGTAGACTAGAAATCAAGACTTATAGTTTTGATCACTAACATTGACAAACATGCTTGAGATAGAAACGCATGCGAGTTCGACCGAGCAATGCTCTAACAATCTCCCCCTTTGTCAATTTTAGTGACAAAACTATCAATACATATGGAATACAAAAATAGATAAATAAACTTTTGTAGCTCCTCTTCCACATGCCTAATCTTCAACATTACTCGAAATCTTCGTCACTTCCAAGTACTCCAATGATCCCAAAGGTTGTAAGTTTAGCATCATCGTTGTTGAAAATCCGTAGCTATAACAATGAGAAAACAAGAATTCTCAATCATTGTTATACATTGTCATTGTCTTATCATACATCATCAAAGTCCAATTATATCACAACTTCGACAACAATACTATGGTGATATGTATCACTCCCCCTTAGTCAATACTCCATCTCACATGGAAACCACTCCCCTTACATAATGATCCGAAAACCATATGTATTTGTAGTGTGAACTACACATTAATTCTCCCCCTTTTTGTCAATAAAATGGGCAAAGGTACGAAAACGGGATCCTAATGAAATTTCCAAAGAGACATTTCATGACCAAAAGTACGCACATATCAACTTATTTAGATGCAATCATATAGACGAAGCTAAATGCTTTCATCAAGGAGTTTATAAAATACAAGATAACTCCTATAATATTCCACAGCCACACTCCCCACAAATATTTGGCAATTAAGCACAAGTTCAATTAATAACTCTCCCCCATATAATGTCATTCCCGAAAGAACAACAAGAGCGACCTTACTTTCACGAAAAAAGAAGGATTTCTTTGGACATAGCAAATCACATACGAATATGAATTTGAATCCAAATAATACTCAATTAAATTAACCACAAGAAAACCCATGATTAATCTAATCGGAAATGCTCAACATAAGAGAACTTACGGAGCCGCACAATATATACATAAAAATATGGATTAGGGAAGATCAATACTGTGGAATACACAAGGATTCATTCTATTTTCCATCACTATTTGCACAATGACATACAATAGACATAATCCTTGTAAACAAAAGCTCATCCTATCTTCCATCAATATTTGCATAATGACATACAATAGGGTTAACACTTTTGTAATGTCAAAAGTTCATTCTATCTTCTATCAATACTTTCATACCGACATAATAGAGATAACTTTTGAACAAGTATGGGACAGTCACAAAGTTCACTGGACGTAAACAACATATCCCATAACAATTTGCAATATAAAATCATGAAGATTAAAATTGCAAAAATCATCTTCCAAATGACTTAGAATTTAAATAAATAAATCTAAAAACATGAAGATGAAAATCGTTGGACATAGCTATGTGTAATCACAATAATGGCTATTCCAAACTCTAGTAATCCTTCTCAAAAACAAGAATAAATTCTCATAAGAAGTTTCCTAGGCATCAAGACAAACTCGTAATGCACATATAAGATGATTTGTCCTTATAGGGTAGAATCAATCTTTTTCACCCGAATTTACACCAAGAATAGCTACCAAATGCGTATAAAAAGATTTTCTTAACAAAGAAGAACATACAAAGTCATTAACGACCATGCACCATAGTTCACATAAAATGATTGTGAACATTCAAGCATCCCATGGTAATGCGTACTACTGCCCATTATTGAACTTCCGTCTTTGTGATTCACAAACAATATTCTTGTAAAAGATACAAATGAGCTTAGAAGAGTATTGCTCCAAGAATTCAAGTGCCCAAGTCCAAGAGAAGTGGAACAAGTGCGACGAAACGGAGCAAAACACTCAAAAACAAGAGACATGACAAATACCAATCTTAACTCATCCAAATACAAAAATTCTCATCTCCAATTTGAAAAGAATTCAAGTAGAAAGAGAATTCAAAAAGAATGAGGTCATTCCGAGTTCGGACGAAGAAGTTACGGGAAAAACAAGTTTACCGAATATCGATGTTAAGTATGCATACCGGTTTGCAAACGAATTTTCAAGACCTGGGGAGTATACAAACGGGTATGCGTACTTAAACCCCTAGATTTTGATTTTAAATGATGTTATGCAAACCTGGTAGGTGTACCATGAATTCCAAACATCCCGAACTACTATTTTCATACTTAAACATTTAAGAACCTTAAACATAGATCAAGTTAGGTAGAAATGAACGATAAGCAAGGTACATGAATCATTACTCTAAGTACAAAACTCGCTCAAGTTTATAGACATACCTTTTTAGATGAACCCAATCGAATTCTACAGCCTTACCGAACATAATTTGTGTGCCCCAATTATTGTGCTCCCCTTACCGTATACATAGCAGGGCATTCCTTGGTGAGGATGCATTTTCAACACAATCAAGTTGCATTGAGGTGAACAATGTCTTGCTCACCATGGCACCAAGAAAGAGTTTCTTTCCAACTAATTTTGCATTCAACAAAGTTGAGAAACATCCAAGAATCTGTTTTTACAAGTTTTGCAAAAGATTTTAGAGAGATACACAAAAATTTGAGTCCCTCGATGTCTCATTTTAAAACTTAATAAAAAACAAGTGTTTGCAGATAATGTTTAGTACTGCGCGGGAAACTCTTTTTGGTGTAAGAAGACATCCCGACATGTTTACAACAAGAAACAAAACAATTATCATGACATAGTGTATCAGGAATTGAGTAATGAATCGATTCATTCTTTGAGGTAATACACTCAGATGACTGAGATTTAAACTCCTCTTGTAATTCGTTTAGTTTGTTACAATTAATTGAATTACGCAGAGGAGGAGCATTGCTCTCACTGATTAGTAAATCAATGTTGACTTCAACATGAATATTATTCCTTATAACTTGATTTATCTTGTCAAGAGATTCTTGTTCTTTCTGGAGTTATAACTCAACATCAAGAGATAAGCTTTCAAGTTTCTTTTCAAGCCCTGAAAACACTTCAAGGGATTTTATAATTGGTGGAGGTTTAGATAGATTTCTTCTACAGATTTTATTAAATCAGTCATGGAAGAACATTTTGTAATCCCTGGGTCTGGTGATGTATTTATTGAGATAGCACTACTGTCCATATCAGATCGCTACAAACACAGACTTATGAGGTTTTTAATGTATTTGCCTGCTCTGATACCAATTGAAAAAGCGGGCGTACAACAACCACACCCAATATTTCGATTAGCAATCTGTATGGACTAACTCCAATATACTTTTAAGAGAATCAACTAGACAAATGACTCAATCTTAATAAAAGTATATCAAAGAGTTATATCTCTTTCTCGATTCAATACTTACTCAAGCAAATAGAAATCATGAAGTCTAATTGAATACAAGAGAAATCACTTGAACGGTACCAAAGACCAATGTTCAAGGATCAATCAATTTCAATCAACAACCAAAGGTTGATTTCCCAATTGAGCGGTTCAACGCACGACTGTGATATTTCAATTATATAACAAAATATAATGCGGAAAAGAAATAAATACGTACAATTTAAGTTTTATTAACGAAGAAACCGCAAATGCAGAAAAACCCGGACCTAGTCCAGATTGAACACACACCGTATTAAGCCGCTGCAGACACTATCCTACTACAAACTAACTTCTGGTCTGGATCAGAAGTTGAGCCCCAATCAATCTCACACGATCCAAGGTACAAGCTTGAGCTCTTTACGCCTCTCGATCCCAGCAGATACTACGCATTTGATTCCCTTTAGTCGATCTCATCCACAACTAAGAGTTGTTATGACCCAAAGTCGAAGACTTTAATAAACAAATCAGATCACACAGAAAAGTCTACTGGTAATAGATAAATCGTCTCCCACGTAAATACCTACGAGTTTTGTTCCGCCTTTTGATAAATCAAGGTGAACTGAACCAATTGATAAACCGACTTATATTCCCCGAAGAACAAATCGTATTATCAATCACCTCACAATAATCTTAATCGACGCGGCGAAAGAAAATATTGTGGAATCACAAACGATGAGACGAAGATATTTGTGATTACTTTTATATCTTGCCTATCATAGATATCAATCTCAAGCCAATCGTTACGATTGTACTCAATACGATAGAAACAGCAAGATCAGATCACATAACTACAAGAAAGTAGTATCGGTCTGGCTTCACAATCCCAATGAAGTCTTCATGTCGTTAACCTATAAGGTCTCGGTAGAAACCTAAGGTTAAAGGAGAATCGACTCTAGCTTATACAACTAGTATCACACATGAGGTATGGGGATTAGGTTTCCTAGTTGCTAGAGTTCTCCTTTATATAGTCTTTCAAATCAGGGTTTGCAATCAATGTTAGATTACTAACAAAGCATTCAATATTCACTGTTATATGAAAACTTGATTAGATTCAAGCTAATATCCTTCAACCGTTAGATCGAAAACTTAGCTTGTTACACACAAATGAAATGTACGTTTTAGGTTTGTGTAACCTTAACCAAACACGTACATTTGTTGGTTTAACAGTAGTTAACCAAATGGTTAGCCATATGAGCACTTCCATATTAACCATATTCTTCTTTACCATAACTAGTTCAAATGACTCAAATGAACTAGTTAAAGAGTTGTTCAATTGCTTAGATCTTATAGAAGTATACAAGACACAATCGAAGCAAAACGATTTGATTCACTTTCGAATCGATTCATGAACTTTATAGCCACGGTTTGCAAACTCGCATTCCTTTGTTAATATAAGTATAAGTTCACGAATAATCGTTTTTAGAAAATAACCAACCTAAGTACGCGTACTAGGTACGCGGACTTAAGTACCTGAAATAAGTTTGTAAATAGTTCACAAACTCCATCAGATTTTCTCGGGAAGAGAACTTCCGACAGTACGCGGACTGGGTTCGTGGACTCTTTTCCGGTTTCCTGAGCAGCAAAGTACACAGACTTTGGTTCAGGGAATAAGGACTTAAACATGTATGTGTTACCACACAATTCTTATATCCAACAATGGTTATATAATCTAAACTCTCATTTCAATCATTGAAACATTCTTAGAGGACGTTATATAGTTGTTATTCACAAACTATTTTTCGTCAAAGCCATTTTCAAGTAATTGAAACATAATATGACTTTTATCACTATGTAAAGATAAACTTGGCCAAACCGAAAGCTTACCAACACATATTTCGAGAAATAGATAAGCGAGATAAAATCGCTCAAATAGCAAATGTGTATAATCAAAGTTTATAGCAAAAACGACTTTTGTCTCAAGATAGGAGATACAAGATAGACTTTTTGAGTGATAGATAAGTTCAAGTCTCCACATACCTTTAGTCGATGAATTTCCACCAGTTCCTTTGAGTAGTTTTTCGCCTTGTATGATGATCGCCATGGAGTTCTTGAGCTCAACTACACTTTCTATCCTAGTCCGAGACTTAGCTATAGTAGACTAGAAATGAAGACTTATAGTTTTGATCACTAACATTGACAAACATGCTTGAGATAGCAACGCATGCGAGTTTGACCAAGCAGTGCTCTAACAGATAGCCGTTATTGTGCAGTTCGTAACGGTTAGCTCCGAATTGGTGTATTAGATATTGTAACGGCGACTTTGTGTGTAACTTGTTGACTTATTGTCACCCTGTCCTTCCTTGTAATAAATTCAACAACGATTTTAATTGTTGTTTAGTTGGTTGTAACAGATTGGATTTAACAGTTATTGTAACGATTTAAAACTATGATAGCTCAGTGTAACGGATGTCGTACGACACGTGTCAATCGTTTCTATAATTTTAAAGTAACGGCTTCAAACGTTGATGTTTGATTGTAACATTTTGGATATAACAACTTGTTGTAATGATTCGATTCGTAACAGCTGACTATAACGTTTACCATCTGCCATGTGTCTATCGTTTGTAACATATAAACTAACGGTTTTAGACGTTGACGATTGATTGTAATAGTAATGAATTTTCTAGGTGTGCTAATTACTAACAGATTTTATAACGTTGATTCGACGTTGGTAAAAAAAATAGTTTTCAAAAAAAAAAAAAAAAAATTCTGTTATAAATAAGCTCCCATAATTGGACCCTACAATGCAATCCATTTCTGAAGCTGCAATACAATTACTTTCTGAAGCTGCAATACTGAATCTGAAACCCATAACTCAATCTCATTCCACAATACATACATTCTCATTCTAGGAGCACAAGGAATTCATTTCATTCAATTATTCTGGAATTCAATCTCATTCCACAATACATACATTCTCATTCTAGCAAAGACAAGGAATTCATTCATTCAATTATTCTGATTACATACTCTCAATCATTCACATACGTAAAGTATATACGAGTATCATATTTACATTGAAAAACCGCTTAATCCTAAAAAAATACATGGTTATAATCAAATGAGAAGGGTTGTGTTTTTCAGCAGTTTTTAAATATAAGCAAGTATTGTTCTGCATTATATATACCTTGGCTGAAAAAAGTTGTTCATCCGCCAAAAGAAGTCGTCCATTCACATCATAGTAGCCTTAACTAGCTCTTGCCATCAATTCCAGTATCCTGACAAAACAATAAATGAAACGGAAACCAAAATTAGAAATAGATCTCATATGAGAAAAAGATTCATTCAGTAATTTTGGCATTTCGTTTTACATGATCATTATGGATGTGATACTTCTGTAAATAATAAAATTAGGAACAATGTTCGCAGGAGAGACAAAGAATCATTTAGTTATGAAAAGGAGAGGGTGCCCAAATATAACTCAAGATAAAACTTTTCCTACCTATAAGTCCTTTCTCCGAAAGTGATTGTCTATGGACTGAGTCGAGACAATGCAACTAATCGGTTCACACTTCGTGATCGTCTATGGATACGAGATCGAGACAATACAACAACGAAGTATGTTTACTTGATACAAAGGTTCGGACTTAACCAAACATAATAGGATTGCTTATCAAGTAAATAGGAATTAACATTTGTGTGATTTACTTTAATTATAATAAAATAATTATAATGCGGAAAATAAAAGTAAATGACACAAAGAAGATTTTGTTTACGAGGAAACCGTAAACGCAAAAAAAAAAAAAAAAAAAAAAACGGGACCTTGTCCAGAATTGAATACTCTCAGGATTAAGCCGCTACACAAAATTACACCTAACTTCATATAGTTGAGACCAAGTAACTAACCCTATAGTTCACTTAGTTCCGTCTGTATTCCCACGCCTCTGACTTGTGAATAAGTCACGTACTTGAGACAATTCCTTTGGTTCGTATTCCAAACAATAAAGGAACAACAAATCTGTTTGGTATCAACTCTATTCAACCAAGTGATATGAGTCGGACAAAGGCTTTTTTGTTTATCTTAACATAAAAAACTTCGGCGGGTCCTTAGATCTATCTTATGTTCAATCACCCAAAGGTAATCGTTTAAGATTAATCCAATCAATACCTTTAATCACAAGGAAACGTATTGATGCCGATCTACTCAATTAATCAATCCAATTTACCACAAGGATAAACCGATTATTAATTGGATCCTCTTATACCGAAACAAGTATTGTGCACACCAAAGATTATAAAACCCAAGTCGATCTTCAATATCTTCTTTGTCTTCAAATCTTCTTAAATCTTCAAAAAACTCACACAATCACTTGAATATATTGTGATCAATCACACAAGAACTGAGTCATTAACAATGGATTATCACAAGATTATCTTTAGAACTAACAACAGTCTAAATATCCTTGTCGAAACTCTGAACTAGTTTGAGTGAATCTTATATCAGAAGAGAAGATTCTCAAGAATAAAAAAACTAGGTGGAATCAGATTTCAACCACCGTTAGTCAATCAAATCAATCGAAAACAAAGATAAACCGTAATTATCTAGTGTCCCACCAACAGGTCGCGCTAGAGCTTCTCAATCCCAAAGAAGACTTTAATTGAGCGGTCGTAAGAGATTTCGCCCTAATTAGGTTACTCTCTTCTCCGAATAGGCGCTACACGAAGAATAAACAACAAAAGAGTAAATCATTGTTACGAAGGATTAGTTTGCTAGAAAGGAAAACTTCGTGTATTTACAGACAAGGAAGTTTGGACACCAAGGAATTTCCAAAACCGAAAATATTCTCAAGATATTCATAAAAGCACGTCTTCGGTTTTCATAATTCCCGAAATGCTTTGTCCAAAAATAATGATCGAAATCTCTCGGAAAATCTAATTAGTAAATGCACATTACTAATTCCCCTGTAATTTCCTACAAAATGAAATTAATAACCTTAATTAAAAGATTCTTCACTTACTTATTTTTTCGATTCGGGATTCTCTACCCTTGGCATTAAGGAATATCTTTGAACAATTATAGAAATAAACATTCACAAAGATGTGTTCAAAGTTTGTCGACATCTTAACTTTGTAAGTTCTCTTTCACACTTACAACCTTGAAACCGATTTTCCACACTTCCAAACAAGTTTAGAATTGGTTCATCTCGACTTTCAAGAACTATGTGATTGATCAAACCAACATTCAATCACAATCACTGTTTACTTGCTCTACCAAAAAAATTCCTTTTCGGTTCACAAACAAGTTTATGAACTTACTTCCTTAGAACACATGTAAACATTGTTCCCTAGGATGAAATCCTCACCTCATACCCATACATAATCACAATAGCATTCAAATGATTATGGCGATGTCTTATCTACAAAGTTTAATGGTTAAGCAATAAACCTCGTATTGTATTCCTTAATACTATGTCTATCTAGAGTTCAAATATGCTTCGCAGTTATGTTTTCAATATGCACGACTTGAAATATACGTTATGGAATGAAGCAGTTCAAGTCAAATATCAATAACCTCTAGTGGAAGGATGATTGTTGTCGTTGTAGCTCCTTGCTTCTTCACATATTCAAGTCTTCGCAATACTTGTAATGTCTCATATCCTAATACTTTCAAGCTAACCTATACGAAGTTTAACTCTAGTACATAATCAAGCGACTCTTAACATGAGTTTTGATTCACTAAAATATGACAACCAAACTTTACATACCAACGCTTTGTGGGTTCAACCGAGCCATGCTCTAACAAGTTACATGTGCATTGTCATTCTCGATTTCATACATTTTCATTGTTGAATACCATTTAGTCATAATAATTTGAACATTGACAACCGAAGTATCAAAAGTTTATATTTATTTGACAAATTGTAATTGGAAAATCACATACACGGTTCATATGAAAAAGTCTGAAAAGTTATAGTAAGAGTTTACTCACCGTAAGAATTAGAGACGAGAATGTGTTACTTCTCGCCTGTCCTACTTCCATAGCTTTGCAGACCAACGCTACATCTCATATCTTCTAACTTTTCCACAAGTCAAGGTATTCTTGCACATCAACAGTTCTAATTATATTTCTCTACCAATGTTCTCAGAACGCAATACAATGGCAGGGATAAACTTAATTCAAGAATCTTGATCTTGGTTACAAGTTCATCCCTCGCTTGTACTTCTTTGCAAGGCCAACACGGTCTTCAGGTGTTTGCATCAATGAATCCTAAAAAATCAAAGAAAATGGTAGTATGAATCAACCAAATTTTTCATTTAGAGGATACCATAATAATGATAAGTAATGCACATAACTTTAGTGTGTTAGGAGTTTACTCACCAACCGGAATTAAGTAGGTTGCTTGTCGACTTGATGCATCATCAATCTCCATAAGGTAAGCATTATTTGTGCCAAGAGGAACAAATTAATATGCATCGAGTATTCGGAAAAGTAATATGTCTCTACAAATACTTGATGTGGTGAGTTGTTTCTTCTGCCATAAAAATGAACATCTTGATCTTTTGTTGTTGTATACCTAACCTGCAACCGAATTTTCATCAAGTGAAAGAGACCATAATAATGATAAGTAATGCAAGAAACTCTAATGTGTTAAGAGTTTACTCACCAACTGGAATTAAGGAGGGTTACTTGTCTGGTATTAAGCATCGATCTCCATAAGGCGAGCTTGATTTGTGCCAAAATAAACAACTCACCTACATCGGGTTTACGGAAAATTAAGATATACAGTAATATGTTTTTTCTCTACGAAAACTCGTTGTGGTGAGTTGTTTGTCCTAGCATAAAAATGAATATCTTGTTCTTTCGTTGTTGTATACCTCTCCTACAAGACCTGTTCAAGAGCTCGGAATAAAATCATTTGAAGCAACTTCATTTATTCCAGCTCTTGAATAACCTTATAGGAACAGACAATAGTCTCTTATCTTGTTCTTCACTTCAGATGGTACTGCCACACTACATCTCCAACTTCAAGTCTTCCAATCAATGAGTCCGCAGAAAACAATAAGAGAATGGTACTAAGTGAGTATTTCAAATCCAGGATAAAATAATGACAAGGGAAACTAATTATCATAAGAGTTTAGTCACTAATGTAATTAGAGAGGAAAATGTATTAGTTGTCAAAGTTAATGATCGATCTCCTTCATTTACAGCAAACCTAACGACTAATATGTATCCACTCTGAAAAATCTATGGTGGTAAGTTGCACCTCTTGGCATAAGTCATGTAAAACATATATTTGAAGAGATCAAAATAGGTAAGTAAACAAACCTGAGATAGAAAAGGAAACCTGCATCTTCACATCAACAGTGTCTCATATAAGGGCTATGCAAGCACATCTCTAGGTACCTCAAAACTACCACATCTCTTATCTTGGTGTACACTGGTCCTGCATGGCTATGTAAGTGGTGGAAAAAATACATTACAAGATATGCACTTGTTAACTATGAATTTTTGCCACACTTACATAGCATCAAGTCACATCAATGAATCCTGGCAAAACAAAGGGAAGGGTAGTAAGAATCAACCAATTTTCATCAAGGGAAAGAGACCATAATAATGATAATTAATGTAAGAAACTCTAATGTGTTAAGAGTTTACTCACCAACTGGAATTAATAAAGAGGTTACTTGTCAGGTTTGCGGCATCGATCTCAATAAGGTGAGCTTGATTTGTGCCAAAATAAATAACTCACCTACACAGAGTTCACAGAAAATTAAGATATACAGTAATATGTTTTCTCTACGTGAGTTGTTTATTCTGGCATAAAAATGAATATCTTGTTCTTTTGTTGTTGTAAACCTGCAGCAGCATCGTGTTCATGGGAATGGCTAGAATCCTAGACGAAGGATACAACTCATATCGATGCGGTGTATACTAATCTGCAAGGCTCTCTAAGGATGGAATAAATTTATTTTGACAAAGTTGATTTTGTATAATAATGAATTTCTTCAAACGCTAAATGCATTTACAGACCATTACTCGTCCATATAGGAAACGTGACAACAAACCGATACGAACAAGAGGGAAATAGAACTCTATCTTTGGTGTTGTATCTTTAGGCATAAAAATGAATTTCCAAATGCTTTTGTGGTTGTATGCCAATCCCGCAATTCATGTTCAACAACTTGGAATCAAATCATTTATATAAACTTCATTGTTGAATAGATCGTAATAGATGACAAAACAAACTCAACATTAAAAGGAAACTCGCAGCAAGATCGTGTTCATGGGAATGGCTAGAATCCTAGACAAAGGATACAACTCATATCGATGTGGGTGTATACTAATCCTACAAGGCTCCCTAAGGGCTGGAATAAATTCATTTTGACAAAGTTGATTTTGTCGAATAATGAATTTATTCAAACGCTTAAACAGATTTACAGGACCAATATTATTATCCATATAGGAACCGTAACAACAAACCTCATACATAACAAAAGGGAAATAGATTACAACCAAATAACCATAAATCTAGAGCAGCAATCTGATGAATGATATTACAGCTGAATAAACCTTATTTGGGTTGTAATCTATTGAACGAGATTACAACATCCAAGAGAAAAAAGAATGTAAAGTAGTAAACATCAGCATATAAAAAATATAGATTAGAACAAACTATTGAAAGATAATGCAAACCACTAAAAATCAGTAAACCTTAAATGTGAAGCAGAAATCTATTGAAAGACATTACAAATTGATGTTAAGCAGTAAACAATATTGATGTTAAGCAGTAAACAACAACAACAACAAAATAATTGAAAATATATATCTTGTTAAAATCTGTTGAGATTACAACCAGTAAAAACCTAATTTTAAAGGGAAAAGTACAAATCTAAAACATACTAGTGATCTTCATACAGATCTATTAAACAAATTGAAACCCTAAAGGAGAAAAATATACTATTTTGACAAATCTATTCGTAGCTAAAAGGCACAAAGAAAACACCTTGAGATTGAATGAGATACAAAGAAAGATGCGAGTAAAGAGGTATAAGAGTTCTTCATCTCACTTTTAGAGTTATATGAAGATGGGAAAAGGGTCCTAGTTCTTCGTCTCACTTTTTAATAAAACAGAGGAGAGTTGAAATTATTGAGTCGAGGAGGGAAATGAAATTTGAGAGGGAAATCAGATAGGGTTTCAAAATTGTGAGGGGGAAACGAAAGGGTCTCAAAAAGAGTTATTAGATTGGGAAAGTGAGGGGAAACGAAATTTGAGAGCCAAAAGTTTCAGACAAGAGAGAAGAGTACAATAATTGAGGAGATATTTGATTTTTATCTCAAAATATCTAGGTCCAAGGCATCCGGTTCGAGGTAAAGTTGGTCAAATTTGTGGTCAAGGTGGTCAAATTTGTGGTCAAATACATAATCAAAAACAAAACGAGGCATATACAGACCCAATGTACTCTTCTAGGTTAGGTTTGAGAAGTCAAATATCAGATTGGATGGATCCTGAGTGGATTCTGCAACCTATTATAGAACTCAGCTTGCAAGATTATCATATAAAGACCCAATGTTCTCGTTCGGTGTGAGGTTTTGATGTCAAATCAACGATTGATGGATCCCGAGTGGATTCTCGCAACCTATTATGGAACTCACTTGCAAGATTACCATATACAAACCCAATGTTCTCGTCCAGTGAGCTTTTTGATGTCAAATAACAATTGGATGGATGAAAGTGGATTCAATCTATTATGGAACTCAAACTTGCAAGATTGCCATATACACCCAATGTTCTCGTCCGTGAGGTTTGAGAAGCCAAATATCGATTCGATGAAATCGCAACCTATTTTATTGAACTCAAGTTGCATGCTTACCATATACGCACTCCAAGTGTTCTCGTCCGGAGTGAGGTTTGAGTTGTCAAATATCAAATTCAAAGGATACCGAGTGGATTCGCAACCTATTATGGAACTCATCTTGCAAGATTACCATATACTGCACTCCAATGTTCTCGTTCGGTGAGGTTTGAGAAGTCAAATATCGTATTCGATGAAACGCAACCTATTTTATTGAACTCAAAGTTGCAAGATTCCAATATACGCACTCCAAAGTGTTCTCGGCCTGTGAGGTTTGAGTTGTCAAATATCGATTCAAAGGATATTGAGTGGATTCTCGCAACCTATTATGGAACTCAACTTTGCAAGATTACCATATACGCACCCAATGTTCTCGGGCCCGTGTGAGGTTTGAGAAGTCAAATATTAGATTCGATGAAACCGCAACCTATTATTGAACTCACGTTGCAAGATTACCATATACGACCCTACCAGTAAAGCAAATTTATCATGACGGTGGATGCAAAATTCCCTAAAAGCAAATTTACCTACGACAGAAAGCAAATTTTCCGGTGATGGTGAAAGCAAATTACCGACGAAAGCAAATTTACCGGCGACGATGAAAGCAAATTTTCCGGCGAAAGAAAATTGTCCGACGAAGGTGAAAATGACCAAAGTGAAAGCATATTTACCGGCGAAGGTGATTATGACCAAATTACCCTCGCCGGCAGCAAATTTCCGGGCGACTGTGAAAATGAGCAAATTACCTTTTGTAGGCGTTGATAGACGCATTTATGAGTCTATTTTCATCTCGACTTTCTATATTGTTAGTACCCATTTTTGTACTTATTATGGTGTTTTGTGTATTTGTAGGTATTTTTGAGAAATAAAGATTTTTTGGAAAAATCGGCTCGAAAAGTTGCACCCGGAGGACACCTACTATTCAAACTCCCATTTTGGATAAGGGGTAACCTAATTACTAAGGGCGCCCATTTCAAAAAAATGCTACTAAACACAAGAGTAGACGATGGGGGAGGTCATCTTCTAAATTTGAATTTTGCTTTTTAAGGAAAACTAGTTGCAGACTAGGTTCGAGTTTTGAAGCTTCAGGGGAGATTCAATCACCGCTTTTGCTTTGAATAAATTTTTCTTGGGCTAAACAGAGTTGTGTGGGAGTTTAATCCGATCAAATTGGGCCAGAGTATCACCAATTATTCAAAAACAGGGAACACGATATTACGAGATTGCATGGTTGTATTTTTAGAAGAAATTTTGTGCGAGTTAATCGTGCATATGGATTGGGATGAAGTTTAAGCGACAAGGTAGGGATGAGTGATGTGTTGGAATCAAAAACAGGGCATGAAATCTTCTTTATATTTGGTAGTTTGTTAAAACAGGGAGGAGTTATCTTGGGTATTTGTCACCGTATTTGGAAATTATGTGACGATATCTTCTCTCGTGGATTTGATAAGATCCTAGAGAAAGTTTAGAGGCGTTGGATGAACTCAGAAGCCTCGTAAAGAATATGGAGAAAGAAGAAATTAATGCCGAGACTTGTGGAAGAGGAATAAGAGATTTCTTGGAGGTTTAATCGTGTTGTTGGGTATAAATAAGAGAGGTTGGTGTTTTTAAGGGGTGGTCGAGACTTTGGGAGTTGATACGGAGGTTAGGTGGAGCTCACGTGGAAGAACCAGCAATTGCAGAGACGAGTTCTACACCAGCAGAACGAGGAAGAAGAACCAATTTTCAACACTTAAAGATAGTCGCAGAAACCGTGAGCTATTCTTTCAAATTTAATACCTTTGTAACAGTTTTGTAACAATTTTTCCAACAATTAATCGAATTCGCAACAGTTCTGTTAGGGTTCCTATGTAACAGTGGGCTTTGTAACAGTTATATTTGTTACAAACTCGCTGTTGTGTACCTTTTTTCCCTTTTAATCAACTTTTGAGCTATGAACCAATATTTTGAGCAAGTGATTAATATGAGGAGCTAAACCTTTTAGCCGAGGCGAGGAAGCCATAGTTCCATGAAAAGTGGTATATCTATTTTAATTAATTTTTGCAATTTCTTTTATGATTATTTGCATGGAACTAATATTGGAAAATTGATTTTTATTGAATGATTGTGATTCGTTTTGATGGAGCATGCTTAGTTTAAGACTTTTGATGTTTCATGCTTGATGTATACAATTGTTACTTCAAAATCTACTAGAGGCAATAAATTAGAATCACTTCAAACGCAAAGAATTGCATGAATATTGATTAGATTGAATCACTTAATTGGTCAATGGTGGAATCGAGTCTCTGTGCTTTTATAATCTTGATAACAACTTCGTAAGTTTTTCTATTGAGTTTGAATCTAAATTGAATCTTCACAAGTCCGAGTGAACGACATCTTTCTTACCACTTTACAACAACAATTAAAACCACATCAATTTTTGCTGCGCCTGACGCGACTTGTTTTTAGATTTTTTTAGGTTTTTAGTGATTTTTATTCTTTTGTTCTATTTTATGTTTTCTTGGGTATTTGTGTTTTGGTTACAGGTTTGGATATTGGATCGAAAAGAAAGCTGATCCAAAGATATTAGTGATTAACTAAAGCCTTGGAGTCAAAGACAAAGCGAAAAGAAACGAGGAAGAGACAAAGAATTTTATTTATTTATTTTATTTATTTATTTATTTTTTTTTCTAAACCGTATTAGGGTTTATAATTATTTTTGTAATTTTTCTTTTATTTTTGGACTTTTTTTTGGACATTTTTTGACTTTGGACATTATTTTTTTTAAACCCTACGAAGGGTAGTCTTAAATATAAACTGTTTATGAGGAAGGAGGACAATTACGATATTGTCTCTGACTCTTGGTTCGTACACCGACATAGGAGTCGGTGGCCCGAGTCGACTACAACCGATTCATCCCCCGTCTGAACGGGAGGTAAGATTCTAAACACTGCGAATCCCCGTCGCCGAGTTACTTGGACTCCTTCGTTTGCATATATGTTGAGGACTTGAATACGGATGCTTTAATTTCCTAGTAAAGGGCAAGGACCGGCCATATAAGATAAGGGTTCGGATTTCATCACCATTCTCTTCTTGCCCGCCTTTGGAAAACGATACCAAACGCGAACCTAAGCTTAAAATACCTGACTAGAACGAGACCAATAAGGTAACGAGCTTAATAGGAAAGTCATTCGAAAAATATTGGTTACTCTTTTAAGCATACTTCAAAGTTCATGATGGTTTCTCGTGAGTTGAATGCGTGATCTGCGCCGCATTGTAATTCCTTGAGGCCTTGGGTATCAAAGCTCCACCGAGCTTCCCTCGCCTCTATTCAACTTACTTTGACTCGGATTGATTCCGAGGGTTTGCTTAAATTGTAACGAATTCCCTTTCGAAGGATTAGAAGTCGGTCTAGAAACAATCTAAGTGGGAGCCATCATGCTTTTTGTTTGCTAGAAATCAACAGGTTTGATTTGGTTGAGTCAGCCTTGTTTTGTGATTGCATAGAATCCCCTTCCTTATTCTTTTGCATGCCGGAACGTAAAAGAGACGCCCTAGGTAGATTTATTAAAGAGAAACCTAGTAGTTCTAAGCGTCTCGATTACCTCAATTTAGAAAGTCCGATTATTGTAGAGTCCGTTTTTGAACGTCCGTTTGAGGAGACAATTCCTAATATTCCGATAGTGCGAAATGGCAACTTTGAAAGCTTTGTTGAACCCGACTAGGACTACTCGTCCCTCGTATATCGTGTTAGCCAAACTAAGCAAATTATGAATCGAAACCCGGGACCTACAAATGCTCCCAATCTTTTTTAGGGAAAGAAAATGAAAACCCCTATTTCCATCTTAGGGATTTTGAAGAGATTCGTAGTACCCTAAAAATTAGACATCTTGATGATGATGCTCTAAAACTTAAAGTTATTCCCTTTTTCCCGAAAGATAAAGCCAAATCGTGGCTATATAGTTTGGCTTCCGGTCAATCGAAACGTATGAACAACTTACATCTCGCCTTTTTGAACAAGTTTTTCCCTAGGCACAAAACATCGTCTATTAGGGCTTTTAAATCGCACATTTTCTCAACGGGAGGGAGAATCTTTGTATAGGTATTTGGAAAGGTTCAATGATCTATTATCCCAATGTCATCATCATGGTTTAGAAAAGGTTAGGTTAGTTCAGATCCTTTATGAGCGTTTAGATTATTCCACTACAACCATAGTGGAAGCTATGTCTGACAGTGGGTTTGAAAACCAAACAATTGATGCGGCGATGACATTTTTGAATGAAATCACGAAAAGACCGAACAATGGGAAAATAGTAGGGTACCCCAAAACAATTCTTCTAGGCAGAGAAACGTTAATAGGGTAGAAGGAGGCTATGAATCGATGCCAAAATTGCGGCAATAGCTAAAAGGTTAGAAGCTTTAGAATTGGGTCACACTAGTAGTCGGGTGGAGCCTTTTTGGGAAGGCCATACTATGGAAGAGAAAGCCAATGCTCTTTACAATAAAACTAGATTCGATAACTCTCAGAAGTTCGACCCATATTCAAAAACTTATAACCCTGGTTGGAGAAATCATCCGAACCTTTCGTGGTCTAAGGGCCGAGTCAAGGTCGGGCTTAGTAATTCTAATGTTCCCCAAAGTGGCTATACTAAGAATCTTTCAGACCATCATAGTTTCTGAAATGGTCAGATAGGAAAATTGTGTCTAAAAGAAACTCTCATCTCGTTTATTCGAAAACCGATAAGATTCACCAAACACTTTCACATGGCATAGAAAGAAAGTAAAAATATAAGCCGGGCTAATTCTCAAGCTATTTCCCAGTTAAAAGACCAGGTTAGTCTGATAAATGAATCTTTGAGAGAAAGGGTAGGTTCCTAGTCAAACACAACACAACCCTAGAGGAGTTCATGAAATAGGTGTTAAACCATTACAACAGTTGAATTCAATTAGAACCCTTAGGAGTGGTAGAGTAGTAGACAATCAGGTAACCATGCCCGATAGTGAGCATACTGTAGTACACCCCTCAGGACCATCCATAGCTGAGGGGACTGATAAAATCTCTGATGATGCCGAGGCCCTATTTTATGCCTAGAGCTCCATTTCCACAGCTATTAGCACCAACAAAGAGTGAATCCAACTTTAATGACATAATGGAGGTTTTTAAGAAAGTTACCATAAACCTTCCGTTACTAGAAGCAATTAGGCAACTTCCGGCTTATGCCAAATTCCTTAAAGATATGTGTACGCGAAAGCGAAAGTGAAAGCTTAGTGTCCCTAAAAAAGCCTTTTTAGCTAGTCATGTAAGTTCGATCATTCAGAACAACACAACTCCTAAGTATAAATACCCAGGTTCCCCTACGATTGCTTGCACGATAGGAAAACACAGGGTAGAGAAAGCTTTACTTGACTTAGGAGCTAGTGTGAACTTACTTTCGTACCATGTGTACTTACAGCTATGACTTGGTGAATTGAAACCTACCAAGATAACACTGCAGTTAGCTGATAGGTCTGTTAAAATTCCTCGTGGTGTGATAGAGGATGTTCTTATTGAGGTCGACAAGTTTATTTATCCCGTGGATTTCGTAGTCCTAGATACACAACCCGTCCCCGACCCAGAGAATCAAATACCGGTAATTTTAGGTCGCCCATTTTTAGCCACGTCTAATGCTGTTATCAACTTTATGACAGGACTTATGAACTTATCCTTTGGTAATATGACCACTGAACTAAATGTCTTTAATGTTACTAGACAACCTTCTGATGATTTAGAGGAAGTGAATATGATTGGCACTTTAGTTCATGATCTATTTCAGGGCTATTGGGATGACAATTTGTTTGGTGATTCTTTGGATGAATTTGATGAGACAATTCTCTTAGGTCAGATAGATGGACAGACTTTAGACCTAGAAGAAGCTCTCGAACATTTTAAGGACTCTATAGACCCAGAAATTAAGGCAATAGTGTTAGGTCTTGCTAAGAGTAATGATGAACCTAAGTTTGAGGGTAGAGAATTAGAAAAAGCTTTTGAGTATTTTAAGGCTGGGTTTGGTAATGCTTTTATTTTTCCAAAAGCACTTTCAAAACCTATATATGTCAATAATTTTTGAAAATGGTGTTTGGTAAAAAAAAATCAAAGTGCTTATTATCTAAAGCACTTCCCAGATTCCTCAATTTTTAAAAGCTGGAGGAGGAGCTTTTAAAAGCTACAAAAGCATAAGTTTGTGGTCCCACCAAAATTTAATACTTGATTTATCTTTTTTGTCCCTATTTTATTTTGTAAATGACAAAAATTACCCTTAAATATATGTACAATCAATTTTTATTTCTTATATTTTATTCTTTAAATATTATTATATTTTATTTTCAAACTATTGTATGATACCATTTCATTTAATTTCTCAAAAATAAAAATAAAAACAAATTTTAAATAATTACATAATTTTAGTTTATTTTTTGTTTGAAAATTATATATCTTTAAAATTGGTTAAGTAAAAATAATTTTTCTTAACAATCATAATAATAATAATAATTAGTAAAATTTAATATTTAATCTATTTATATTTAATAGTAAAAAAATTAATTATTTAACCCCAATAAAATTGAATAAAACTATTTTTAGAGATATGTCTGTTTTTGTCATTTGCCACAACAACAATGGTTGAATCTAGTATTTTACCAAACATACTTTGATTGTTTTTTTAATCAGCTTTAACTTTAATCAATATTTTACCAAACGTCTAACTGCTTTTTTCTCACAAAGACAAAGACAAAGAACGCACAAAGAGAAAGTGCTTTTACAAAAGTCGCAAAATACCAAACTTAGCCTAAATACTCGAGGATCCGGAAATTCAAGCTATAGTTAAAGGTCTTACGAAGAGTAGTGATTACCCTAAGTTTGGGGGTAGTGATCGTCAAGTATCCTCATTGGAAGTCCCTAACTTGGGACTCGAGCCCGATGTGTCCGAGGTATTACTGAGTCTCTTCCGACTCCACAACCCGATCCTCCCGATACTATCCAGGAGGAAATCCAACTATTTGAGACTCGTTATTTGGGTAAATCTGTTTTATCAAGATACTCATATGTAGCCCAAGTGGGCACTACGTAAAAACCCAGTTTTCTTGCAGAAACCTTGGATGAGGATGTGCTCTCATGCATTTCATTTTTCTCGATTTGGTGCGCTTGTCTCATAATTGTGGCGTTTTATTTGATTTGGTTGACCCACAATTGTTTCGACTATTGATATATGATTTGAAAAGGTAATTAGCCATTTGTGGTATTTAACGTCTGGCTGAAGACTTTAAACTTAGCACTTCTTGGGAGGTAACCCAACATCCATGCGACACGGTAATATCTTTCCTTGACTCTTATACTTCAAATGGTAACAGTTGTTCATGCTTTTAATTTTATCTTTAGAACATTGAGGACAATGTTAGATTTAAGTTTGGGGGTATGGGAGAAACTTTTTAGTTGCAATAAATAAACTCCAGAGTCTAGAAATTTATGCTTATTAAGAATGGCACTAACCATTATAAGTGGATGGAAGCATTTTGGTTGTAGGAGTTGAGGAACCAATCTGATTAGATGGAAACATCTAAAGAGTCTATTCATAAAAGCACGGGCTCAGGTGTTAGAATTAAAGAAAAAACATGGTAATTTCGCCATATCTCGTTGAATCCTTTTCACTTCTGCTTTTATTTTGTTTTCTATTTTTATGTTTTTCTAAGTGATTAGGTGGGGCTCACGATTCAAGTTGTTACCACTGCTAGGGTGAAATAGAGTGATTGAGATACAAAAAAAAAAAAAATAAAGAGAAAAAAAAAGAAATTGAGACCAGACCATTAGACCAACCTAATAAATTCAATAAAGTCGACCACTGAACCCTTGTATATGCCAGTTGTGTTGACCTAGAGTTAGGATTATCGACCACCGGTCCCCTTGTATATGCCGCATGTTGATATTAGTCGGACCGTATCTCAATCCATTAGGATAGGTTCATCTTGGCAAAGGGCCTTGATGCAGATATGAGAAACATTGTTCACCTTAGTTAACATCAAAACCATATATGTTTTTCTCTATATCCATCTTCTTAATCTATCCTTGTGATTGGTTGACTCGGTTATGATGTCCAAGAACTATCCGAGTAGAGCTCTTGTGACTTATATATGAATTTTAGTATGCTTGAGTGCAAACTCGTATACAAAGAATTGAATTTCGCATCGAGGTACTTCCTCCTTGTAGTCAATAAGTATGCCAACCAAGGAGACTTTTTATTGCCTTCCAAGGTTCTGTGTAGATAGTTAGGGTCTGGAGTAAAGGTTTTGTGGGTACACCTCTGGTAAACCCTCCCGAGAGTATAACTCGGCCACTAAGGCCACCTAGGGGTTTAAAGGCTTGTTGCATACGCTAAATGCAATCGACGATGCCTGCGACAGTGAGTTAGGATTTTATTTTTATTTTTGCTCGGGACTAGCAAATAATAAGTTTGGGGGTATTTGATAGACGCATTTATGCTATTTTCATCTCGACTTTTTATATTGTTAGTACCCATTTTTGTACTTATTATGATGTTTTGTGTATTTGTAGGTATTTTTGAGAAATAAACATTTTTTTGGAAAAATTGGCTCGAAAAGTTGCACCCGGAGGACACCTACTATTCGGACTCCCATTTTGGATAAGGGTAACCTAATTATTAAGGGGCACCCCATTTCCAGGCAGCCTACTAAACACAGACCCGTAGACGATAGGGGAGGTCATCTTCTAAATTTGAATTTTGCTTTTTGTGGGAAAACTAGTTGCGGACTAGGGTTTGAGTTTTCAAGCTTCGTAGGGAGATTCAATCACCTTTTTGCTTTGAATAAATTTTCTTGGGCTAAACAGAGTTGTGTGGGTGTTTAATCCGATCAAATTGGGCCGAAAAATCACCAGTTATTCAAAACGGGAACACGATACTACGGGATTGCATGGTTGTATTTTTAGAAGAAATTTTGTGCGAGTTAATCGTGCATATGGATTGGGATGAAGTTGAAGCGACAAGGCGGGATGAGTGACGTGTTGGAATCAAAAACAGGGCATGAAATCTTCTTTATATTTGGTAGTTTGTTAAAACAGGGAGGAGTTGTCTCGGGTATTTGCTGCTGTATTTGATACGATCCTAGAGAAAGTTTAGAGGCGTTGGATGAACTCAGAAGCCGCGTAAAGAAGATGGAGAAATAAGAAAATAATGCCGAGACTTGTGGAAGAGGAATAAGAGATTTCTTGGAGGTTTAATCGTGTTGTTGGGTATAAATAAGAGAGGTTGGTGTTTTTAAGGGGTGGTCGAGACTTTGGGAGTTGATACGGAGGTTAGGTGGAGCTCACGTGGAAGAACCAAAGCAATTGCGAGAGACGAGTTCTACACCCGGCAGAACGAGGAAGAAGAACAGGACAACAACACTTAAAGATAGTCGCAGAAACCATGAGCTATTCTTTCAAATTTAATACCTTTGTATGATTCTGTAACAATTTTTCCAACAATTAATCTAATTCGCATACTTGATTCAAATAGGGTTCCTATGTAAACAAGGCTTTGTAACAATTATATTTGTTACAAACTCATTGTTGTTGTACCTTTTTTCCCTTTTAATCAACTTTTGAGCTATGAACCAATATTTTGAGCAAGTGATTAATATGAGGAGCTAAACTCTTTAGCCGAGGCGACGGAGGAAGCCATTGTTCCATGAAAAGTGGTATATTTCTATTTTAATTAATTTTTGCAATTTCTTTTATGATTATTTGCATGGAACTAATATTGGAAAATTGATTTTTATTGAATGATTGTGATTCGTTTTGATGGAGCATGCTTAGTTTAAGACTTTTGATGTTTCATGCTTGATGTATACAATTGTTACTTCGAAAATCTACTAGAGGCAATAAATTAGAATCACTTCAAACGCAAAGAATTGCATGAATATTGATTAGATTGAATCACTTAATTGGTCAATGGTGGAATCCTGAGTCTCGGTGCTTTTTATAATCTTGATAACAACTTCGTAAGTTTTTCTATTGAGTTTGAATCTAAAATTGAATCTTCACAAGTCTGAGTGAACGACATCTTTCTTACCACTTTACAACAACAATTAAAACCACATCAATTTTTGAAATGCGCCGACGCGACTTGTTTTTAGATTTTTTTAGGTTTTTAGTGATTTTTATTCTTTTGTTCTATTTTACGTTTTCTTGGGTATTTGTGTTTTGGTTACAGGTTTGGATATTGGATCGAAAAGAAAGCTGAGCCAAAGATATTAGTGATTAACTAAAGCCTTGGAGTCAAAGACAAAGCGAAAAGAAACGAGGAAGAGACAAAGAATTTTATTTATTTATTTATTTTAGTTTTTTTTTTTCAAAAACTGTATTAGGGTTTATAATTATTTTTGTAATTTTTCTTTTATTTTTGGACTTTTTTGGACATTTTTTGGACTTTGGACATTATTTTTTTTAAACCCTACAGAAGGGTAGTCTTAAATATAAACTGTTTGCAGGGAAGGAGGACAATTACGATATTGTCTCTGCACCTTGGGTTCGTACACTGACATAGGAGTCAGTGGCCCGAGTCGACTACAACCGATTCATCCCCCGTCTGGAACGGGAGGTAAGATTCTAAACACTCGCGAATCCCCTGTCAGCGAGTTACCGGACTCCTTCGTTTGCATATATGTTGAGGACTTGAATACGGATGCTTTAATTTCCTAGTAAAGGGCAAGGACTGGCCATATAAGATAAGGGTTCGGATTTCATCACCATTCTCTTCTTGCCCGCCTTTGGAAAACGATACCAAACGCGAACCTAAGCTTAAAATACTGACTAGAACGAGACCAATAAGGTAACGAGCTTAATAGGAAAGTCATTCGAAAAATATTGGTTACTCTTTTAAGCATACTTCAAAGTTCATGATGGTTTCTGTGAGTTGAATGCGTGACTCGCGCCGCATTGTAATTCCGGTGAGGCCTTGGGTATCAAAGCTCCACTGAGCTTCCCTCGCCTCTATTCAACTTACTTTGACTCGGATTGATTCCAGAGGGGTTTGCTTAAATTGTAACGAATTCCCTTTCGAAGGATTAGAAGTTGGTCTAGAAACAATCTAAGTGGAGCCATCATGCTTTTTGTTTGCTAGAAATCAACAGGTTTGATTTGGTTGAGTCAGCCTTGTTTTGTGATTGCATAGAATCCCCTTCCTTATTCTTTTGCATGCTGGAACGTAAAAGAGACGCCCTAGGTAGATTTATTAAAGAGAAACCTAGTAGTTCTAAGCGTCTCGATTACCTCAATTTAGAAAGTCCGATTATTGTAGAGTCCGTTTTTGAACGTCCGTTTGAGGAGACAATTCCTAATATTCCGATAGTGCCAGAAATGGCAACTTTGAAAGCTTTGTTGAACCCGACTAGGACTACTCGTCCCTCGTATATCAGGTTAGCTGAAACGGAAGCAAATTATGAACTAAAACATGGGACCTTACAAATGCTCCCAATCTTTTTAGGGAAAGAAAATGAAAACCCCTATTTCCATCTTAGGGATTTTGAAGAGATTCGTAGTACCCTAAAAATTAGAGATCTTGATGATGATGCTCTAAAACTTAGGTTATTCCCTTTTTCCCTGAAAGATAAAGCCAAATCGTGGCTATATAGTTTGGCTTCCGGGTCAATCGAAACGTATGAACAACTTACATCTGCCTTTTTGAACAAGTTTTTCCCTAGGCACAAAACATCGTCTATTAGGACGCAAATCTGCACATTTTCTCAACAGGAGGGAGAATCTTTGTATAGGTATTTGGAAAGGTTCAATGATCTATTATCCCAATGTCATCATCATGGTTTAGAAAAGGTTAGGTTAGTTCAGATCCTTTATGAGCGTTTAGATTATTCCACTACAACCATAGTGGAAGCTATGTGTACAGGTGGGTTTGAAAACCAAACAGTTGATGCGGCGATGACATTTTTGAATGAAATCGCCGAAAAGACCGAACAATGGGAAAATAGTAGGGTACCCCAGAAAACAATTCTTCTAGGCAGAGGAAACGTTAATAGGGTAGAAGGAGGCTATGAATCGGATGCCAAAATTGCAAAAGAATAGCTAAAAGGTTAGAAGCTTTAGAATTGGGTCACACTAGTAGTCGGGTGGAGCCTTTTTGGGAAGGCCATACTATGGAAGAGCAAGCCAATGCTCTTTACAATAAAACTAGATTCGATAACTCTCAGAAGTTCGACCCATATTCAAAAACTTATAACCCTGGTTGGAGAAATCATCCGAACCTTTCGTGGTCTAAGGGCCAGAGTCAAGGTCAGTTTAGTAATTCTAATGTTCCCCTGTGGCTATACTAAGAATCTTTCAGACCATCACGGTTTAGAATCACCCGATAGGAAAATTCAAGTCTAGAAGAAACTCTCATCTCGTTTATTCGAAACACCGATAAGATTCACCAAACACTTTCACATGGCATGAAGAAAGTAAAAATATAAGCCAAGGCTAATTCTCAAGTTATTTCCGAGTTAAAAGACCAAAGTTAGTCCGATAAATGAATCTTTGAGAGAAAAGGGTAGGTTCCCTAGTCAAACACAACACAACCCTAGAGGAGTTCATGAAATAGGTGCAAAACCATTACAACAAATGAATTCAATTAGAACCCTTAGGAGTGGTAGAGTAGTAGACAATCGTGTAACCATGCCCGATAGTGAGCATATCGTAGTACACCCCTCGAACCATCCATAGCTGAGGGGACTGATAAAATCTCCGATGATGCCAATTTGGTTCCTGAGAGGCCCTATTTTATGCCTAGAGCCCCATTTCCACAAATTATTAGCACCAACAAAGAGTGAATCCAACTTTAATGACATAATGGAGGTTTTTAAGAAAGTTACCATAAACCTTCACTTAGAAGCAATTAGGCAACTTCCGCTTATGCCAAATTCCCTACAGATATGTGTACGCAAAAGCGAAAGTGAAAGCTTAGTGTCCCTAAAAAGCCTTTTTAGCTAGTCATGTAAGTTCGATCATTCAGAACAACACAACTCCTAAGTATAAATACCCAGTGTTCCCCTACGATTGCTTGCACGATAGGAAAACACAGGGTAGAGAAAGCTTTACTTGACTTAGGAGCTAGTGTGAACTTACTTTCGTACCATGTGTACTTACACTATGACTTGGTGAATTGAAACCTACCAAGATAACACCGCAGGTTAGTTGATAGGTCTCGTTAAAATTCCTCGTGGTGTGATAGAGGATGTTCTTATTGAGGTCGACAAGTTTATTTATCCCGTGGATTTCGTAGTCCTAGATACACAACCCGTCCCCGACCCGAGAGAATCAAATACCGGTAATTTTAGGTCGCCCATTTTTAGCCACGTCTAATGTCGTTATCAACTTTATGACAGACTTATGAACTTATCCTTTGGTAATATGACCACCGAACTAAATGTCTTTAATGTTACTAGACAACCTTCTGATGATTTAGAGGAAGTGAATATGATTGGCACTTTAGTTCATGATCTATTTCAGGGCTATTGGGATGACAATTTGTTTGGTGATTCTTTGGATGAATTTGATGAGACAATTCTCTTAGGTCAGATAGATGGACAGACTTTAGACCTAGAAGAAGCTCTCGAACATTTTAAGGACTCTATAGACCCGTAAATTAAGGCAATAGTGTTAGGTCTTGCTAAGAGTAATGATGAACCTAAGTTTGAGGGTAGAGAATTAGAAAAAGCTTTTGAGTATTTTAAATACTCTGAGGATCCGGAAATTCAAGCTATAGTTAAAGGTCTTACGGAGAGTAGTGATTACCCTAAGTTTGGGGGTAATGATCGTCAAGTATCCTCATTGGAAGTCCCTAACTTGGGACTCGAGCCCAGTGTGTCTGAGGTATTACCTGAGTCTCTTCCGACTCCACAACCCGATCCTCCTGATACTATCCAGGAGGAAATCCAAATTATTTGAGACTCGTTATTTGGGTAAATCCGTTTATCAAGATACTCATATGAAGCCCAAGTGGGCACCACGTAAAACCCAGTTTTCTTGCAGAAACCTTGGATGAGGATGTGCTCGTCTGTTCATTTTTCTCGATTTGGTGCAGCTTGTCTCATAATTGTGGCGGTTTTATTTGATTTGGTTGACCCACAATTGTTTCGACTATTGATATATGATTTGAAAAGGTAATTAGCCATTTGTGGTATTTAACGTCCTGGTCAAGACTTTAAACTTAGCACTTCTTGGGAGGTAACCCAACATCCATGCGACACGGTAATATCTTTCCTTAACTCTTTTACTTCAAATGGTAATAGTTTGTCCTTGTTCATGCTTTTAATTTTATCTTTAGAACATTTAGGACAATGTTAGATTTAAGTTTGGGGGTATGGGAGAAACTTTTTAGTTGCAATAAATAAACTCCGTGAGTCTAGAAATTTATGCTTATTAAGAATGGCACTAACCATTATAAGTGGATGGAAGCATTTTGGTTGTAGGAGTTGAGGAACCAATCTGATTAGATGGAAACATCTAAAGAGTCTATTCATAAAAGCACAGAGCTCAGGTGTTAGAATTAAAGAAAAAACATGGTAATTTCGCCATATCTCGTTGAATCCTTTTCACTTCTGCTTTTATTTTGTTTTCTATTTTTATGTTTTTCTAAGTGATTAGGTGGGGCTCACGATTCAAGTTGTTACCACTGCTAGGGTGAAATAGAGTGATTGAGATACAAAAAAAAAAAAAAAAAAAAAAAAAAAAAAATTGAGACCAGACCATTAGACCAACCGGAATAAATTCAATAAAGTCGACCACTGGAACCCTTGTATATGCCAGTTGTGTTGACCTAGAGTTAGGATTATCGACCACTGGTCCCCTTGTATATGCCAGTATGTTGATATTAGTCAGACCAGTGTCTCAATCCATTAGGATAGGTTCATCTTGGCAGTGGCCTTCAGACAGATATGAGAAACATTGTTCACCTTAGTTAACATCAAAACCATATATGTTTTTCTCTATATCCATCTTCTTAATCTATCCATGTGATTGGTTGACTCCGGTTATGATGTCCAGAAGCTATCTGAGTAGAGCTCTGTGACTTATATATGAATTTTAGTATGCTTGAGTGCAAACTCGTGTACAACAATTGAATTTCGCATCAGGGTACTTCCTCCTGTAGTCAATAAGTATGCCAACCAAGGAGACTTTTTAGTGCCTTCCAAGGTTCTGTTTAGATAGTTAGGGTCTGGAGTAAAGGTTTTGTGGGTACACCTCTGGTAAACCCTCCCGAGACTATAACTCGGCCACTAGGGCCACCTAGGGGTTTAAAGGCTTGTTGCATACGCTAAATGCAATCGACGATGCCTGCGACAGTGAGTTAGGATTTTATTTTTATTTTTGCTCGGGACTAGCAAATAATAAGTTTGGGGGTATTTGATAGACGCATTTATGCTATTTTCATCTCGACTTTGTATATTGTTAGTACCCATTTTTGTACTTATTATGGTGTTTTGTGTATTTGTAGGTATTTTTGAGAAATAAACATTTTTTGGAAAAATCGGCTCGAAAAGTTGCACCCGGAGGACACCTACTATTCGGACTCCCATTTTGGATAAGGGGTAACCTAATTACTAAGGGGCACCCCATTTCCAGGCAGCTACTAAACACAGCCCGTAGACGATAGGGGAGGTCATCTTCTAAATTTGAATTTTGCTTTTTGGTGGGAAAACTAGTTGCGTACTAGGGTTCGAGTTTTGAAGCTTCTGTAGGGAGATTCAATCACTGATTTTGCTTTGAATAAATTTTCTTGGGCTAAACAGGAGTTGTGTGGGTGTTTAATCCGATCAAATTGGGCCAGAGTATCACCAGTTATTCAAAACAGGGAACACGATACTACGGGATTGCATGGTTGTATTTTTAGAAGAAATTTTGTGCGAGTTAATCGTGCATATGGATTGGGATGAAGTTGAAGCGACAAGGCAGGGATGAGTGACGTGTTGGAATCAAAAACAGGGCATGAAATCTTCTTTATATTTGGTAGTTTGTTAAAACAGGGAGGAGTTGTCTCGGGTATTTGCTGCTGTATTTGGAAATTATGTGATGATATCTTCTCTGCTGGATTTGATACGATCCTAGAGAAAGTTTAGAGGCGTTGGATGAACTCAGAAGCCGCGTAAAGAAGATGGAGAAATAAGAAAATAATGCCGAGACTTGTGGAAGAGGAATAAGAGATTTCTTGGAGGTTTAATCGTGTTGTTGGGTATAAATAAGAGAGGTTGGTGTTTTTAAGGGGTGGTCGAGACTTTGGGAGTTGATATAGAGGTTAGGTGGAGCTCACGTGGAAGAACCAAAGAATTGCGTGAGACGAGTTCTACACCCCCGTAGAACGAGGAAGAAGAACCAGACAACAACACTTAAAGATAGTCGCGGCTTAGTGAGCTATTCTTTCAAATTTAATACCTTTGTAACTTACGTAACAATTTTTCCAACAATTAATCGAATTCGCAATGGTTCGTTAGGGTTCCTCAGAATAAAGGGGCTTTGTAACATTATATTTGTTACAAACTCGCTGCTGTGTACCTTTTTTCTCTGTTAATCAACTTTTGAGCTATGAACCAATATTTTGAGCAAGTGATTAATATGAGGAGCTAAACCCTTTAGCCGAGGCGACGGAGGAAGCCATTGTTCCATGAAAAGTGGTATATTTCTATTTTAATTAATTTTTGCAATTTCTTTTATGATTATTTGCATGGAACTAATATTGGAAAATTGATTTTTATTGAATGATTGTGATTCGTTTTGATGGAGCATGCTTAGTTTAAGACTTTTGATGTTTCATGCTTGATGTATACAATTGTTACTTCGAAAATCTACTAGAGGAAATAAATTAGAATCACTTCAAACGCAAAGAATTGTATGAATATTGATTAGATTGAATCACTTAATTGGTCAATGGTGGAATCCTGAGTCTCGGTGCTTTTTATAATCTTGATAACAACTTTGTAAGTTTTTCTATTGAGTTTGAATCTATAATTGAATCTTTACAAGTCTGAGTGAACGACATCTTTCTTACCACTTTACAACAACAATTAAAACCACATCAGGCGTCGATCACAAATTTCCCATTCAAGTTTTTCAATCAAAATCTGGCGGTTATTATTGTCTCGGTGATATTACCGATTAAAGCTTTCTCTCTAGGGAATAGGCGTGACCCTCGCAAGAATTTGGAGTTTATTTTTGTTACCAACTGTTGTGTCTTTTAGGTTAGACTAGTTATAAGGGGGAAACCAAAGGGTCAGAGAGCAAATAATTTCGGAGAGAAAATTTGTAGAGGGAGATAACTGTTCTCTTAATTTGTTTCTAAATCAAATCAATCAAAATGGCTGGTGATGATGATCGACGCAGACGAAAGGGTAAAGCCCCCATGACTGAAGAGCAACAATTGAAAGAGTGGGAAGAGAGGCAAAGACAATAAAGGTTATCCACCACTACGCAGATGATTGGGCAGATGACCAAGGATGATCTCCAGAAAGTACAAAAGAGAGTAAGTGACTTGTTGAGTGATATCGAACTCGATCCTCTCTGAAAAGAAATGCATGCTGCGGAAAATAAACTACAAGAGAAACCGGTAGAGATTTTTCCAAAGAAACCGGTAGAGATTTTTCCAAAGAGGCGTCTCCGTGATCCCTTCATAGATGAAGAAGAGAAGGAAAAGTACTATGCAGTGCAGGACAAAAGACGAAGGTTGGCGCAAATTGCGGAGATCAAGGCGGCAGAGGCAAAAGAATAGGGAAAGCTCGATAGTGATGCAAGTGCTACCGAAGTTGAAGAGCCAGTTTTTGTTGTTCATAATGTCTGTGTTATCTCCACTACAGATTCAAACGAAACCGCATCTGACCTAGAAGAGTCACTTGAGGATTTTCGCGAAGATGAGACTCTTGGGATTAATGATGAAATTTTGGCTCAAAATACCGATTCCGAAGCGGAGTCAGATGAAGATGAAGAGGAAAAGAGGTCTGATGAAGAGGAAGAGTTTAATGAGGATGAAGAGTCTGATGAGGAGGAAAAGTGTGATGAGGAGGAAGAGTGTTCTGAGAAATCGGAATCAGATGATTCTGATTCCGAGTGATCGGGTATAACGAGTAAGCCTCATCGAAGGGAAAATGGTAAGTCACTGAATCATGTTTTCTTTTTTGGTTGTGGCAATGGAGACAGTTGTGTTTATTTTGCTTTTTTCTTTTTGTTTTTGGTACTTGGATTTCTTGTGTGTAACTGGATATGAACATGATAGTGTTGCTGCTAAATGTTGCTCAACATTGAATGAACATAAAGGTTGTAACTTTATGAAATGCAATATGATGAAGTCAGTTTATTTATATTGTCTGATGATTGTGTGTCCATAATGTTGGAGACGCAGGTTGTAATCTAGAAACTAAAACTACAATGCAAATAACTGGAACATGTACAAGACTAAAATGTAATGAAAACAAATACATACTGAAAACAATTCACGTTAGTGTTTCTTAATAGTTGCCCTACATATTTGAAATTGCAGCATGTTTGAAATTGCATCTTTGATTCTCTATCCAGTTTAATTCACTTGATGGAGAGGCATATACACACCTAGTCTTAATCTACAATCTGGCGAACATGGCTGCTAATGGGGGGGACCGGAATTAGCAGGGGGGTACCGTTTGAGTGATCCGACGGCCAGGAACGGATATAACTCTTTTGTCTCATATGAAACGGTACCCCCCCTGGAAAATCCGGTCCCCCCATTAGCAGCCTTGCTGGCGAAGGGACAAATTACCAACATCTATATATATTTGATATTTATATCTTTATATCTTCTGTCAATACATGACTAACAAAAATTGTCTTGTGTTGGTTGCGTCATATTCGACTTGCACATAATTGACACAAACCCTACTTACCATATACAACCCACACACCTAATTCAACAATCATACTGTGAATACAAATCACAAAGATTCCTGATATGCTGATTCTCAAAACAGAATACAAGCTTTATTCATCCAATGCTGACATCCTACAACCAAATACTATGTCTGAGTCTAAGATCATCTGTCAACTGACATATAAAACCACTTGGTGGAGGCATAAAGCATGCAATTGAGATGTTCATAATCACCAAAAGATTCTCAAAACATGATACAATTCACAACAACATAAAAATAAACCTAAAATCTGAAACATAGAGATGTTCATACTTCATAATCACCATCAGATTTTGTACCATTCAAAATCAAGAGTGTGTAACCTCCAATTTGTAAAATCATTAAACCCCCAATGAATGAATGATAAATACCTTAGATGAAGATGACCAAGATTTGCATTTCCAAAATTATGAATCACTATCAATACTTCTATGAGATATCGATTAAACTAATATCTAGGCTTGAATCGATGTTTTATAGAAGAATCGATTGATTCATTGTTGTTGATGAAGTTTTCTCAATTGAATCTCCAAGAAACCCCCAATGAATGAATGAGAAATACCTTGGATTATGAATCAGTGTCAATACTTCTATGAAAGATCGATTAAACTTAAATCTAGTGTTACATCGAAGTTTCACAGAAGAATTAATTGATTCATTCATTGTTGTTCTTTGAAGTTTTCTGCATCTCAAATTAATGGAATTAGATGAACTGATAATGAGTTATGTCTCAGGCGTTGTTCCAGATTTTTGTGGCTCATTTGAGTTGTTGGTCAGGGACCAGGGTATTGAGATATGGCATGATGCCTGAGCCAAACCATGTTGCAGTTCAAGATATGGGCCATCTATGCACAAGTGTGCTGATTTTATTTTGTTTGACCTATGTTTGACTTGATTTGTTTGACATTAGTTGATTAATTAGTTGTTGGTCAGGAATCAGAGAGCAGTGTATTGAGATATGGCATGATGCATGAGCCAAACCATGCTGCAGTTCAAGATATGGCCCATATATACACAAGTGTGCTGATAATATTTAGGAAGATAGTAATTGTATAAATTTAATAAAAGTCCAACTAATGTCAAAAACAATAGTGGAGGCAGTGGTTCACTTTAGTTTAAGTAAGTTTGAGGTCGGAGGTTCGAAACCCCCTAGACCTTTTTATTTGTCTTTAAAATTTAGGCATTATGTGGCAAAGTGCTGATTTTATTTTGCTTGACCTATTTTATTTGACCTAATTTGTTTGACATTAGTTGATTAATTAGTTATTGATCAGGACTCAGGGACCAGGGTATTGAGATATGGCATGATGCCTGAACCAAACCATGCTGCAGTTCAAGTGAAGATATGGCCCATCTTTTAACTAAATAAAATTAAATAAATGTACACAAGTGTGCTGATTTTATTTTGCTTGACTTGTCAGGTTTGATTGTTTGACATTTGTTGACCTATTATGTTTGACCATTTTTTGTACACTGAACAAATTATCTCATGAATGTTAAGCAATTTCAGGTGTGAACACTGCCATTATAGATGCAGTACACCAGCGCCACACAATGCCTCTCAACAAAAAGCTCTTCAAGTATCTACCAAAAATCAAATATAATAATTAGTGTTTGGTTGAACTGCCTATCAACCCCTTAATGGCAGTTATTATACATTGAGAATCGGAAGAGTCTACAATTAGGATAATGGGGATGTACCAAATTAGTGGGGGGCGTACCATCCCTAAGGCAAAACCAGTTTTCTCTTATATGATTTTGGACACCCCCCACTAATTTGGTACACTCCCATTAGCAATGTTGGAGTGCAGGAGTTAAGGAGGAGTTATGATGGGTTTAGGACTTGTTGCGCATGCCTTTGAATAGGCGTGAATATCTAAGGGACGAGACGTTCCACCGAATGCCTTAAATGACTATTAATGGCATCTTCTCTACAAAAGGAAATTAAACAGAGAATTTCCAAAATATACAAAAATCTTCCTAAAAGATTAGGCAAGGAAATTAAGAAAAACATAGATTAGAGATAATGGGTGATCAAGGAGGAAACAATGCTAACGGAGATAATCAGCCTTCTGCATCTTTTAACTTCTTCAAGAAAGTTGACAAGACTCTGTGTACTAGAGAGTTGGAGAATTTGAGGGATTTTCTGCAGCAAGAGCAATACAAGAGAAACCGTCAGATTGAGTACGAAAGAGTTCGTCGGGAAAATGCTCCACAATATGAACTATGGAAGAGGAAGAGAATTGCAAGAGATGTGAGGAAAGCTAGAGAAAGATAGGAGAGAGATGAGGGGAGAAGGAGAAGATTTATTTGGAGAAAGACCCGCAGTGCAACCGAAAGTGATTCTGAAGAGAAAGAGAATGATTTTGAGAGAAGTGATGATCATGAGATAAATTCTGAGATAGAAAAACAAAGGAGGAAGGGAGAAAAGAAGCTGGAGGATGCATGGTATGAAAGATATTTAGCAGAAAAAGTAATCCCTCGGCTTTTTGCAAGAACCATGAATGAGAGACTGAATGTTGATTCTGATGGAGAAACAATTGATGGTCTTGATGAGAATGGTGAACCAGTTGAGGTTGGAGTTTTGGAGGAAGGGAATGAAGATGATGAAGGAAGTGAAGATGCGAGGTGATGGAGGTTATGGAAGTGCAACCGAAACATGAATCGAGATAGCAATGAGTACAACGATGATGAGATGGGCACCCACACGACGACGATAGTGCAAAATCGAAAATTCAGCAATCGGATAGTAATGAGAACAACGGTGATGATTCTCAATAATCATCCCTAGAACATCAACAAGATTTCGATGGGAAAGCTTCGATTTTGTGAAATCGGACTAAGTGTTTCTTCGTGAAAATTCAAAGAAATCTTGTAGGTGTTTGCTGATCATTTTGCTCATATTGCTAATTTTGGTCATATTGATGAAGCTGCCGACAGAATAGTATTGGTTTTCTTGTGGTTATTTTGATATCTCGGATGTTTTTCTTTTTTTTTTTGAACAAATGGGCTTGTTTTGATAGTGTTATGCGGATAGTAGCGCTAACAGTTTTAAGGTGTTAAGGTGTTTACGGGGGGTAATTAAGGTGTTTGCCGGGGGGTCGAACAGTTTGAGGGAATTAAGGTGTTTGCGGGGGTATGATTTTAGTATGTGTGTAATTAAGGTGTTTGCTTTGGGGGTCGAACAGTCTAGTTTTTCCTGGTATGAATAGTTAATCTCTCGGATGTTTGAGGGAATTACATACTAGGTTTTTGGGTCATGTTTTGATGTTGATCTTGTGAATGGGTTTGATTATAATGGAACAACTTAGTAATTAGGGGTATGATCAGTAATAGTGATGGTATTTGTAAATCTGGTTAATGAAATTGCAATTTCGGTTTCTTTTTGTGCTGATTTGAATATAGTGGGTTACATTTGGTATGCTGGAGATGTCTTTGTGATTGTTAATGAAAGGAACAATGGTATGTTATATTGTGGTATGTTGAAATGTATTATATGATTTATGAATTTACTAAAGCATTATCTGAATTCTATCAAGAACTAGAATCCTAGTACAAGGTAAGGAAACATATTACGAATCCTAATTCTCTCCGCTTTTCATCTAAAGTGCAGAAACTGCTTCTCAAACTATACTACAATCTTGATCCACTAATGGTAACAGTATCCTACACCCAAACACTATAACTGAGTCTAAGTTTATCAACAAAAGGTATAACAAGTCAGTAGATCATCTCACAAAGCCGTAATAACTTGACTCAAGATTGAGTCTTGTGAAACCTACATGATTCCACTAACCCACAAAACTACTTGGTGCTGGTGGAGGCATATACACATCTAGTTATAATCTACAATGTATTATGACCACTGACCCAATAAACTACTTTGGCAATGAATTCATAAAGAACTAGAATCTGACTAGAAAAAGGGAACAAATTATGAACAATAGCTTCTCTTTGGTTTTCATCTAAATTGTTGAAACCAAGTTGGGATTCTCATTAGATTTACTGCTTCAATAAACAATTGATTGATTCACCCATTTACAAACAAATGGAGATATCCTATAAACAAATTGTGACATGCTACAAACAAGTAAAATACTATGCCTGACTCAGTCTAATTATCAACTAAACCTACAAAGTACAATGAGATATTCTCAAAACATAATACAATGTACTGTAACATCCACAATTGCATATACAAATCTTCTTAATCACACTCAACAAACACAAAAACTATAAACCTAAAATCTACAATCACATATAAATCTAAAAGATATACATGTTCATAAACACCATCAGAAATCGCATCATTCAAATTCAAAACCAATAGTTTCTAACCTCCAATTTGTAAATTTATTAAACCCCCAAATGTTGAAAAACAAATATTCAGAGAAAAACTAATAAATGAAATGCCTTAGATGATGATAACCCAGATTTGTATTTCCAAGATTGTGAATCAGTGTCAAAACTTCTATGAGAGATCGATTCAACTTAAATTTAGGGTTACATCGATGATTCACAGAAAAATTAACTGATTCGTGTTGTTAATGAAGTTCTCTGCAGCTGCATCTTGATGTTTCCGAATCTCAAAATTGATGGAGTTAAATAGACGGAGAGGAAAAGGGAAATGGGTGGAGAAATATCTCAGGCTCTCAGTTGTTCTCGACATATTTATTCTCTTTTAATTTTCGCACAATTAAAAAAAACGGAAAACTAATTTCATTGATTTTAGTTTTGTTTTCTGATTTTCGGTAATTAAAATGAAGAGTTATAATGGGGAAAAAATGTTGGAGAAAAAATCCGGAATCGTTGGGAGGCTGGGTAGCCCTTGAGTGTGAGGTGAAATTGGGAGCTGATAGTAGTAATAGAGGCGCTAATAGTAGTAATGAAGGGTAACAATGTCACTTGGCAATTTAAGTTGAGGATAAGAAGGTAATTACCCACAACCCTCCCGAAACTCTGTAACAGATACCAATTATTGCAACGATTACCCAACGTTACAAAGTTACCAACGTCGATTCAACGTTACTTAAAAAATATCTGTTACAAAATCGGGCGTTACAAATTCCCTGATTTCGTGTAGTGCTGAATACATCTTTCATTGAGCTCATCCCAAAAAAAGAAGACTCTGTTATTGTCAAAGACTTTAGACCTTGAAGTCTAATAAGTAGCTTCTACAAAATTTTGTCAAAGTTACTTGCTGAAAGGCTCAAGATGGTGATGCCTGGTTTAATCTCTAATGCTCAAGGCGCTTTTGTTAAAAACAAGTAAATCGTTGATGGCATTTTAATAACTAATGAATGTATTGATAGCAAGTTGAGACAAAAGAAGCCAGGAATTATATGCAACATGGATATGCATAAAGCTTTCGATAACGTTAGCGGCCATCTATGTTTTCTATTTTGCATAAGAATGGTTTTGGGGAGAAGTGGATACAGTGGATGAAGTGGTCCGTAAATGAAGTGCAATTTTCTATCTTGGTCAATGGTGGATCTACAAATATGATTAAACCTTCAAAAGGTATTCGTCAAGGTGATCCTTTATCACCTTTTCTCGTTTCTCTTAGTTGTGGAAGTTATCTCTATTCTTTTGAATGAAGTTGTCTCTCACAAATGAATAAGTGGATTTCAAGTGGTTGATGGAGGTACCGTCGTGTCTCACTTACAGTTCGCGGATGACACGGCTATTCTTCTAGACACTACTATTGTTGAGGTAAGGAGGTTGTTGGTTATTCTCTTATTATTTGAGGTCCTCACTGGTCTCAAGCTAAACTTAAAGAAAAGTTCGATGATCGGTATTGGTGCGAGATTTATCGATTGAGATGCCGCTTTGAGTGGGGTGTAAGATTGAGTCTCTTCCCCCGTGACTTACTTAGGCATGCCGATTGGTCCGGAAGGAGGAGTGCTTTAACTGGGAAGTAATCATTCGAGAGAATGCAAAAAAAAAACTTGCACCATGGAAGCGTAAATACTTAAATAAAGCTGGCAGAATCATGTTGATTAGAAGTTCCATAGAAAGTGTGGATATGTACTGTCTCTACATCACATGCTTGTTTCAGTGGAGAAAAGGATAAACTCAATAATGTGAAAGTTCCTTCTTTTTTTTGGGTTGGGGGGGATGATATGAGGAAGATGAGTTGGGTATCTTGGTTAGATATTTGTAAACCTAAGAAGAAGGGTGGTTTGGGAATCAGGAACCTAAGACTTATCAACAAATCCTTACTAGCTAAATGGTTTGGAAGGTACTGTAAAGAAAAAAAAAGCTTTGTGGAGGCATATAATTTGTGAGAAAACTAGGGCGGAGGAGAATAGTTTATTGCCTCTGCAGTTTGGTGACACGGTGGGGTCCGTGGGGAAGAGCATGTGGTTTGACATATTAAAAAGTAACGATGTCTTTTATGATTTTGTGAGTGTACAGGTAAAAGATGGTAGGTCAATCAGGTTCTGGCAGGATTGGTGGCTTGAAAATAAATCTTTGAAGCAAAAATATCCTAGGTTGTACAAAGCTATGCGAGACATAAGATGGCTTCAATGGCGAGATATTATCAACATGGCTTTCAATTCACAAGACACTTGGACGCAATTGAAAGGATAGACTTGCTGGAGATTAAATATGATATAAGGGGGTGACTTTGGTGCGGGGAGAAGATGATGATTTGGAAGGTGACAGCATGACTAAAGGCATATACAACAAGTTATCAGAATCTGATCCAGACTGGGAAGGATATAATTATGTCTTGTCCAGTAAGTTCATACCACCGAAAGTGCTATTTCTTTTTTGGGCTTATTTACATCATTCACTACCTACTAGGAGTATGATGCAGCATCGTGGAGTGGTGGTTCAGTCTAATTTGTGCCTTTTTTGCAACACGGAGGTGGAGACTTTGGAACACCTCTTTATTCATTGCAGTTGGGTTTCAAAGATTTGGGAGTTGTTCATATCAGCTGCTCGGGTTGATTGGGTTATACCATTTGATTTTAAAGTTCTAATGCAAGGTTGGAGACTTACAAGATGCTCTGACAGAATGAGGATAGTTTGGCATCTTTTAACTTTTGCTATATGCTGGGAAGTTTGGAATGAACGCAATAAAACAGCTTTGTGGAGGCGTATAATTTGTGAGAAAACTAGGGCGAATGAGAATAGTTTATTTCCTCTGCAGGTTGGTGACACGGTGGGGAAGAGCATGTGGTTTGACATATTAAAAAGTAACGATGTCTTTTATGATTTTGTGAGTGTAAAGGTAAAAGATGGTAGGTCAATCAAGTTCTGGCAGGATTAGTGGCTTGAACAGAAGTCTTTGAAGCAAAAATATCCTAGGTTGTACAGGTTATGCAGGCATAAGATGGCTTCGGTGGCAGATATTGTTGAACATGGCTTTCAATTCACAAGACACTTAGACGCGACTGAAAGGATAGACTTGCTGGAGATTAAATACGATATAAGGTGGGTGACTTTGGTGCAGGGAGAAGATGATGATTTGGAAGGTGACAGCACGGCTAAAGGCATATACAACAAGTTATCAGAATATGATCCAGAATGGGAAGGATATAATTATGTCTTGTCCAGTAAGTTCGTACCACCGAAAGTGCTATTTTCTTTTTTGGGATTCTTTACATCATTCACTACCTACTAGGAGCATGCTGCATCATCAAGGAGTGGTGGTTCAGTCTAATTTGTGCCTTTTTTGCAACATGGAGGTGGAGACTTTGGAACACCTCTTTATTCATTGCAGTTGGGATTCAAAGATTTGGGAGTTGTTCATATCAGCTGCTCGGGTTGATTGGGTTATACCATTTGATTTTAAAGTTCTAATGCAAGGTTGGAGACTTACAAGATGCTCTGATTGACGAATGAGGATAGTTTGGCATCTTTTACCTTTTGCTATATCTTTGGGAAGTTTGGAATGAACGCAATAAAAGAGTTCATGGTGGTAAAGGTAATACTGAGAGAAGAGATAGAAGCTGCTGTGAAACTTAATATTTTCCTATGGAGCTCTTCAACAGATGTTTTCAAGACTTACTCTATGAACCAGATTCTAAATCATTGGGAGGATATTCTGCACATGTAATTGTAGTAGTTCTCTTTTGTTTGAATACTTTGTAAATACTTTTCTTTTTCAATATATTCTTCTTTCATTAAAAAAAAAAGCCTTTATGACATCATATTAAATATTATAAAGAAGAGATGAAGTTGCTAAACATTTTTCTCTTATTTGATTTCATTTAAATTGTAGTTTTCTTGTTACAGATAGACAGACACACACATAATTCAGTCTACTTAAAAGAAGATGCAATCGGGGGATATGAATTAATATCCCCATCCAATAGTTTCTGCTATTTTTTTTTTACGGGCGGAAATACTAAAATACCCTTTCAAACAAATAAAATCTAAATCAAGCCTAAATATTCCCCACTCTGTTTCAAATTCTCTTCTCCTTCGCAGCCGGCTCCTCACTTGAAAACAATTTCTTTTTTATATCGTCAGTATTGTATTATTGATGAAGACCAAGCCGGAAGTGATGAATACCATGCCGAAAGTGATGAAGACCATGCCATAAGTGATGAAAACCATGCCGGAGTGATTTTTTTTACATCACGACATTGTATTAGTGATGAAGACCATGCCGAAAAATGGTGCCGACGCGTGCTCGATAAATAACTTACAATGCCGGCACTGTAAGTTGGGAGTACCCATTTTCTGTAAGTTTTGTAACATTTGTCGGCATTGATTTTGTCGGCATTTTGTATGTTGGGAGTACTCATTTTAACCAAATTCCTATTACCTCGAAAAAATTCCTTCTACTCTCACCCAAGTGAGGTGATTATGATTTATATTTATACTAATATTAATCATTATCAAACTAATATATTAGCTTAGCTAATTATAATTAACCACTAAACATGATTAGTGAGGGGTAGATTAGGAATTAATTAAACTACATGGATAGGGGTAACTCTGATTTACTATGTATATCCCTATTTTGTCTTATTATCATATCCCCAATTGCGCATTCATTTAAAACACTCGATTCTTGTGACTCACACAACCGGTGACTAATGTACACATTAACCGTCACCTGGAAGTTACCACACGCACATTTCACACAGATTTATATATGTATCCTAACGTATACACACACCCCCACCACCACCACCAAGTGCGGGGTCTATGGAGGACCAAAGACACTGAGCTTGAATATGAGCACAGAGAAGCGAGTACTGGATAACCCTTTTGTGAAAATATTAGCTATGTGATCCTGAGTGGAGAGGAATCGCACATCCAGGGCTTTTGAAGCAACCAATTCTCTAACATAATGAAATGTAAACACTATATGCTTCATTTTGTACTGAAAAACATGATTTGTTTTTAAGTAAGTGACTCCCATGTTATCACACCATAAAATGGTACTCTTGGAGTTGTGAAATGCAGTTCACCGAGAAAATAATGAACCCATACCAATTCAGATGTTGCATATGCTAATGCACGACATTTTGCCTCCGTACTAGATCTAGAAACAGTCTTCCGTTTTCGGAGCACCAGAAATGAGATTTGGACAAAAAAAAAACAGCCATTCCACTTGTTGAGCGTATGTCACTCATGTCACTGTACCCCAATTAGCATCCGAATATGCCTGCAACTTAAGAGAGTGTTTAAACTGTATGCCATATAAAATTGTACCTTGCAAATATTTTAATATTCTTTTGACAACTGACCAATCAGCAGAAGTAGGATGTTGCATGTGCTGACTAGCTTTATCAACATCATAAGTAACATCAGATCTAGTGATTGTTGCATACTGAAGAGCACCAACAGTGCGCACAGCTCTCCAATTAGGATCTTTACAACCTCGGTGTAACATGTTTGGACTGTGATATCCTCACAAACAGACTGAACCTCTGAAGCAAAAAATTCTTGGTTTTTATCTAGAAACACCCATTTTACCTCTTGTAGTCATTGTATGTGTTAGAGCACTGCTCTGTCGAACTCGCAACCGTTGTTATCTCAAGTTTTTTTGTCAAGTTTAGTTGTCAAAACTATAAGTCTTGATTTCTAGTCTACTTATACCTAAGTCTCGGATTAGGATAGAATGTGCAGTTGAGCTTTAGACTTCACGGCGTTCATCGATTGAAGACGAAGGTCTACTGATGGGAGCTTGGAGGAACTTCATCAACAAAAGGTATGTGGAGACTTGAACCCATCTATCACTCAGAAGTATATTCTATTATATCTCCTATTGAGACTAAGTCGTATAGCTATATAGAATTTACATTATACACATTTGATATTTCGAGTTGTGTTTAACTCGTTTATATCTTTCTCGAAATATGTATTGGAAAGCTTTTTGCTTTAACTACGTTCATCATTATTTTTGAAGAAAGTCAAAAGATGATCACGTGAAAATCGCCTTGTAACATCTTACATGATTTGTGTGAGATAGTCATCTGATGTAGACTCGGAATGTTTCGTATTGATCATTTGATCACTTGAAAATTTCTTATAAGCTAATAGTTAGTGTGAGACAGCTATTGTCGTCTTCTAAGAATGTTTAAATGATTGAAATGGGAGTTTACAACAATTAACCATTGTCTGGATATAGGTCTGGGAACCAAGTATGCATACCCGTATGCAAACGGTTTAAACTGTCAAAGTCCGAGAACTAAGTTTGTGTACGCGTTTGCAAACTAATTCACCTGAGTTTGGTACGGAACGACAGTATGCGCACCCGTTTGCGAACTGTCGGAATTGATCAAGTCCAGAACTTAAGTTTGCGTACCCGTTTCCAAACTTATGAGGTTAAGTTCTAAAATCGGTTAAGTATGATTTCATACTCATGAACAAATACATTTATAAAGGAATGCAAACTTTGCAAACCGTGACTAAAATATTCATGAATTGAATCTTTTGAATCAATCCGATTTTGCTTCAATTTTGTCTTGTATACTTCTATGAGAACACAAACAATTGAACAACTCTATGATTAACACAATTAGATTCATTTCATTATCAATTGATCTAAAAGTGTTAAGATGAACATGGTAAATACAAAAGTGTTCATGTGGCTAACTTCGGTTAACTGTTATTGAGACAACTCAATATACACGTTTAGGTACGGTTACCCATATCTAAATGAAGGCATATTTCATTTGTGTGTAACAAACTAAGACCATCTAACGGTAGAAAGATATTAGCTTGAATCTTAAATCGGGTTTCATCCAACGGTGAATATTGATTGCTTTGTCTCAAAGTTATCAAACCCCGATTTGAAGACTATATAAAGGGAGAACTCTAGCAACTGGGAAACCTAATCCCCACACCTCCTGTGTGATACTAGTTGCGACTAGAGTCTATTCTCCTTTAACCTAGGTTTTCCTAAAAACGTTATAGGTATAACGACTTGAAGACTTCATTGGGATTACGGCGCACCCAACTATTTTCTCTCGTAGTTGTGTGTTCCGATCTTACTTGTTCTATCGTATTGAGTACTATCTTCTATAGGATTTGCTCGAGATTTATCTTCGATAGGTAAGATATAAAAAGTAATCACAAAGCTCTTCATCTAATTCTTTGTGATTCCACAATAACTTGTTCTACTACCATATAATTAAGCTATTGTGAGGTGATTGATATTTCTAGGTTGTTCTTCGGGAATATAAGACCGGATTATCATTTGGTTCTTGTTCACCTTGATTAGTCAAAAGACGGAACAAAACTTTGTAGGTATTTCCGTGGGAGACAAATTTATTTATCAGAATAGACTTTTTTGTGGGAGAAAGATTTGTTTATCAAGTCTTCGACTATGGGTCGCAGCAACTCTTAATTGTGGGTGAGATCAGCTAAGGGAATCAAGTGCATAGAGTCCTACTGGGATTCAGAGGAGTAAGGAACGCCACTGTACCTTAATCAGTGTGAGATTTGTCAGGGCTCAACTATATTCCAGTCCGAAGTTAACTAGTAGTAGGCTAGGAGTCTGTGGCGGCTTAATACGGCGTGGTGTTCAAATCTGGACTAGGTCCTGGGGTTTTTCTGCATTTTCGGTTTCCTCATTAACCAAACTTCTGGTGTCTGTGTTATTTCTTTTCCGCATCATATTTGTTTATATAATTGAAATATCACAGGTTGTGCGTAGTTCAATCAATTGGTAAATCCAACCTTTGTTTTTGATTAAAATTTTTTGACACTTGAACATTGGTCTTTGGTACCGTTCAAGTTTTTTCTCATAATAATAAGGCTCACGGATTCTATCTGTTTGATTTGATGATTACATTGACAAACAGAGTTATAACTCTTGGATATATTTTCCTTGATTGAGTCTGACTGTCTAGTTGATTCTCTTGGAATTATATTGGATTTAGTCCATACAGATTGCCTAACGAAATATTGGGTGTGGTTGTTAGACCCCCGCCTTTTTAATCGGTATCATAGCAAGCAAACACGTTTAAGACCTCATAAGTGTGTGTTTGTAGCAATCTGACTCTATGGACAGTTGTGTTATCTCAAACAACGCATCACCAGTTCAGAAACGTTCTGACTTGGTTCAAAGTTTTGTTTCTCCTGAGAAATATCTCATGTCTTCTCTATTATCTCGAAACTTTGCATAACTGGGAAACGCGCCTAGATGAACAGTTGGATGATCTTTCAGATGAAAGTGATTCAGATGATGGACAAGATGTTGATGAGAAAGTCTCACAATATATCAACCTTTTGACTATCTCGTAAAAAAAAAGAACTCAACATCTTGCTCTCGGCCGAGTTTCTGATTCCTCTCTGTCTAGAAAACAGGAAAATGAGAAAACTCTTTAAGGGTTAAGATTGTGGGTATAATATCTTACAATATCTTCTTAAAGATCGCGAAGAAGATGTGCGTTCAAAGAATTCTGAAGGTGAAAATCTTCGTCGAAATCTCTTTGGGTATTGATCTTTAAGAACTGCTCGGTCGAACTCGCAAGCATTGCTATCTCAAGCTTGTTTGCCAAGTTTAGTTGTCAAAAATATAAGTCTTGATTTCTAGTCTACCTATAGATATGTATCGTATTAGGATAAAATGTGTAGTTCAGCTTTAGACTTCATGGCGTTCATCGATTGAAGACGAAGATCTACTGTGGGGAGCTTGGAGGAACTTCATCAACAAAAGGTATGTGGAGACTTGAACTCATCTATCCTCAGAAATCTATTATATTCTATCTCCTATTGAGACTAAGTCATATAGATATATATACTTTACATTATACACATTTGATATTCCGAGCTGAGTTTAACTCGCTTATATGTTTCTCAAAATATGTGTTAGAAATCTTTTTGCTTTAACTACGTTCATCATTATAACATCTTGCATGATTTTTGTGAGACAGACATTTGATGTAAACTCGGAATGTTTCATATTGATCATTCGATCACTTAAAAATTGCTTAGAAGATAATAGTTTGTGTGAGACAGCTATTTTCGTCTTCTAAGAATGTTTCAAAAATTAAAATGGGAGTTTAGATCAATTAACCATGTCTGGATATAACATAGTATGCATACCCATATGCAAATTGTTGTAAGAATAATTCAGGTCCGGGAACCAAGTATGCATACTTGTATGCGAACGGTTTTAACTGTCAAAGTCCGAGAACTAAGTTTGCATACCCATTTGCAAAATAATTCACATGAGTTCAGTCCGGAACGACAGTATGCGCACCTATTTACGAACTGTCAGAAAGGATCAAGTTCGGAACTTAAGTTTGCGTACCCGTTTGCAAACTTATGAGGTTAAGTTCTAAAATCGATTAAGTATGATTTAATACTCATGAACAAATATATTTATAAATTAAGAAATGTAATTTTTGCAAATCGTGGCTAAAATGTTCATGAATTGATTCTTTTGAATCAATCCGATTTTGTTTTAATTGTGTCTTGTATACTTCTATGATAATATAAACAATTGAACAACTTTATGATTAACACAATTAGATTCATTTGATTATCAATTGATCTAAAAGTGTTAAGATGAACATGGTTAATACAAAAGTGTTCATGTGGCTAACTTCGGTTAAATGTTATTGAGCCAACTCAATATACACGTTTAGGTACGGTTACCCATATCTAAATGAAGGTATATTTCATTTGTGTGTAACAAGCTAAGACCATTTATCGGTGGAAAGATACTAGCTTGAATCTTAAATCAGGTTTCATCCAACGGTGATTTGTCACAAAGTTATCAAACCCTGATTTGAAGACTATATAAGGGAGAACCTAGCAACTAGGAAACCTAAACCCCACACCTCATGTGTGATACTAGTTGCGACTAGAGTCGATTATCCTGTAACCTAGGTTTTTCCTAAAACCATTATAGGTTAACGAATTGAAAACTTCATTGGCCTTCTGAAGCCAGACCCAACTAATTTCTCTGTAGTTGCGTGTTCTGATCTTACTTGTTATATCAGATTGAGTACTATCTTCTCTAAGATTTGCTCGAGATTTGTCTCTGATAGGTAAGTGTTTATGGGTAAAAATCGTTTCCGCCGATTTTGGTAAATTCGGTAGGTGAGTGAGAAACTGGTTTAAACCCTAAACAAATGTCTTTGCACGTGAGCACTTTATAGATTCGAGAGATCAATCTGTACAAGTCCGGCCTAAACCAAGAAATGGCCGTTCCGGACTTGCTTCGGTCACAAAGTGGAGAAGGGTTGATTTTGGGGAGGGAAGCAAAGAAAGGTGTTGAGGCCGAGAATAGTGCAGGAGAGTAGTGTCTCGACTTGTATCGAGAAAGTGAAAGCTTAGGAAGCTTGCAAGAGATGAAAGCTTTTTGGAGAGCTTGCAAAGTTGCCTTTTACGAGAGTGTTGTATTTTTCTCCGACCGAGACTTGTTGTCCGGTGGAAATAGGTAAGACCTATTTATACAAGTCGAGATTGAAACGTACCCTAGCCTCATGAAGGAAGAGAGTAAAGGGTGAAATAATGGGAGGAGGTGGTAACCGCATGGTGTTAATGGGTGAAAACGTTTTCACCATTATTTCCTCATTTATTTGACCGCTTTATTCCTATTCACGCTTTCTTAATGTGAGCGTAGTGTACTGCCTGGTAAGTGACCGCCAAACCAAGACCCTGAAAGCATCCCCAGTTTGTGTTGATGTCTCGAGTGTTGGTTGCATCTTGAGTGCAAGTGGTGCTGCTAGGGGCGCATGTGGCATGTGCCAATGGCATGTGCGGAATGCCTTTGTTGCGAGTTGCACCTCGAGCGCAAGTGGAAATGCCAGAGCTGCTAGTGGCGTGTGTGGCATGTGCCAATGGCATGTGTGGAATGCCTTGGTGGTAGGTTGTACGTTGAGTGTAAGTGGCAATGCATAAAGTCATAGTGGCGTGTGTGGCATGTGCCAATGGCATGTGCGGAATGCCTTGGCGGTAGGTTGCACGGTTTGCAAGTTAGGCTACCGCGTGGGTTTTGGCATGTGCCAATGGCGCGTACGGCCAAGTTGGCCTAGGTTGCACTGACTTGCAAGTTGGGCTACCAAAGATGCGTGTTTTGCATGCGCCAATGGCATGCATGGCCAAGTTGAATCATGGCCCGTGTTTAGAAAAGCTACCAATGGCATGAGCGTGTTGGCATGTGCCAATGGCATGCTCGGCCATTAGGGCCATGTCCTGGTAAGATTAACTACCGAAATGAGCGTGTTGGCATGTGCCAATGGCATGCGTGGCCAATTTTGGTCGCGCCTTGGTAGAAAAAAATTTACCGGCGAACGTGTTGGCATGTGCCAATGGCATGCGTGGCCAATGGCATGCGTGGCCAATTTGGGTCGCGCCACAGGTAGGAAAAGCTACCAGCGAGCGTGTTGGCATGTGCCAATGGCATGCATGGCCAATTTGGCCTAGGTTGCATGATTTGCAATCCTAGGCGTGGGCGCCATTTTGGCATGGCATGGTTAGGGCCAAGGTAAGGGTGCTTGGCTTGGCGTGACGTGACTAGCGTAGCTAGAGCCAAGGCAGGGTGCGTTTGGCATGGCGCGGTTAGCTCGGGCTAAATGTGGGGCGGCATGATTTGCCATTGGCACGGAGGTGCGGATAGCATGGTTGGCATGCTTTGGCGGGTTTGGTGTGGCTGGCATGATTTGCCATTGGCACAGAGGTGCGGCTAGCTTGGGCTAGGTGTGGCTGGCATGATTTTCCATTGGCACGGAGGTGCGGCTAACATGGTTGGCATGCTTTGGAGCGTTTTGGTGTGGTCGGCATGATTTGCCATTGGCGCGAGAGTGTGGATAGGGCCAAGGTAAGTGTGTTTGGCTTGGCGTGGTGTGATTAGCGTAGCTAGGGCCAAGGCAGTGCATTTGGCATGGCGCGGCTAGCTCGGGCTAAGTGTGGCTGGCATGATTTGCCATTGGCACGGAGGTGCGGCTAGCATGGTTGGCATGCTTTGGCGCGTTTGGTATGGCTGGCATGATTTGCCATTGGCACGGAGGTGCGGCTAGCATGGTTGGCATGCTTTGGCGCGTTTGGTATGGCTGGCATGATTTGCCATTGGCACAGAGGTGCGGCTAGCTTGGGCTAGGTGTGGCTGGCATGATTTTCCATTGGCACGGAGGGGAATTAGGGTTTTGTTCGTCGTAACCCTAATTTGAAAAAATACCCCCTATTAATTACGATTACATGCATTAAATGTCCTAATAAATGTGTCACTTTGGTGACATTAGGTTATTTGGGGTTTTACGATTTTACCCTTTGTTTAAAAACCACCATCAACATTAAGTCCCCTGCTTAGCTCGGAACATGAGCTTTGTTGCGAGGTAAGCATAAGATGGTGACAAACTATCAACAGCAAACTGTAAAGAAAATTGAGGAGGCTCGTCGACATTTTTATAAATAGGATTTGGAATCCTTGCCTCTCGGCGATTTTGCGCAAATCGGGAGGTCAGCACAATTGGGAAGTTAGTGTCGTGAGAGACAGAAGTCAAGCGGCATTGAGAAGTTGTTGCGAGTTGGGAAGAGCCGAGCGTGCTAGGCTGGTGGGACCGACGCAAGGTGGGGAAGGCCGAACGTGCTTCTTTGGCGGGACTTGGGCGGTCATTGGGAAGTTGGCGTGAGTTAGGAAACCGAGCGTGCTAGGCTGTGGGACCAGACAAGGTGGGGAAGTCAGCGCGTTCTTTGGCGTGGCTTGGGCAGTTATTGGGAAGTTGGGCGCAATTGGTGGGACCGGTGCGACTTGATGGGACTGGTGAAAACAAGGAGGGAGTAAGTGTTTCTACGATAGCAAAGTTTCCTTATTTTGCCTTCCTTCACGCGCGGCTTCAATCAGGGCATCATCCATGCCAAAAATCTGGAAGCGTTACGTCCATCATTACTTCCTTTCCTTCTTTAAGTTTCCTTATTCATACCCAACGTAATTGCATCATCTCCCTCGTTTGAGAAAGGGTTCTTCTTGTTGAATTTTTCCTCTTCGTCATGTCGCACAGAGAGGAATCATCTTCTAACCAGCCAGATTCTCCAGGTGAAGGTGCGAGGTCTGACTCTTGCAAAAGCACCCCGACTAGGGTTATTCGGGCTAAGAAGATCATACCGGTATGTTTTCTTCTTCTTATCCGTTCGTGTTATCCTCTTTTTATATGTTTATAGATATGATGGAACTGGATCATTTTCCCCATCTTTTGCAGTGTATGATGGGACCCTCCGGATGGTCGCGCCTTTAACTCTTCGGAGAAGGGCTTCAGACTTGGCGGAGATCGATCTTCTTCTCTTGAGGAGGCATTGGTTGGGATTGAATCTCCATTCCACGAAGCTAGTGAAATCATTAAAGACCTCCCTTCCATCTATCCCCATGAACAACAGGTGCATGTTCGGACTTTCTTGGGTTCAGTGAGCATGGAGGAGGGGCGAGAGAACAAGGAAGAGTCTTGGCATGTTGAGAGGTTTCAACAAGGCAAAGCCTTTCCTCGATCCTGGTATGGGGCGGATCGGACCGTTTCTAGGTTGAAACGACGGAAAAGTGAACGTGTGGTGGTCTTGGAGGAGAGCGCCATGATTCTTGACTCTGATGTGGATGAATCAAAAAACTTTCTCCGAAGTGTCGCCGAGAAAACCTTCGAAGGAGCATATGACAGAACGAGATACCCTCCGAAGTTGATGCCAAAGGTGTCGTTGGTGATACCGGAGGGGTCATGGTGGCGTATCTTTGGACCGGTCGTCGGGGAGGACATTTATTGCCGTTGTGGTTGCTTCGGGATGGGATGTTGAGGTTCTTCTTTGCTAACACCGTTGAATGGAGCCTTTGTTGCCCGGGATTCTTCAGGGGAAGTGCTTGAAGATAGTCTTACCCGAGGGGACTTGTACTCCAGTCCTTCGAGGGCTAGTTCTTCCCTTTTGTTATTCCCGTTAGTTTGCTTTAGTTCCCCTAGTGTCCCCTTTTTTTTTGTAAACTCGTCTTTTCCTTCTTCTTCATCAGTCAACATTTTGCTTCATATATATTTTTTTGAAAGAGGTTGTGGTATGATGGCTCTGCAATGGTTTTCTGGGTTTATCTGATGTATTTCTCTGATATCTGGAGGATTCGCTTGGAAAGAGATGTATTTATGTTTTTTTTTTTTGACAAAAAGGGAATCCCTAGGGAAAAATACAAACGGTGTATTCATCTTGGGGAATTACAACTATTAAGAGGAATTGTTAAAGGAAATACTAAAAGGGGGAGTGATTGGGAAGTACAGCATTTTAGGGATTGGATTCCTTGAGCCATCGCAAGTGAATTATCACGCCTTCAGGTGTGTCTGCATTGATGAGCTTGCAATATCCTCCCAAAAGGGTATCCGCAACCCGAATCAAACTCGTCTTCTCCTTCATTGGGCAAATCCATTTTTTGTCATCTTCCCAACTTGAAACGAGCTTTCCTTAACCACTACATCTCCAATTGAAAACGGGTTTAGACGTCGTGCAACCATTTGAGTCTTGGCTTCGTTGGCTTCAATAGAAGTTTCCAAGCTTCTTGCAAAGTGTTCAAATGGTCCAAATTCTCCCATTCACATTTCTTGACAAATGTTTGTGCCCGATGTCAGAGTCCCCATGACGGAATGGGGAAGGAAAGACTGGTTGCGAAAAGGTTGCTTGGTCGACTTACTTGCATTTGAAAACCATGAGCTAGCGCCAATGGGTCCTCTCCGATGCCCGGGTTCCTTCAATAGCTCGTTGATGCGATAACCCGTGGGATGATTTGTTGGGAATTCCTTCGGGCGTGGACGTCGACGGAGGTGTACATCCAATTTCGCTTTGTTTTCGAGCACCCATAAGCGTCCCAATATCATGTCATGATCTAGTTATTTGACAATGTGGAACTTGATATGCGTTATAGCGTTTCCCATCTTGAACTCTAGGTTGATGTAGCCATGTGCGTTCAAAGTTTCTCCTCTCAAGCTCTTAATCACAGATGGGGAATAGGTAGCGTCTTGTTTTGTAAATCCTGCTGCCTTTAGTGTCTTGAAAGTAATGATGTTGTGGTCAGAGGTCGTGTCGATGAGCGTGTCGTCAAATTCGTTACCTCTTAAACGGGACGTGGTCAGCAGTCCCCAAATCTCCATTTTGGTTCCGCCTGTTTGGAAAGCTTGGGCCCCTGACGTGGATTCCGAGGAGAGAAAAAGTCGTTTGCCGGATACAACATGATTGAGAGAGCGAAAATATCTTGGCACCGCACCTTGGAAAGATAGAGAATTTCGCATACATGTTGCATCATGGATTGTACGGTCTCGTGCACTGAGTCCCCGGAGGACCCGCAGCTTCTTATTGGGAGTGGGTCTCGATGCACTCTTTCATCTCCCCGGTTGGAGTCCTCCCGCTTCTATCCTTTCTTTGAAAATATGCTTTAGTCTGTTGCAATCGCTGGTCGGGTGGTGAACGAACCGTGGTAGTGGCGTGATTTTGGGGTTCGCCATCTCAACCTCGGTTGGTAGACGTCACAGGAGGTGGCGGTCCGATAATATCATCTTGAACCCGAGGCTTCTAGGAGGTCAATCACCTCCTCGATGGGAAACGGAAATCAAAGGTATTTCCTTCGGTCTTATGATGCTGCAAGGGAGTTTTAGTGACGGTCTTTTGTGGTGGGGGTTCCCGTTGCGCCGGCGCTTCACATTTTGGCTGGTGGCTCGTAGTTGGGGCTTTTCTTTTTCCCCTTTCGTTTACTATGTTCACGGAGGATGAGCCGGCATTAAATTATTTGTTGATAAGGCGTCTATTCCCGCGAGTTTCACGCGTGTCTTCTGCCTCGATTTGGCTTAGCTCTTTCCATTAATGCTTTGGTGCTGTTGTTGCAGATCGTCTGCGGCTTCATGGAGTTCGGAGAACGTTTGGAAGCGCAAGTTTTCTAACGGGCGCGGTAAATTGAACCATACCATTGATGCATACGTTCGGCGAGTTGTTGCTCGGTCACGTTTGGGTCGTGACAATGTCGAAGTGCTTGAACCACGAACCTTTTGACGAAATCATTCGGATGTTCGTTATCCCACTGTACATTCTTCCGAGGTCTCGAGAAAGTAACTTGTTCGGACACGAAGAAGTATTTCTTGTAAAAACGCAGTGACCATGCTACTCCGGTTGGGAATGTTTGTTCGGTGGGATGATGTTGTACCATGTATACGCCCTTCCAAAAGAGTGATTTTGAGAATTCCCTTAAACGAAGAACGTGATTATATTCATGTTCACCTAGGGATTCCAGAAACGAGAGACATGCTCATGTGCATTCCCTGGTACCATCGTGCGGGGTAAATTGAGGAGAAGAGTACCTCCTTGGGAGAGGGATTCTCTTCGCATTTCGGATGGGTAAGGGGGTTGGTGATGATGCACGTCCAACTCATCATTCTTGATTCGGTTGCGGAGAAGTTGTTCCAAATCTTCTCTCGTGACGAAGTTGGGCGGCTGATTTCCTTCCAACGGGATTCTAGCGAGTTTCCTCATCCGTGGAGGTGTGCTCATGCAGAGGTGCTGCGTCGGGGTTGTTGGAGACGTTCTAAGCGGCTGCGAGGACGCGACTCACGTGGTAGTCGCTCTTTCAGGGTCTTGAGAAAGATGAGTACCTCCTTCTGCGTTGAAACCATATCCGTCTGGGCTCTGGCGAGCATCTCTTATCGTTCCATCAAATCAGCGATGGAGACATAAGGACGACTTCCTCTGGTCCCTCCTACTCTCGTCCCGTCGGCGGGTAGTTGGAACCTTAGTTGTGGTCGGAGCGCCATGCTAGACGAAGCATTTGGGGTCGTAGCGGCGCTCTAGCCCCGGTGACTGGTGGCGTGACACCCGAAGAGATATTTTCGTTGCCATGATTAGAGGGTTGTGCAGAGACACTAGAGGAGGCAGCGGCTCTGGCCCTGGTGATTGGCGGTGTTACACTTGAGGGAGTGCATTCGATGTTACTATAGTCAGCCGGTGATGCAACAACGTTATTGGGAGAGACGCTAACATCAGGGATGCGTTCTGTGCTGGTATTCTCGGCAGCCGCTCCGGACCTTGAGTTCCACCATGTTGGGATTTGACGTTCGGAAACGAAATCAGTAGTCGGAGTTGGTATTGTAACCGATAGATCAATCCTCCCGCTGTGGTCGCCAATTATTTATGGGTAAAAATCGTTTCCGCCGATTTTGGTAAATTCGGTAGGTGAGTGAGAAACTGGTTTAAACCCTAAACAAATGTGCTGCACGTGAGCACTTTATAGATTCGAGAGATCAATATGTACAAGTCCGGCCTAAACCAAGAAATGGCCGTTCCAGACTTGCTTCGGTCACAAAGTGGAGAAGGGTTGATTTGGGGAGGGAAGCAAAGAAAGGTGTTGAGGCCAGAATAATTCTGGGAGAGTAGTGTCTCGACTTGTATCAGAAAGTGAAAGCTTAGGAAGCTTGCAAGAGATGAAAGCTTTTTGGAGAGCTTGCAAAGTTGCCTTTTCCGAGAGTGTTGTATTTTTCTCCTGACCGAGACTTGTTGTCGGGTGGAAATAGGTAAGACCTATTTATACAAGTCGAGATTGAAACGTACCCGGCCTCATGAAGGAAGAGAGTAAAGGGTGAAATAATGGGAGGAGGTGGTAACCGCATGGTGTTAATGGGTAAAAACGTTTGCACCATTATTTCCTCATTTATTTGACCGCTTTATTCCTATTCACGCTTTCTTAATGTGAGCGTAGTGTACGCCGTAAGTCAGACCGCCAAACCAAGACCCCGGAAAGCATCCCCCGTTTGTGTTGATGTCTCGAGTGTTGGTTGCATCTTGAGTGCTAGTGGTGCTGCTAGGGCGCATGTGGCATGTGCCAATGGCATGTGCGAATGCCTTTGTTGCGAGTTGCACCTCGGCGCAAGTGGCAATGCCAGAGTCGCTAGTGGCGTGTGTGGCATGTGCCAATGGCATGTGGAATGCCTTGGTGGTAGGTTGTACGTTGAGTGTAAGTGGCAATGCATAGAGTCGCTAGTGGCGTGTGTGGCATGTGCCAATGGCATGTGCGAATGCCTTGGCGGTAGGTTGCACGTTTGCAAGTTAGGCTACCAAACATGGGTTTTGGCACGTGCCAATGGCGCGTACGGCCAAGTTGGCCTAGGTTGCATGGCTTGCAAGTTGGGCTACCAAAGATGCGTGTTTTGCATGCGCCAATGGCATGCGTGGCCAAGTTGAATCATGGCCAGTGTTTAGAAAAGCTAGCGTGTTGGCATGTGCCAATGGCATGCTCGGCCATTAGGGCCACGTCCTGGTAAGATTAGCTACCATCGAGCGTGTTGGCATGTGCCAATGGCATGCGTGGCCAATTTGGGTCGCGCCTTGGTAGAAAAATCTACCAATGAGCGTGTTGGCATGTGCCAATGGTATGTGTGGCCAATTTGGGTCGCGCCCGGGTAGGAAAAGCTACCAATGAGCCGAGCGTGTTGGCATGTGCCAATGGCATGCGTGGCCAATTTGGGTCGCTACTGGTAGAAAAAGCTACCGAGCGTGTTGGCATGTGCCAATGGCATGCGTGGCCAATTTGGGTCGCGCTTTGGTAGAAAAGCTACCCGAGCGTGCGTGTTAAAATGTGCCAATGGCATGCGTGGCCAATTTGGGTCGCGCCCTGGGGAAAAGCTACCGAATGAGCGTGTTGGCATGTGCCAATGACATGCGTGGCCAATTTGGATCGCGCCTTGGTAGAAAAAGCTACCAATGAGCGTGTTGGCATGTGCCAATGTCATGCATGGCCAATTTGGGTCGTGCCCTGGTTGGAAAAGCTACCAGCGAGCGTGTTGGCATGTGCCAATGGCATGCGTGGCCAATTTGGGTCGCGCTTGGTAGAAAAAGCTACCAATGAGAGCGTGTTGGCATGTGCCAATGGCATGCGTGGCCAATTTGGGTCGCGCCCTGGTAGGAAAAGCTACCAAATGAGCGTGTTGGCATGTGCCAATGGCATGCGTGGCCAATTTGGCCTAGGTTGCATGATTTGCAAGCCTAGGCGTGGGCGCCATTTTGGCATGGCATGGTTAGGGCCAAGGTAAGGGTGCTTGGCTTGGCGTGACGTGACTAGCGTAGCTAGGGCCAAGGCATAGTGCATTTGGCATGGCGCGGCTAGCTCGGGCTAAATGTGGTCGGCATGATTTGCCATTGGCACGGAGGTGCGGATAGCATGGTTGGCATGCTTTGGCGTTTTGTTGTGGCTGGCATGATTTGCCATTGGCACGAGGTGCGGCTAGCTTGGGCTAGGTGTGGCTGGCATGATTTGTCATTGGCACGGAGGTGCGGCTAACATGGTTGGCATGCTTTGGCGCGCGTTTGGTGTGGCTGGCATGATTTGCCATTGGCGCAGAGGTGTGGATAGGGCCAAGGTAAGTGTGTTTGGCTTGGCGTATTGTGATTAGCGTAGCTAGGGCCAAGGCAGAGTGCATTTGGCATGGCGCGGCTAGCTCGGGCTAAATGTGGCTGGCATGATTTTCCATTGGCACGGAGGTGCGGCTAGCATGGTTGGCATGCTTTGCGCGTTTGGTGTGGCTGGCATGATTTACCATTGGCACAGAGGTGCGGCTAGCTTGGGCTAGGTGTGGCTGGCATGATTTGCCATTGGCACGGAGGGGAATTAGGGTTTTGTTCGTCGTAACCCTAATTTGAAAAAATACCCCCTATTAATTACTGATTACATGCATTAAATGTCCTAATAAATGTGTCACTGGTGACATTAGGTTATTTGGGGTTTTACGATTTTACCCTTTGTTTAAAAACCACCATCCACAGTAAGATATAAAATGTAATCACAAATCTTTTCGTCTCATTCTTTGTGATTCGACAATAACTTGTTCTACTACCATATAGTTAAGTTACTGTGAGGTGATTGATATTTCTAGGCTGTTCTTCGGGAATATAAGACCGGATTATCAATTGATTCCTGTTCACCTTGATTTATCAAAAGACGGAACAAAACTTCGTAGGTATTTCTGTGGGAGACAGATTTATTTATCAAAATAGACTTTTTTGTGGGAGACAAATTTGTTTACCAAGTCTACGACTTTGGGTCGTAGCAACTCTTAGTTGTGGCGAGATCATCTAAGAGAATCAAGTGCGTAGAGTCCTCTTTGGGATTCGGAGGGCGTAAGGAATGCGGCTGTGCTTTAATCAATGTGAGATTGGTTAGGGCTCAACCACATTCAGTCCGAAATTAACTTGTAGTAGGCTAGAGTCTCGTAGCATATTAATACAAGTGTGGTGTTCAAATACGGACTGGTCCGGGGTTTTTCTGTATTTGCGTTTTCCCCGTTAACAAAATTTCTGGTATCTGTGTTATTTCTTTTCCTCATTATATTTGTTTATATTATTGAAATATCACAGGTTGTGTGTAGTTCAATCAATTAGTAAATCCAACCTTTGGTTGTTGATTGAAATTTATTGACACTTGAACATTGGTCTTTGGTACCGTTCAAGTTGTTTCTCATAATAATCAGGCTCACGGATTCTATCTGTTTGATTTGCTGATTACATTGAGAAACAAAGATATAACTCTTGGATATATTTTCCTTGATTGATTAAACTGTCTAGTTGATTATCTTGGAATTATATTGAAGTTAGTCCATACATATTTCCTAACGAAATATAGGGTGTGGTTGTTAGACCCCCGCTTTTTTAGTATGTGCATTCGTAACAAGAGAAGAAGCAACTAAAGTAGGAGAAGAAGAAACTAATGTTGAAGTAGAAACACTTGAAGTAGATGAAGATATATCCTTTTCATTACAAATAGACATAATACTAGAAGTAGATGATAAAGAATTTGTAGGTATGACTGATGGTGTAAGAGACATAGTTAGCAAAGCAACGATAATAGATTCATAAGTAAACAATTTTGCATATGGAAATTGATAGTCATCAGATTTGACTTCTCTAGAAATGATAATCTTATTTGTATTAGGATTGAAGCACCTATATCCTTTATGCATATGACTATAACCCAGGAAAATACACTGAACATATCTTGGTTCTAGTTTGTGATGATTGAAATTTACGAGACATGGATAGCGAGGCACAACCAAATGTTTGTAAGAGCAAATAGTCGGGTTTGATTTGAAGCATTCCAGATGGGACAATTTATGCAAGGTTGGTGTGGGGAGTCTTAATTAAGAAATTTGCAGTTTAAAGGCATATGACCAAAATGATATAAGTAACGAAGCATGGTGGAGTAACTGTGACGGACCGAAATATTTCGTCTAGTGCACCAGTTGTGCACATTCCATAACACCTTGATGCACCACCGTGATGCTACTAACCGAGGGCCTTAAAACTAGGAAAATGCACATTCATTTTCCCTTGCAAGCATGCTCGACAAGAATAATTCAGCTAACTTAGCTTCCACATCGTTCCAACTTAACCTTGTTCTGCGAAGGGTTTAAAGCCATTGAGGCTAGTGTAGATGCATTATTTCATGCATCACTGGCTTTCAGGTCCATTCTAAGCATATTGCATGTCCTGAACTTACGGATATGCCATTGAAGGCCTAATTTCCCCTCTTTACTTAGCTTAGGCATTACTGAAAGCATACACTTGTGTAGATCGTGCCAAGGGTGCATTAATCAGGCTCATGCCATACTTTTCTTAGGTTAATGCAAGCTCAGCTACCTTGCATATTGATGTATATTACTTTTCCAGCCATGCCCAATGCGCCATTGGTCCATGCCTACCTCGAAAGCCTTGATAGGAAGTATGAGCATCCAAAAAATGAAATGCAACTCGCCTCATTAAGTTAGGTCACAATCATCTCTTGCATCGCAATACCGATCCAGATGATATGAGAGGCCAATATGCCGCAATCATCTCGCAATTAGATGATATGAGCGATAATGTCTTGGACCAACAATGTTGTAACTCATTACGGCTTCCTATGTACTCTTCCCTACTAGAAAGGGATCAAGCACTGACCATAAATCCTCAAAGGGAAATCAACTTAAGCCAACTCATTTACAAGGCCGTGGTCAAGCAATAATGGTAATGGCCTAGTCCGTGTAGGTTATTCCGTCAAAATTCACAAAGGTTGTGCATTACTGAGTCCGTGAAATAGCATAGCAATGCACATGCTTAATATGATCCATTTGCAAGGTTACGCGGCTAAAATGAGGCCTAGACATCATTTATGTTGTTCCAGCTAAGCTATGAAGCTTACTTGGTGCATAGATTCAATCCAGTTTCAACAATATGTTTATATTTTATTTTAGCAATGTCATTATGAGCATGAGGGCACAACACTCTATTTCTTATTCCATAGAAATCAAGATAAGTAGAGACATTTACGTATTCACCTCCCCAATCAGACTGAAAAAATTTGATCTTTCTATTAAGTTGATTCTCAACAAGATATATTTAACAAAAGTTTCAAGTACTTTAAATTTATAAGCTAGAGGATATAACCATGTGAACCTACTAAGGGAATCAATAAAGGACACATAATACTTGTAACCATTAATAGAACACAATGGTGATACCCATACATCTAGGTATGAATGTATTAAATCTAAAGGACCATACACATTATTACTTGAACGGTAGGATATGGAAGAGCATGACTTTTGGCTGACTCACCCGAAGAACAAATTGTAGAGGATAAATGAGAATCAGTAACCTCATCCACAGAAGATAGAACATGCTTGAGAGTCTGGTGTGCTGGATGACCAAGCTTATTATGCGAATTTGCTAATGATGAAATTCCAGAGGATAATGCTTGCTTGAGTTAATTAGTTGTGAACTCAATGTGATACAGACCATCTCTAACATGACTATGAAGTAACAATTATTCTCCTTAATAAATTAAAGCACAGAGTTCAAATTCTTGGTAATAGATGGCACATGAAGTACATTAGAAATAGTGAACTTAACATAATCATTATGTAATGTACAAGAGCAAACATGAGTAATGTACAAACCTGAGCCATTGCCAACTCTCACTTGATCAGAACCTTGATATTCAAAGTGCATTGAGATTTGATAAGTCTCAAGTGACATGATGTGTAGCTCCTAAATCAACCCAGCCAGAAGAAGAACCAGCACAATCTTCATTATATATAGCAAATGCTTCAGGTTTAGGACACCAGAAGTCCCCAAATTCATCACCATATGAATCATAAGAGGTATGATAGGCTTGCACAATGGAGTTGTCACTAGGTGTGAATTTGTATCTGTAGTTAGTAGTTGAGTGACTTGGTTTCTTACAAATCTGGCATTCAATATAGTAGTTATATCTAGTAGGAGGATGAAAGTTGTTTGGTCCACCTGATTAGAGCTGCACAAGACCCGCCCAACTTACCCAAACCCGTCCGTATCCGATGAATCCGCGGGTTTTTAAACCGAACCCGCCCGTAGCAGGTTGGTTGTTGGTTATGAAAATAAAAACCCGATATAATTGGGTTGGTAGTTGGTTATGGCTTTAAACCCACCCGAACCCACCCGAAAAAACCGGTAGTTAGGTTTTGATTCTATGCACCTTATATATTTTATTCTTCACTGAGAAGTTAGCAGAAATGGGGACAAGAATTTGGTGAACCTAATTAACATACTTTTGTATGATTAGTGACTTAAGTTACGACTTTATCCTCACGTAGGAAGGTTAGTCGGTTTGCCATTTCCTTGAAAGGGAAAATAATGTTGACCGAAATTAAGTCAAGACTTCTTTCTCGTCATTATTGGAGTTTTAATAGATTTTACTAAAACAAAAGTTGAACCGGGTTAAAGTGGGTTTAAACCCGAAACCGATCGGCCAGTAGCGGGAGGGTTGAAACCCGAACCGAAAATTAGGAGGGCGGGGTTGATTATGAAAATAAAAACCCGCTATAGTTGGGTTGGTAGTTGGTATTAGATGAAACACGATCCGCCCGACCCATGTGCAGCTCTACACCTGATCGACCAATCGAGCGCCTGTAAAATTTCTACCTCCTTTAAATCTACCAGCATTTCTATTCCTCTAAATCCATAATTACTGAATCTTCCAAAAGTACCACGATTGGGAGAGTTATACCAATTTTGAGATCCAAAATGAGAAGGATATGATGCACCTGAGTAGTGAGGATAAACACCATGTGGAAAAACATTAATACCTACATATTGTTGATCAAATTGATGTGCAGAAGGAGATGCATGTTCACATTTGTTGAAGTGAATTGATCCTAAGTCCAACCATCCTGAATTTGAGAAAATTGAAATGAAATTGAAAATTGATCTTGCAACCGAGAGATTAATCTACCACTGTGGTCGCCAGTTGTTTTGGGGTAAAAACTGATTCTGCTGTTTTTGGTAAATTTGGGTGTGTTGATGAGAAACGAATTCAAACCCTAAACAAAAGCACTGCTCGAGAGTACTTTTAGATTCGAGAGATCAATCTTTAAGACTCTGGCCTAAATCAATAAATGGCCATTCCTGATTCAATTCGGTCACAAGGTGAAGGAGAAGGGTTGATCTTAGGGAGGGAAGCGAAGAAGGTGTTTGAGATCAGAATGTTGAATTATGTGAAAAGTCGAGGGTACCCAACTATACCTCAAGCTAAAACTTTTCCTACCTATAAGTCATTTCTCCGAAAGTGATTGTCTATAGACTGAGTCGAGACAATGCAACTAATCGGTTCACACTTCGTGTGATCGTCTATGGATACGAGATCGATATAATACAACAACGAAGTATGTTTACTTGATACAAAGGTTCAGACTTAACCAAACACAACAGGATTTCTTATCAAGTAAATAGGAATTAACGTTTGTGTGATTTACTTTAATTATAATAAAACAATTATAATGCGGAAAATAAAAGTAAATGACACATCAAGATTTTGTTAACGAGGAAACCGCAAATGCGAAAAAACCCGGACCTTTTCCAATTGAATACTCTCGGGATTAAGCCGCTACACAAAATTACACCTAACTTCGTATAGTTGAGACCAAGTAACTAACCCTATAGTTCACTTAGTTTCGTCTGTATTCCCACGCCTTCGACTTGTGAATAAGTCACGTACTTGGAACAATTCCTTTGGTTCGTATTCCAAACAGCAAAGGAACAACAAATCTGTTTGGTATCAACTCTATTCAACCAAGTGATATGAGTCGGACAAAGGCTCTTTTGTTTATCTTAACATAAACTCCTTCGTCGGGTCCTTAGATCTATCTTATGTTCAATCACCCAAATGTCTTTTAAGATTAAGCCAATCAATACCTTTAATCACAAGGAAGCGTATTGATGCCGATCTACTCAATTAATCAATCCAATGTACCACAAGGATAAACCGATTATTAATTGGATCCTCTTTTACCGAAACAAGTATTGTGCACACCAGATCTTCAATATCTTCTTTGTCTTCAAATCTTCTTAAATTTTCAATAAAAACCTGCAAACAATCACTTGATTAGCTTGTGATCAGTCACGCACAGAACGGAGTCTGTTAACAATGGATTATCACAAGATCGTCTTTAGAACTAACAACAAATTAAAGATCCCTCGTCGAAACTCGAACTAGTTTGAGTGAATCTTATATCGAAGAGAAGATTCTCAAGAATAAACAAACTAGGTGCAATCAGATTTCAACCACCTTTAGTCAATCAAATAAATCGAAAACAAAGATAAACCGTAATTATCTAGTTTACCACCAACGGGTCGTGCTAGAGCTTCTCAATCCCAAAGAAGACTTTAAATTGAGCGGACGTAAGAGATTTCACCTAATTAGGTTACTCTCCTATCCGAATCGGCGGCTACACCAGTAACAACAACAAAAGAGTAAATCTGTTGTTCCGAAGGATTAGTTTGCTAGAAAGGCAAACTTCGTGTATTTATAGACAAGGAAGTTTGGACACCAAGGAATTTCCAAAACCGAAAATATTCCCAAGATATTCATAAAAGCACAGATTCGGTTTTCATAATTCCTGGAAATGCTCTGTCCAAAAATATCGATCGAAATCTCTCGGAAAATCTAATTAGTAAATTCACATTACTAATTCTGTAATTTCCTTAAAAATGAAATTAATAACCTTAATTAAAAGATTCTTAACTTACTTATGTTTCGATCCTGGGATTCTCTTCCCTTAGCCGTTAAGGAATATCTTTGAACAATTATAAAAATAAACATTCACAAAGACGTGTTCAAAGTTTGTCGACATCTTAACTTTGTAAGTTCTCTTTCACACTTACAACCTTGAAACCGATTTGCCACACTTCCAAACAAGTTTAGAATTGGTTCATCTGATTTTCAAGAACTATGTGATTGATCAAACCAACATTCAATCACAATCATGGGTTTACGGTTCTACCAAAACAAGTTTCGGTTCTACCTTCATGTGAGTATTGTGCATAGTCACACTAGATTCCCAAAAATTCGGTTGACTAGGTACTAGGATCGGTTCCTCACATATATATGATATCTAACTTATATGTGTTGCACATGTCCATAGGATCGGTTCCCCTTCTCGCTATAAACCTTTGCTGCACACCATACAAGGATCGGTTCCCTTTGATGTACTTGCACCCCTTACTAGGATCGGTTCCCTTTCCCTTACTAGGATCGGTTCCCTTTCCCTTACAAGGATCGATTCCCTTTTCCTTACAAGGTCGTACATACAAAATCCGATCATACCACGGGTGATTACTTAAGATCGGTTTTACTAATAAAAGTTATACCAAGTACATAAGTCGGGCCTTTGTGAACAGTTCTACCAAGAACACAACAAGTTGTGAGCGGTTATACTCTATCACACATATTCGTTGTTCATAAGATATGCAATGAATAACACCAGCAATTTCCTTTTCGGTTCACAAACAAATTTATGAACTTACTTCCTTAGAAAACATGTAAACATTGTTCCCTAGGATGAAATCCTCACCTCATACCATACATAATCACAATATCATTCAAATGATTATGGCGATGTCTTATCTACAAAGTTTAATGGTTAAGCAATAAACCTCGTATTGTATTCCTTAATACTAAGTCTATCTAGAGTTAAAATATGCTTCGCATTTATGTTTTCAATATGCACGACTTGAAGGATACGTTAGGGAATGAAACAGTTCAAGTCAAATATCACTAACCTCAAGTGGAAGGATGATTGTTGTCGTTGTAGCTCCTTGCTTCTTCACATCTTCAAGTCTTCGCAATACTTGTAATGTCTCATATCCTAATACTTTCAAGCTAACCTATACGAAGTTTAACTCTAGTACATAATCAAGCGACTCTTAACATGAGTTTTGATTCACTAAAATATGACAACCAAACTTGAAATATCAACGCTTGGTGGGTTCAACCGAGCCATGCTCTAACAATCTCCCCCTTTGTCAATTTTAGTGACAAAACTCTTACATCATATGGATAAACAAATTACAATAATTCGTTACAATCCGCTTGATTCCCGATTCAACAGCACAGTGAAACTTCTTACATTCAATCCTTGAAAATGTCGTTGTTGACATTATAATAACAAAGCTATTACTCCCCCTAAGGAAGATAGGTAGATATTCAATCCGCACATCTTTTTTATACCAATCATATGACATGTTACTCCCCCTTAGTCTGTGCTTTCACTCTTTTGTTAGATAAAAACATTCAAGTACCAATGTTCTTTTCCCTAGCGATGCCAATCAATATAAATATCAATGCCAACATCACTGTTTACTCCATATATTTCTCCCCCTTTTGTCACAAAAATGACAAAGAAACGAAAATAAATAAAGGACAACACGAAAAGAATCTTACAAATCTCGAATAGACTTGCAAACTGTAGAGTTAGGCACGAGGGTTCCATACATCATGTTCTGATAACCAATATCAAAATCGAAACAACAAGTAGTCTTATTTTGATATGTTACCAAGGAAACAATTGCCCGAAACAATTTTTCCAATTTAGTTTAGCAAACCAAAAACAACTAAGCATATTAGTCCCTTTGCTAAACCGATTGTTCAAAAACAACCGCTTAATTTGATAAGACCAAAATAAAGATAAACTCCATTTTTCTCATCAGATTAATTATCCATAAACTTAGACCTTTTAATTTTAAACATGACAAGTACTAGGTTATTTAACTAGCATTTCTTGTTTAGGCATTCGATTAGACTTGAATAACCGAAACCTCACTTCGATAAGTCTAACTAAGATCGAATTAACTTAGTTTCTTATCCGGAATAGAATTGGATTAAACAACTCATCCGTACACATATTATTTCGTTAAGCCATAAATAATTCATACAAACCAAATTAAATCAACTTGCATAATTATTCACCTCAACCGGAAGCAATTGAATCAACATAGACATTATAAGCACCGCAATTGTACCGTATTTTGTAAGCCTAAACGATTGATACCATACAAAAGTAAGATAACAATAGTTTTTCTTAACCGGGACCAATTGAATCACACACACACATCAATTGTACCGAAATTTTGTAAGCCTAAACAATTGATACCACACAATAAAGCAAGATAACAATAGTTTTTCTTAACCTAACCAATCGAAACACACATCCACACACACATCATGGAATAAATATCAATCAAACCGAAATTTTGTTAAGCAAAAGCAAAAATATATATAATATAAAACTCAAAGCTTTTCTTAAACAGGAAAACAATTAACTAACAAAATTGTTACCTCAAATTTCGCATCCACTTCTCCAATATGATTGCATCTTCGTCCAGGGAGAATTGATATCGAAATATCACCATGTTGTCATCCTTATGCGTGAACAAAAGAATAACAACACACCTCAACCTTTACTAGAGAAAGGTTGAAAATCAGTTTTAACAATTGCAAGCAAAAGTTGAAAACCGTCGAAAGACATATACTTTTATGCTAAACCAAAAACGATTCAACATATTGTGACTTTTTCACATATTGTTTCTATTAGAACCCCTCATAATCCTTTGATAAAGCCTACCTACTATGGCCAGAACTTAATCCCGCTAAATCAAAAAGTCACCCAAACCATGAGGGTTCACAATATATGAGATCGAATATTAAGGTAGTAAAACCGAAATCAAACATCCCATAAACATACATAGCAATAAGGTAAAAGCAATTAAGCACAGGCTATGTAAACCAAACAATTATCCGTATAATTTTACTATGGGTATTTACAAAAACGGTCACACTTTACTATTCCGGTTTACAAATCGATCCCACTGTTACAAAGTATTAACAAAACGGTCACTATACATGTAACTGCCGAGTTATGTCACTACACAGACGTTTGTCGGAATGTTAAGTTACCTAATTACCCCTGAGTCGTGGGATTTGCACGTGTGGGCTCGATGAACAAATCTCTAAAAAATGTAGCACGTTGGATCGTAACCAAAGAAAACCTAACACAAATACGAGAAACATCCATTTCCCACCTCATTTCTTATCGCCTCTGTTTGATAGCTTCTTCTCTGAAGAAATGGAGAAGATGATGGAGATCCCATGAACCAGTACAGATCGATCCGTTTCTTCTGAGATTTCTTCAATATCTTTTCCTATTCAGATAGATCTGCTAAATTTGTAAACCGAAATACGAGTTTAGAGATTTGTGCACATCAGTTATGGATATGTGAAGATAATCAGTGATATTTTTTTCTCCATCAAGATGTTTACAAACATCACCAGGTAAATACCCTTCCTCGTTATACTATTTTTGCAGATTATCAACTCGATTCAAAAACTCTAATTTTCTGAATTTTGATTTTTAACTGATAAACCCTAGATTTCTTTGTGGTAATATGGGTTTTCTTCATAAACACAAAATATCTGAATTTTGAGTTTTTACTGATAAGCCCTAAATTTGTTTTAATTGGGGTTTTCTTCATAAACCCTAATTTTCTAAAATTGGGGATTTGGGAATTTCAGCATAAAATTGAATAGATTTTTATTGTTATATGTAAAGACTTGGTAATTATTCACTCATTGTCAATTCAATTTTGGTTTGTGTAGGAAGTATGTGAAGTACCCAACTAGGAGTTATAGGGTAGAATGGTTTTGGACTAATAAGGTTCAGTATTTTGATAATGTGGATGTTAATTCTGGTGGGTTGAAGGCATTTTGTGATAAAGTTCATGCATCTTTTAAATTAGCACCAAATAAGAAGGTTGAGGTGATTTGGATTGGTAATGATAAACCAGAATATACGGTTAATGATTCACATTGGTATGAGATGTGGGATAAGGCTGTTGCTGAGGAAGGGTATGTAAATTTATGGTGCGATGTTAGTGATAGGATTGTGCCTCCTGGTGATGGATGTGTCAAACTTCGGTATATCAAACAACAGGACTCAACACCATCCAAGGTTATAAGAAGTTCAAGAACATGCATTAATTATGCTTCTTCACCAAATGGGACTTGATCCAGAGATGTTTGCCACACCAAAGAAGAAGTTAACATGCATTACATCACCACATCAGTCGAAGGAGTCCAAGGATAATTAAGAGATCTGTTGATGCGATTCTCGGAGGTTCTAGCAAAGTGAAGAGGTTATTTGAGAATATGGATGAGTATGTGAATGTTGATGATGATGATTATGAGAATTTTGTCTTAAGTGTCTGAGACACCCAAGTCGAAAGGGAGTATGAGAACATTCAACTACCTAATGATGTCAAGATGTTTGTCATCCCAATGATGATCCTAGTAGTCCGGCTTCGATACGATGAAATGGGAGTTGGTGTATACTGTGACTTTGTCAACAATTATTTTAAGGACCACAAGTGGGTTGACTCGTACATCCAAAGCGGATATGGAAGCAGTCAATGAAGAACAAGCAAGTGTTGTGGAGAAGGAAGGTGAGCAGGAGGATCCTAAAGGAAAAGCAATTGTTCATTATGATGCTAAGGGTAATGAGGAGTACAATAGTGGTGAGGACAGTTCAAGCTCAAGGTAATTGTGTAGCTTATTTGGTTATATTTTGGTAATTTTAGTTTTAATCATGGCATTAGTCTGTTTTTGCTTCCATATAAAAGAATTGACAAACCAAGTACTTATGTGTATGTAGGTGTAACAGAAGTACAAGGACTCAATGTATGTTGTAATGAGCCAACTCATCAGAAACCTCATCATTGGTACAACTAGTTTGAGCAAATACATGGTCCATATTGATGCAGATGGCAATGGAGATTTATTTCCCGATCTTTGATGGGAATACATTACTCATGGTTGATGTTGACACAATGTTTGTGGGAATGGAGTTTATGGACAAAGATGACTTCAAGAAGCACCTAAGGGGTTATGCCATTAAGAAGAGATTCCAAGACAAGTTGAAGCCCAATGACAATGATAGGATTAAAGTAATATGCGTGTTCAATAAATCTCAACACTGCAAGTTCTTTATCCTGGGGCAAGTGTTACCAGGGGTGAACCAACTTTTACCGTGAGGAGGTTCAACTTAAAGCATACATGTAGCACTCGAACTGAAGACCAGGAATAGAGCAATGTAATGCGGAATTTGTTCTTGAGTATTTGTATGACAAGATAAAGAGAGGAGATGCAATGCCACTTCCATATGCACTTGAAAGATCAATTTTTTACTACTCACAACACCAATGTTCCATATCATGTTGCTTGGAGAGCAAGAACTATGACTTTAGAAAGACCGAATGGGAGCTATGATGAATCTTATAAGTTTTATTCCACTTTTTGTGACATGGTAAAAGCAACTAATCCCGGATCTGTTGCAAATTACTCATTTGGAAGGTGAGTTTGAAGCTAACTTTAATAAGAGTTTATTTGTTATATTAAAAGTACTATGTAATGGTTATGTATTATGTATAACCACATAAAATACTATGCTAACTTATGTCTTATGATTATGTTTGTTTCAGTGAGGACAAATGTTTTGAGTCCATGATGATTGCATTTGCAACACCAATTCAAGGATGGAAGGATGGTGGTAGACCATTCATTGGTTTTGATGCCTGCCACTTGACTGGAAAACATGGTGGATGTCTAATGGCAGCTACGAGGTTTAGATGGACAAATGGGATTGTTACTCTAGCCATAAAGGTGGTAAGGAATGAATATGGTGAAAACTAGCACCTATTTATGAAAGAGTTGCTGCCACTTATTGAAGACCATCCAGCTGGGAAGATAACCTTTATCTCAGACATGACAAAAAGGTCTTCAAGAGTCATTGGATGAGGTTTTCAAAGAACATTTCAAAAGATACTGCCTTCGGTGAGTCTTACATTATTAAAGAAAACCTTGTTATTCTTTAAACACTTACTATTTAAGAACTCTAACTATTGTGATATGTTTTCAACCAGTCATATGTTCAAGAACTTTAAGAGTCACTTCAAAGGATCAAAGCTGCACTACCTTGTATACAATGCTGCAAAATGCTACAAGGAGAGACACTGGAAGGTAATCTCTCTTCCTAATTCACAGCTTGTCAAAAGATTTTGGAGTCATGTTAATAATGGATTTGCATTTAATTATTAATCTTATTTATGGTATGTGTAGGCCAATATGGATGATCTGATCAAGTTGTCACCAGCTGCTGCAGCTTACATGATGAAGGAAAAACCAGAACAATGGTCTAGGGCTTTCTTTAACCCATCTGCATGTTGTGAGCATCTAAACAACAATTTCTCAGAGTCCTTTAACAACTTGGTTAAACCTATGAGGGACAAGCCTATTTGTACCCTTGGAATGATGTATGGCCAGCTAGTTATGGGTACTATGTACAAAAGAAGAAATTTGAGTGCAAATTGGGAAGATGGTAAGTTGGTGCCAACTCAAGCTCAAGACTTGATTGATGAGATGCGTAAATGTTGTGGAGCATTCAGGGGTTAATGGAGCTATTATTGACAAGTTATATGAAGTGACTTCAAAGACCAATGTTGTCTTTCATGTTAATGTGGTTGAGAAAACTTGTTCATGTCTTCAATGGCAACTTAGAGGCTTTGTATGTCAACATGCAGTGTGTGTGCTGATGGACATGAGAATCAATTAGGAGTGAGATTTATAACCTACTACACTTATTATTGCCCTGGTTTAATGCATCTGTTTTAGTTGTTGTACATTTATTTTTGGGTTGTTAGTGATAATGGTTACCTATTTATCACTTATTATTGTTGTGGTTATTTATGCGCTTATTGCGGCAAGTACTATCATGTGGAATCTTACAAGGCAATTTATGCACTGAGATGGGGTTAATGATTGGAAGAGAAGAGTGGCCTCGAGGTGTGATGTGATTCTTTTTTAACTTTTCACATTTTGTCATTTTTCCCTTTGTCCTTTAATGTTTTTTGATGTCATTTAACAATATTATTGTAGGGAATCTTCGTTTTGGGAAAACAATAGTTTAAGTTTAGGGTTTTCATTTGTTTATATATACTTTATAGATGCTTATCTTTATCTTCCTTCTCGTTTCATTTTGCAGCCATTGGTAGAAATCAACCCACCCATTGATATGAGGAAACCAGGGAGGCCTTGCAAGAAAAGGAAGAGAGCACATGATGAACCTCACAGTCAGAAGGTGGTCAGAACTTGTAAGAGATGCAAGATGCTTGGTCACAACAGGAGGACATGTGATGGTGCACCAGTTGGATCCAATCCAAAAACTAAAAGACAAAGAACTATGGTGGAAGGAGGAACTCACAAGACTACTTACCCATATCCGGCAGAGCTTAGTACCAGTAGAAGGGCAAGTAAGAGGGGAAGAGGTGGGAGAGGTTCGGTGCATCATCTTCTCATCCTACCACCGCATCAAGTTCTCGGCCTTGCCTTTGGATCATCTTCTCAAACTACATCTGCTTCATCTACTCAACCTACATATGCATCATATGGATCTAGAGGTGGCAGGGGTTCTAGGGGAGGTAGGTCTGGTGGTAGATCTGTGCAACAGACATTGAGCCAAACCATCAGTGGTGCTGTTGGGTTGTCTCAGACTCTCTCTCAGACCTTCACAATCCCTAAACCAAAGAAGGTGACCTTCTCTGCTACTCAATGAAGACTAGTTGCTTGTAGTTAGAATGGATGTTGTGTTGGGTTTAGTTCAGTTTCTTGTTTGAATGGATGTTTATGGTGCTTGTTACAATGGATTTCACTACATCTGTTTGTAGTTAACTTAACTTAAGAAGACTTATATTAAGTAATTATTAATGGGTAATATATGTAATTAACTTAATTTCATGTCTTTATTGATTGTCACTGATTACATTTTACATATTTAGATTGCCTATTTGCTTGCATAGTTACGCCATTTTTAGGGTTGCAGCTTTGGTTTCATGGAAAAGAGCATCAGAAAGCCATTGAAACTGCAGACAGTTGGAACATTTGAGGTAAGCTATTCCATAGTTGTGTTCATTTTTACATATATTTAATGTTACTGTGCCCTTACATTTCTTTTTCTTGCAGGGTTGATTAGCCCATGGACAGTTGATTTTTGTATGGCTTTTGTCACCACAAGCAAAGCAGGAAAGTGGAGATGGAAGCTGAATTTGCATTGCTTTTCCAGGTGTTGTAGCATCTGCAAACCACTCAAAGTATGGGCATATGGAGTACCAAGAACTTCTCACCTGGATGATCAACTGTTTCGGCTTTCAACAACTTCCTCAAACCATTACAAGGTACCATTTTGCATCTAGAATAGATACATGGACAGTCTATTGCCTCATGCATTCCTTTCTCACACATTAAACAGTAGTTGTTGATGCTGCTGATCTTGTTGTTGCTACTTGATGTCTTCCCTGAACTGCTACTGCAATATTCTTCCATCTTTCCACTACCCATTCTAAACATATCAGTATATGAGGATTGTGAATGATGAATGAGTGTTAGCTGTGTCTGCAGGTGTGTGGTTTTATAGTGAAGGGAAAGTTAGATCAAGCATATCAGTATATGAGGATTGTGGATGATGAATGAGTGTTGTCTGCAGGTGTGTGGTTTTATAGTGAAGAGAAAGTTAGATCAAGCCGTTGGGAACGGTCACATTTCTAACCACATAGAAAACGCCACGTGTAACAGTGCCAGGTGGATTGCCACGTCTACAAGCTGTCAGGTGCCGTGTGGAGTGCCACGGATGTCAGGTGCCAGGTGGAGTGCCACGGATGCATAGATCTGCCACATAGTCGTATGTTAACCATGGTTCAACTACCACGATTAGAAGAGACCAAGGGGTAGATTAGTCAGATACTTTACCATTTTTTTCATTTCCTTTGTGTCGGATGGAAAAATACATGTTTGTAAACACTAATTTAAAGTGTGATCATTTTGTAAATCAATTAGCGATAGTGTGACCATTTTGTAAAACACCCATTTACTAATTTTACTTACTATCTCACCATTCTATCTATTGATACTATGTCGTATGACTTTTAGTAAATTTACAAAGAAGAAGATTCGAATCAAGCTTGTCTTGTAAAAAATATCGAAATATGATTCTAAGCAAAGATGTTCAAAGTTCCTTAATAATATTACTTCTATGAATTAATTTATGGATCAATTAAAAATTGCCCATGCAAATGATTTTATCACTTGGGAATGTTTCAAACATCATAAGAGATAAATATTGAACTTATTAATATTTCTACTCAGGGTAGGTTGGAAAATCAGGTTGCCAACCATAGATATATGAGTTTCAGAAATGCATAAAGGTTGGCGAACCAGTTCGCAAACCGCAAGTTCAATTGGGAACAAATCACGAACCCGGTTGGCGAACTCGTGGTGAACTGAATTTTTATGAGTTGGAATAATAGGCTAACATTTGGTGAACCGGGTTCACCAAATGTTGTCAACTGAGTTCATAAGTATTCTAGGGTTGGCGAACCCGATTTATTAAATGCTCAAAGACTTATTTTCACAATATGTTTAGCATTACTAGAACTCTCTTAAACATTTCTAAGACATTATTGATAACTTAAACACTACCGTGTGGATCATGATTAAACTCTTAAGTGTTTGAATGAATATCAAATTGATTTTAGTTCGTTGGCTAACTTGCCAAACCGAATGGTCATTACACACTGTTCATTTACCGAACATATGTGTATATTTTTCTATTGTATTTTCAAGAATAAAGTTTGCTTGATTCTCAAGTTATCTTAGCTTGAATTCTAAGCTAAAACTATAAATAGAGATGCCCTTTCAACTGGGAAAATCGATCCCTGACACTTTGTGTCCTAGTTGATTCTAGAGTCTTCATCTGAGAAACATAATTAGGTCTACGACTAAAAGACTTCTCTTTGGGGATTCATGAATCCGATCCGACTATCTTTACCTTGATAATTCGTGAATCCCGATCTTGCTTTTTCGTTATCGAGGTTCTTGATATATCTTTCAGGCAAGATAGATAGAAATTATAAAGTTCTCTCCGTCTCGGACTTTGTGATTCCTAAAGATATATAGATATCTAAAACTGATTTTAGTGATCTTTTGAAGATTGTTTTTGAGAGGTGGTTACCAACTCTTATGATGTAAAGGACATCAACAAAGGGAATCAAGTGCGTAGAGCCTTGCGAGGTTCAAGAGACGTAATGAGCGCGAGTATAAGTAAATCGCTTATAGGGTGGATTTGGTCTCAATTACATTCAAGTCCGAAGTATGATAGTAGGCTAGTGTTTGTAGCGGCTTAATACGGTATGGTATCTAATATGGACGAGGTCTCGGGGTTTTTCTGCTATTGCGGTTTTCTCGTTAACAAAATTTATGGTGTCTTGTGTTTTTCCCTTTCCGCGTTATATTTTTTATCTTTGTATAACTGGATTTGCACAGGTTCATACGTATTCAATATAAATAGATACATCCGGTTAATTGTGATCGATTATGATACTTGTTTCTTGTAGAATTCGTATCTTGAAAGATAGATAACAAGTTTAACCACTTGGCAGAATTCCGATTGGATTATTTGGATTCACGTACTTTGTGTCTATATACATACTGATTGAGTATAGGTTGGGATATAAACTCTATATACATATTGTCAAGGATCATTAAGTCGGTATACTTGCTGTTGTATTAATTTTTGTCTATAGAGGTTGCCAAACGAAAAAATTGGGTCTATTTGGTATCTCCTGCATTTTCAGTGCATGAACTGAATTCCAATAAGAATAAGTCTTGTAATCTATATTTCAAGATACGAATTCAACAAGAACGAATTTTGTAGGTTCTTTACAGTTGATTTAATATTATCTAGGTTGATGGTGGTTTTCAGTTCATGGTTAAAATCGTAAAAACCTATGTTTAGTGCCTCTGTTCTGCAAAGAAATAGAGTCGTTTAAAGATAATGAGTGCCTATGCCCCTTTGCTTACATATGTATTGAGCAATTCATCATACTTATATATATGAAATTTATTTAGAATAGTGTTGGTTGCAAAATTCTGGACATTCTGTAAATTTTATTAGTCTCCCACCTGCATTATTCACTAATGCATGGCTTGCTGAGTATTTTTCCTATATTATGTTCTGAGATGACCACTTAATATTTACATGATATGACAACTAATGTTCGTTCTCGGCTGAGCAGCATGAGTTCCCTAAGTGTCAGGATTAAGATGTGCATAAAAGTACTCAACCAGAAGCACGCAAGCTGCGCTGCTCTCTGAGAATAAAATTAGTGATTTTGTATCAACGCACAAGATTCACAAAAAATTGATTAATTTTGTGTCAGCTCACAAAATTCAATTTTCTAACATAATTTTATCAATTTACAAAAATTAGGTTTTTTTGCGGTATGCGCAATATCTCGATCCCTATTGGTCGAGACTAAATTTAGGCAAACTAGGAAATTAATCCATCGTGGAACTAGTAGGAGCAAAATCCTATTAAAAGTTGGAAAATAAGAAATAAAGGGAAACTGCGGCACATAAAGGCAGCAACAAAAGGGGTGCAGCCGCGCCGTTTGGCCGACCAGTTTGCCCTAGATGACGCCTTCCATGCCCGACCGGCCATGCCCTATCTTGCTTCATGTCGGCCCCTCTTTCCCACTAGCAAATCAAATCGCTCCAAAGTCGCAACCCATACTTTTAATAAAAGGTAGAAATTGGCTGGCTGGCCGACGCAATTAATTTCTTAAAAAATTAAATCTAGACAGTCCATGTCAGTCTTAAAACGATCATGACCGTACAACTTGGCCCGCCAATTTGTCAAGCTTAGCCTTTTCTTGGCGCGACCAAGCGAGCTTCATGGTACCCACCGGCGTGCCCACTTTTATCCCAACCAATCGGAACTCTCATAGCATGTCAGAAACAATCATAACCGCCAGCCCAAATTAGGTCAGCCGCGCGGTTAAGAAAGGGTTTTAATCAAATTAAGACCGCACATGGCGGTCTTAAATCAATCGTGGTAGTTCAACTTCGCTATCCGAATCAATCAGCTTAGATATGATTTTGAGCGACCAATGAGGCGTGGACATGCTCACTGGCGGCTCAACTTTAACCTTAACCAATCACATTGCTTCAAATCCGTCAGCAATGCCTCGAACCGATTGTCCAAAGCACGCCGGTCACATGGCTTTAAAAGACTCGAATTCGACCAATGACAGTATGTAAATGCCGTAAAATGATCTCGGCCATCCAAATTTGCAAGCCAATTGATCGGCCTAGATCTGATTTTAGGGCCAGTGAGACGTCGTCGTGATCATCGGCCGCCCATCTTCCATGAGGAGTGATCGGCTCGTCCTTAGTCTACCCAAGCCACTCCTGGCGGCTACCCGAAGATGGTTGGTCACGCCCCTTTTAATACATTGAGTTTGCGGCTAACTAAACCGGCTCTGAACAACGATGCTTCAAGAACATCGATTATTTTTGAGTCACTTGCTTAAAAGCGATGCTTTATATGCATCGATTACAAAACGATATTTTGTAAATATCAATTTCACAAATAACTTAATCATTTAACCTAAGCTATTTTTTTTTTGCGGTAAGTCTTACAACCTGACTTGTCACATATGACCGTCCGCCGCCTAGCTTGCGCATGATTGGTCAAAATAATTAGGTCTTGCAAGCAAGACCCACTCAGCAACTTGCTACATATTACTCGAGGCATCAAACATGACACAAACTGGGGGATGTTCATCAGGGTATTGGTCTGGCGGTTTATAGGGTGCGGCGTGCAACACGCCCATTATGAGAAAGTGTCAGGAAAGGCGGACAGTTAGTGGCAGTATAGAAGTTGTGGGTGTAAAACCAACCAGTCTTCCACTCATAACAGGGACGTAGTTTTTCATCATTTTACACAATCCCCACTTGTCCATCACTCAACTATTTCCACTTCCTATGAGATCAGGGTATGTTCGACTATGACTTGTATAAATAGATTTTCAAACTATTTACACCAACAAGAGTTCATTAACGCAAGTATCCAGAAAAAACACCAAGAACTGATAGCTTATATTCTGCAAGCAGGTTCTATATTCTGATACAAGTCATAAAACAACCACACCTTCATATTTCACCAATCCGATCTCAACACCTTCTTTGCTTCCCTCCCTAAGATCAACCCTTCTCCTTCATTTTCTGACCGAAGCAAGACTGGAACGGCCATTTCTTGGTTTAGGCCAGAATTATACAAATTGATCTATCGAATCTAAAGTACTCTTGTGCAGTATATTTGTTTAGAGTTTAGATTCGTTTCTCGGCGGCACACCCAATTTACCATTTTTGAGAATCAGTTTTTACCCTACTCCACATGGACACCAGTGATTTTTGTTAACGAGGAAAACTTCGATCTTGTAGAAAACCCCTGGGACCTGGTCCAGATTGAACATTAATAGATTTAAGTTGTTAGATTTCAGACTAGATATAATACCTACTTCAGTTGTATTTGTGCACTTGTAGAACTCCTAGCAAAACATTGATTCAATTTACCAAAAAGAGAGAGCAAAACATTGATTCTCTTTAGAAATTCCTCTTGTAAACCTTCTAGCAAAACCCCAATTCTCTTTAGAAGATGCTCTTGAAAATCCTCTAGTAGAATGTTAATTCTCTTTATAAGATACTCCTCAACAATTAGGGTTTACCGTTCCTTAACCTAATTGATTCTTCGTAGGAACCGCAAGACAATGGAACATCACTTATACTTTTTAAAACACAAAGGTAACAAAAATCCTTTTAGTAACAAATATTTTTTTTGTCCTAAAAGTTATGTGCGAATAAGGAATTCGAAGAAATAAATTGTATAGAATTTCTTCAAAGTCTTTTGTATGAATTTTAACTTTCTTATACCTTTAAAAATAAATTTAGATATTTATCTCATATATATGAGCTGAGTTTTCGTCTATATGGAATTTTTTCATGGGCATAACATAATTCGGAAAAAGGCCCAACTTGTGATAGGAAAAAATTGTCTATGTTACCGGTCTCTATTTTTGACTATTTCCAAAATCTTGTATTTCCGATAGGTCCGATTTCTTTTTAAACCAGTTTCCGAAAATCAAGGCTACACAACTCTTTTATAAAGATACTGCCCAAACTTGTGTTTCAAACATTGTGATTTTTCTCGGAAAAATGTTACAGAATTTGGTTCGAAACTATCTGTCTATCTAGGTGACGTTACTGTCTCTTCAAGAAATTCTCAATGACTTCCAAGGGAAAGGAAATGTGGAATATGTGGAAGATCTTATCAAGGAAATGTCAAATATTGTTAATCGACACAAACATTCTCAGTCTTCTGAGTAAAAAATTCATGAAATTCATTATTTAGGCATCAATGTTGTAGTGATTTAATTTGTTAGTGAATTTTGTCTCCAAAAGTTGAAGAAGTGTTTGACTCATCAATCACTGGAAAAGGAAGGTTAGTTTTGCGCTTCAAATATCGCAGATATTACGTTAATCCTTGTGCCTCCAAGACAAGATCTACTAACCTTATTGAAGGTGTTATGGAACTTGTTGGAAAAAAAATACTTTAAATGAGATAATTAGAGAATCAAAAGAATAAGTCATATTCTATGATTTGTTTGGATTATTCTTGTGAGGTAAAATCGATTTGGCATGTCTATAACCTTTTAAAGAGAGTAAGCTATCGTAATTGTTGAGGTTCGCTTGATATCTTCTTTACCTTGTAGATCCCTGGCAAGTAAATAGATTTCCATTTACCTTGAATGAAGCATATCTGATGGGAAATCAATAGGTTATCTATTAGAGGCAGATTAGTTAAAAAGTCTTCAGTTAGCAACTCCTAGAGATGTAAAGTTTGTCAGCTAGGGGATTAAGTGTGTAAGGTCTTGTGAGATTTAAGAGACGTAAGGAACACGTCAGAAGCTGAATTGCTCGTAGGGTTGATACAGTCTCAACTACATTCCAGTCTGAAATCTGATAGTAGGATAGTATCTTGCGGTGTCCTAGACTGGACTAGGTCCCGATATTTTTCAACACATTGTAGTTTTCCTAGTATAGATGGTGAAACTTAGATAAAGGATAAAAAAATTGTTTCAAGATTAGACGCAAAATGGTAATTTTATAACTAGGGGGTGAGTCATCATTCTGAGCCAATAGTTGTCTACAAAGTTCAACAAAGACCAAAATTAGAGAGAGTTGGACGTAAAAAAGAGCTATGGAGACCCGTTCGATCCTCATTGCCAAAAGACAAACTCATCCATATATGATAAAACTCAACTCTCACGAGAGAGACTAAGCCATTGGTCCTCAAGGCACCCACAACCACGAATTCTAGTATATGTCCCCGTGATATACTACTGGTTGTGATGTCGTGGCTCTTAGTGTACATCCTCGATGACATATTGTTGGTCACATAGGTTTTGTAGAGCATAAAAACGTCCATGGCTGACTTATGACCCAGAATAACCATGATTTCAACATGTCTTCGCGAGACCAATTGGTTGTGATGCCATGATTCCTTAATATACATCCTCGATGAGTTACCGCTGGTCATATAGGCTCTGTAGATGCGTAAAAATGTTCCCAGCGGACGTATGACCCAGAGCGGGGACATTCATGCCATTATTAAGCACGACTCACCCTATTTGAGATCAAGAATTGATTGTTAGTACCTGATCGCTTGATACACTTATCATGTTTACTATAGGCCCTACTCGACTTACTAAGGCTTCCAGATAATTCCTAGGACATCCTCGAGAGATATACTGGTTATTCTGCCTCCGGGCCTTTCGAAAAACTCTTATAACATCCTTTCGAGAAAACTGGTCATGTCGTCACTACTATACGGACACAATTGACTCATAACACATCTCCACAAGATATGCTAGTCATAAACAAGTGAGACGAGGTCTTGCAAAGGTGTTATTAAGAATGCAAGCCTCCCTTTGCTCTCAAACATGTCCCAGATGACTACGAAGAGACTCAACCGCATGAGCCAAGCCTCGACCATCCTCATGCTAATACGAGCTAAAGCGGATCGTCTAAAAGTCTTGTACAAGCATACGACTCGAGCACAAACCTCACATAGGGCCCATGTGTCTTCTTGAACGTCTCAAACACACCCAAGACTAGTAAATTGGGCCCGAAATACACGTGTCTATCCAAAAACGTAGATAAACTCCCTTGAGATCCTCATGCTCAACAAGGGGACCCAAAGGCAAGAATTTGACTTCCATATGACATGTGTGACCAGCCACAAAGAGATAGAGCCTAATCTCATCTATTGTCATACTCTACACACGATTTCTGAGTCGTTCCACGGATTTTCACGTGACTCATCCTAGTTATTATGACAAATCAGATAATATCTCTACATATCTTAGACAATACGGCTATAGATAATATCACTTTCTCAACACGTCATCACAAAAGCTGGATCAACCACACACAAATGACGAAATATCAATTAGGATTTTGGTCTGGCGGTCTACGACGTGTGAGAAATACCAGACCTATTTCTCACCACGAAAAAGAGTAAATAAGGTGTAATAAAAAGATAAACTCAACCTAGTTTATCTCTATCTATTCTTGAAGATACGAAAATAGTGCTCCGCACGGCAAGTAATCAATATGTTCAACGTCCCGAGATTAGAGAATTCAACTATAAATAGGTCCTCTATTTCTCCAAGCTAACACATCACTTTTCTCATAAGCTCTTATAGCAATACATTGTTCTATGACCTCTCTGTTCATCTGCTTTCCTCCCTAAGACCGGCCCTAATCCTACTTCCCTGCTACTAAAGCAGCCTTTGAACGATCACTGTGTGTTGTTTAGGCGAAGATTGTTTGTAGCTCAACCTCCCTTAACTCATTTGCAAAATCCTAGAATCTCACTTCTAGCCTCTCACAGATTTTAGGTCACTACACATAGTTAACAAAATTTCTGGTATCTTGTGTTATTTATTTTCCACATTATATTATTGATCTTTATTATTATATAATAATAGAAATATCAGAAGTACTAACCAACTTAGATATTTTTTAAGCACAAACAATACAAAACCTACAAAACTTGCTCTTGTAAATTTATGTCTTAAGAATAGATTTTTTCTTATTGAAATTCCGTTCATAAACAGGAAACATAACTTATGGACGATTCAATAGCAAAAGCATCTAGAATTTAAAACTTTCGAACAACTTACTTGCTAATTGAAGTTTAAAAGTCCTCTATTTAGAGGAATGCTCTCGATGGGTAAAAAGTTGCTAACCTTATGTGGTAGTATTTTATTTAATTTTTAGTATATTTTCTCTTTTCAATAAGATAAAATTTATTTTTAAATATACCCTGTTTTCATAAAAATGAAAATACAGGAAGTTAGAGAGATTGAGATTTATGAGACCCGCACGGTTGACGATTAGTCAATGGCCTAGTTATCAATTCGGGGTACGGGTAGTACTTCGGGACGGCATACGTAAGGGAATTATACGGATTCGGTGAAAAATCCGGTCAACCGTTCGTTGTTCGGACATTAGTTCGGAACGGCATATGTACGTGCATATTCGTTTTATAAATGTGAATTCGGTACTTAAAATTCGTCTTATATATATGATAAATTGATAAGTATTATGAACTTATTACGAGATAATTTTATTTGTATATGATTTATAAGATGGAAAAAAAATTGCGTGATTATTTAACAAGAAGTAAACAATTTAATTGCATAAATGTATTATAAAACGAGTTTATAGACTTTTAAACAAAAATCGACACATAAAACACTGGTTAAACCAATAGAAAATTTTAAATGAATAATTGTATTTAAATATAAAGTATATATAAAATCAAACAAAAACCAATCAACGGAACTCTGGTCAGAGAGTTACCTATGGGAAAGCGAGAACTAGGTTCGGAGTTCTAGTTCGGAAATATCATTCGGATTCGGTCAGTTCGGATATGTTCGCGAATCATTCGTGAGGTCCATATAATCCGCGAACTAGGTTCGGAGTTCAAATAGTTCGGAAGTATCATTCGGATTCGGTCACTTCGGATACGTTCGGAGAATTACTAACTAGGGTCAATGGTCGTCTTGACTAGTTACGTCAATGTGTCAGCGGCGTTTTTTTTTTTTTTTTTTTAAGTGCACCGTTCTATATACGGGACGGGAGAATGCCACTTCTCCATTTTTAAATTCAAATAACATTCTTCTAGAAGCCTCTGGGGGAATCCAGAATTCGCTTATCAATAACGCGGGCTTTTTAGAAACTTTGGGCTCTACAAATTTGAATTTTGAAATGCTATCGTTGGCGGGAGTTTGAAATTTTGAGATTATATTTTGAACGGTGTAGAATAAAGACACCTCACCGATCCGTATGCTCAGGAAAAATCTCATTATTTCCTCTCCTCTCTCTATAAATATATACCCTTCTTCTTTTTCCTTTCTTTATTCCAAATAGAAACAGAAGTTTTTGCTTAGCAGACCAGAGAAAAGCCATGGCGAATCTCATCCCATATCTCAATTTTCTTCTCTCACCCATACTCTCTGTTCACATCCTCATGTCATTGAATCTCCAAGATCGAAACAAGATTCAACAATCAATTGTTCTCATGGTATATCAATCTACAATATCATCTCCTTCAAGTCTGTATCAATCCTTGATTACATCAAAACAGGAGAAAGAAATTTCAAGAAATATGTGAGCGAAGAAAAAGATTATCTAATTACTATGATGGTTATGACCGTAATTGAAGTACTCTGTGATCTTCGATTTGCAAATGAAAAATTGATGGTGATTTCATGTCTTGTGAGTACTCAAATTCTGATTAATTGTTGGTATTTTAAGAAGGATATTTCTGGAATCGTTAACGGGTTCATCATTGCCTGTGTGGGAGCTTCAGTCCGGAACTATTTCAGAAAAGATGCCGAAATGCTTCACTTCCTTCTTCCCTTTGCTGTGTTCGTCTTAGCATTAGCTACTAAGGTATGATCTAGTAACTTCGTTTTTCTTACTATCTCTGCTTAATTTTTCTGTTGATATTTTTAACCTAATTATTTTCCTTTTAATTGATAGATAAGGGAGTTTCTGATTCAAAGTCCAACCGTTGCTGCTGAGGATGAAGAGCCCAAGCATGATGATGACACACAGTGAAGTACTCCGTTTGATCAAATCAGTGCCACGTTTTAGAGGAGAAAGATTTACAGGTTTAATATCTAGGGTTAAGTTTTTGTGATGGGGGGTTTGGGATTTGGGAAAATATGGATATGTACTAACTATCAGCTTCAATCTAATATAAAACAAAATTTCGTTGTCTAATCTGATACTTTATTTTTATTTTTGCAATTTCGAGCATTAAAAACAAAACAATCGAATTAGATATATATCCTCTTGATTTCAGTCTGATCTCTGATGATTATACAAGCTTCAGTTGAAGATTTTAATTAGTCTTCTATACATTTGTAACAAGGCAGAAAGAGGTATCGAGTTTGATAACTAATTGAGATAAAGCTTGTTTTTTGTAATCAGAATTAGTCTCAGACATTTCTTTAATTGAAATTCAATTGGTGAGACTTGCTTAGGAAAGTTGCTGGTTCATTATGAGTGCAAGGATGTCTGAATGTTTCACAAGTGCATCACTAATCTCACCTTGTTCAGATTTTCCATGAGCAAATGCTGCAACATAGTTGAAACCTTGCAGACTTATGGTCATTGATCAGCAGCCCCTGCACTTTCTGCGCAACTGTTTGCTGCCAAAGGAGATTCACCTTGTACTTATAAGACCTGTTGTTTGGCCACATCTCCATAGAGGTATATTGTATAACTATTACACTACTAGTTGATCACATTGCGGTATAACACTTCTTACATCCCCTAGAAACATTAGCCTTATCACTTCTAATTTGGTTTGAAATTGCAGGCCAATGCTTCTTGTATGAAGGATAATATCCTTTTTGAACTTGAGAATTGGGAGGCAGCATTGATAGATATGCCAGTTACAGCATACATCAAAGTTAGGCTCATTGTAAACATCTTTTTCACATTTTCCGTTCTCAACTATACATTACTGGTTGCTAACTTACATAAGGACTGCAGGGATATTTATGAAAACTTGGCTGGTACGATGACACCGAAAACCAAGTTTTATGTCTTATCAAGTCCAGCATCAGCTGTTGCCTTCAGAAACTTGGTGAAACAATGGATATCGACGAGTAGAAGGACCTGAAATGGACCTCCTAAAAGATAACCTGGAGGTGATGTTTGGTTCCTTCTTATGTTAACTTTGCACGTATTGTGAAGATGTTAGCTATTTTCTGACATCCATTAAACCGGCCCCTACCGGTATAATTTGTAAACAATACTTTTTATGCGTTTTCATGTTAAGCTCACAACTGCTTTCATGGGAACTTACCATTGTTTTAGCTTTAATTTTTTGTCCATTTTGGGTTACCTGTCGTGGGAAACGTTTTATGAAATCTTGTTGTCTAGTGTTATCATCTTACATTGTGGAGCCTAGGCCTGTAATTTGGTCTACTTTTTAAGTGAGATTTAAGTGAAATCAAACTGGAAAATCATTAGGAGCAGCAAAGGTCCTGTACTTTGGTCTGCTTCACTGACAACTGCTTATTTAGCTGTATTAATAGCAAAGGTCCTTCGACATTAGATAGTGTCGCTGCTTTCCCGAGACTTGTAGTTAGTCTACTATAAAGTGCATATATCTTAGGTACTGCACCTGGATAAACAGATGGCTTCAGGTTCTGTTTTACTTAAACAACTTGAGTTAACTGCAAAGGATCTCAAGTACCAATAATTATGTCAATGGACACATTAGAGGCGTTCTTTTTTAGGGGCTCATCTCCTCATATATTCTGTTATGCTTATGATCCATGTTTTGGTAGATCAAATCCAATTTTGCTGACAAAAACCCATGTGAAGTGTCGAAAGTGTAGGGTGTATGTGCAATCTGTTAACTGTTCATTGATTAGTAGTTGCATGGTTTTCATCCCTATGGTTGCCTACAACTACAATATGTGAAATCTGGGTTTTCAGTTTTGAATGTGATGGTGGTATAGTTCGGGCGACGTTTGGGTTGTTTGTTTAAGGAATTTTATGTTCTGTTTGAAGTGCAATCAGTCTTTCTTTGTACTGTCAAGCGTTTTTGGTTCTTTTGGGTGCATATGTTTCAAATTATTTTTGCAGTATTCAATTTTTGTTGATTGGCTGATTTCGTGCATCGACTTTGTTGTTTTAACTCGCCACATTGTAATATCATGCCGCCACCTATACAAAATCTACCACTGAAAACGAAACTTGGTGACTCTGAGGTCTTTTCTTTGTAACCAAAAATACCTTTGTACTCATATGTTTTCGCAGAGAGCCAAATCTATCACTAGAATGATGATAGCACAGCTTATATGGACCTCCCCTCCCGTGGCGCTTGTATGTGAGTTGGCAGGAATGCATAGCACACAGATCTGTTACCTGAAGCCTCTTCTTGAATTATATATGAGAAGCATCCAGATTCGTTCACCTCGTGATTCCCCTTCCGGTCAGTCTTGAGTCATTTGCTTTCCCTCCTGATAAATTTTGAAATTGTGATAGATAATGTCATAAATCTATATGTTCATATACGTCGAATAGTTTGTTGAATTTGCTCATTTCTATGCTTCAAAGTGAGTCATGGAATCCGTTTCTCCACATTCCCCTAGTGCAATTTGTTATCATCCTTCTGGTTAATCGTTTACCTATGTGGAAATTTGGATCAATTTCTAAGTAGGGGACAATGTTTGGAAGATTGATCAGAGATTTTTCCTTGGAACATTCTGTAGCCTAGGAGTATGTCTCAGTCTGTTCTGTCTGCCTCTTTCTGTAGGATTTACTGTATTGCGTATGTCACGAATTGCCTTAGGATTATTCAGACTTTCAAAGCTATTGACGCAATGTTTTTGTTTGCTCTATTATCTGGTGCTTAACTAGTTAGGATTCTAGGAAACTGAATGCCACAAAAGGGGTCAACATTTCGATATTAAATGTACTCCTCATATGCCTTAGCTATCATTCATTTTCCGTTTCTATTATATACTGAACATAGATGGTGTTGCAATAGGATCTAAATGCATCAGATTTCTTCGTTTATAAATAGACGTAGCTAGATTTTGTTTAGTCTCATATATATATGAAGTTGACAGCTTGTGTTTGCAAATTATGTGTTTCTGTGACTAATTCAGTGTGCAAAACTATAATGCGATAAGCACTTTATTTTTAAGCATTTATACCTCCATATTAGTATATATCAACCCTCATAGAGGTACTAATTCCTTGGCTTTTGTGTTATTTTAGGATGTACACAGAAAGTATTAAGCATGAATGAGTTATGGATACAGGAGTAAAATTGTTGACTGTAACTATTGTACATACGGGACACCTACTTTTATACTGGCGTTGTGGTTTATCAATCCAGCATTTACTGCAGTTTGGAAGAAGAAGAGGAAGAAGGCTATAACTGATCTCCCACCTAAGATCCTTATGTTCATTTGGAGAATTCTGCTAAATGGGCAGGCATATCTAGCATATCGATATGGATTGAAAATTCTGCAACAATGCGCTGGAGTCTATTGACCATCTTATGCTCTTCTGTCCAAATCTCTAAAATTGTCTTCTTCAGTTCTCCTTTGAATTTCAGGTATTGACATTGAAAGAATTCTTAAGGAACTGTTTGATTGAATTATACTACTCCCTCCGTTACTTTTTAATAGGCTGGTTTCTATAAATAAATGTTACAAAAAAATAGGCTGGTTTCCTAATTGGGAAAGTCAAATGTTAGTTTAGTTTTTAGGACCACTTTTCTCTTAACTTCTTTTGATGACAAGTGTCATGGGAACCATTTCACTTTACTTATTTTGTTGACAAGTGTCATGGGGACCATTTCAATTCACTTCTTTTATTGATAAGTGTCATGATGACCACTTTCAATGATTAGTTTTCTAAATTTCCTTAATTTTCTCAAAAAAACCAAACCAGCCTATTAAAAAGTAAAGAGGGAGTAGTAGAAATACAGATTCAGAAAAGAAAAAGAGAAAAACAATAATTGTGCAACAGAAGCTATTTTTGTTGTTGTTGCTATCCTTGGTAAGTCTTGCTTAGCTTTTCTTTTTGCAGTAAAGCTATTTATTTCTGAGAATTATCTACAGTTGGAATTCCTGTTTTGAGATCTTTTGTAGGTACATCAAGTTTAGGTAGAAAGCACCACCTTTCTTGAGATTCATTTATTTTGAGATCTTTTGGAGGAGCGTCCCACCAATTTTCAGGTAGAAATTGGCAGTAGTTAGCAAAAGACGCAGTAAGTGAAATTGGCAGTAGTTAGCAAAAGACGCAGTAAGTGAAATTGGAAGTTCAGATATTAACATCGTACAGATAATTGCTAGATTTGTCTGCCAAGATGGGGATTCTCCGACCCAAAGTATTTTGTTGCTGCTGCCTTTGTTTTAGTACCAAAGGTGAATCGTTTTCTTTCTGAATTGAACACATGTATTGTTAAGTTCTTGTCTCTACCTTCTACTGGCCTATAATGATATAAGGCACCATACAGAGAGAAGAGACAAGTCCCATCAATTTCACTGACATAATACTACACACTGAGAGTTTATTGCTCATCCTACCATGACGATCACAGCAAGCAAATTTAAAACTTCATTGGCATTAGCATCACTATGTTGGTTGACAGCCTGTACAAGAATGACCAATAGCCGTATGAAATCACTCTGAAACTACAAAACTTAAAACCCTAAGTATCTCTATAGAAAAATATAAATAACTGAAGAAGTTCCCTTTCCCTACTGGGTGCAGATTCTTCACTTTTCACAACTGGCTGGACATGAGTGCTAGTAAGAAGGACTTCCTTGAAATTGAAAAGTCATGAGAGGATCGTGCACAAAAACCTGTGAACAAGTAGACATAAGCTCAGAACATTCTAAAAGAACAACTTACAAGGTCAATATGTAATAGGTGCAAAAGAAACCATTCATGTTGTCAAGCTACTTGGATAAGTAAACAGAGTTGTTCTTGGTGAGTTAAACAAATGCCTATGAATGAAGCACAAATTTTTATTTGATTAACTAGGAAGGGCAATATATTAGCAGACAAGTGTTCCACTGAAGTTGTCTGCGTTAGACAAAGCCTCAGTTTGTCTCAAAATAAAAACAAGTGATGATGGAAGACATATTTGCTGTAATATAATAGTGAATCATATATATGCTGGTCAATTGAGCCAGTTGCTTTGCAATCACCACCAAAACAAAAATAAAACATAGAAAATATGAAATCTCTTTTTTGCTGTCCTTGGTGACTGGAAGGAAACCATCTTGGTTTCTAGCAGAGTATCAGTACTCTCCATTTATTTTCAGCTAACTAACAGCATTCAGCTTGTCAGGATACAATTTGATTAATAATGAGACTTAAATAGAAATCTTTAATTTATACCTCCATCATAACCATGACACTGTCCTTATTTGTTGATCTATGGCCCCCTCGATGCCACTGACATCCATAGCTTTCACAAGCATTCTAGTCAAACGAAGGTGAACCTGTTTCATAATATTTTAAATTTTAATATCGTAAAACTGTAAGAATGTAAAATGCTGGCATTATTAAACCTAGTTTGATCGGGGGCCAAAACTTTAATTGGGGGCCTTACACTAGTTGACAAAAAAAGGTCACCCAATCCTAATTTGGGTCACCCCTTAAAAAAATTTTCTAAATGGCTAAAATGCCCTAAGTGATTAGTATTAATTTTAAATAATTAGTGATAATCTTACTTAATTTGAATTTAACTTTTTTTTTTCAAATTTTTTATTTATCCATGTGTGAAAAATCGCTGAGATCATGGATAATTTTTTTTTTCCCTGTCCGTATGAAAAATCGTCATGGTATTGAAGTGGTTCATCGAATTTGACTCTAAAACAATCGTTAATGTTTAGACTGCTTCAAAGTGACGATTCTCGAACGATCGTTACATTTTATAAAAGAGCTTATTCGACTGTTGTAAACAGTCGTTAATGTTTCGACCGTTTTAGGGACGACTCTAAACATTAGTTATTTCTTATAAAAGAGTCGTTATCTTCTTCGAAGAGTCATTAATAGCGGAAATGTACGACAGTTTGGAGTCGTCATATAAAGATCAATTCCATGACGACCCTTTGGAAGGGTCGTTATTGTTTTTATTATGTATACGACGACCCTTAAAGTCATTATTGTCTTTGAAGGGTCGTTATTTGAAAAAAAAAAAATAGTCGTAAAACAGTATTTTCATAATCCGATGAATACCCTCCTAAAAATTTTGGGGTACAAATAAAATGTCATGACCCCCAATTGGATTTTATGGCCCCCAATCAAACTAGGTTATTAAACCATAGGATTGACAAAGATTATGTATTAATAATTGGATCAGCATACGTCTAGTCTACTGGGAATTTCTATTTATAGACATGGATTTACTATAAAACTAAATTTCTCAAGCCTAAATCAAATCCCAAATGGAATTACCTCCATGGGATATTGAGTCATACTTTATAAAGAGCTATATAGAGAATAAGGTAAGTACATATAGTCAGCAGCTAGGTCATGGGCACAAGTGGTGAGTTTTACATTTTGCCTCTGTGACGACATCTCTATATTTTACTGGCAGTCTGAGCTCTCAAACTTAATACTCCCTCCGTTTCACAAAGACAGTCCGCTTTGACTTTCTCAAAATATTAAGGGGACCATACTATTTTACTTGACTACCCTTAGTTATTTACCTATTTTATTTTAATAAAAATGCTAGCAATAAAGACTATCCAAAATTGGTGTGAGAATTATAAATACGAAATAGAAAAGAGAAATTTAAAAGATATTGAATTTAAGAAGTATAAACTTTATAAGGAATCTAATTTTTAGAGTTAAATGTATATTTCTTTAAAAGGAATGAAGGATATATTTGTTTCCTCAATTATACTAATTTCTTAGTATTTTAGATTGGGTCACGTTAAAAATGGATTTATGAATATAAAGAATTCAAGGGTATATTAGAGAGTTCATTGAAAAATTATGACTATAAATAGAAGCTGGACACAATTTTGAAACTGACGAAAAAGGAATAGAGGACGGTCTTTCAAAAACAGAGGGAGTACATTAGATAGTGTGTGCCACATAAAAAAGTGATCCAATGTTTGACCACCTGTTAGAATGATACAGTAACTCCGTCCATTAAAAAACTACAATACCACAGAAGCAAATGGATTGCAACCTGTTGTTCCATAGCTTAGATACTGGCTGGGGAACCTAATGAAAGCATGCAAGAGCAAATATAGAATACATGAAATTGTTTCCAAGCATGGTATATAAACGTCACAAACCTCAACAACTCTCCCACGAACTCCACTTGCGGTAATTAGTGCATTTTTATGCCTGGCAACGTCAAGATCTGATTTACACACGTCCTTGACAAGAGCAGTATTCCCAATGATCTTGCGATTCTTGCATGGTGTTCCCTTCCGTTTACATCCCATCACAATCTTTTCAGCTTGGTAGGAACCCAGTATGACACCTGTTGCTGTGATATGAAACGTTACCTGGGGTTCAAATGCACGTCGTTAAAAAAAAAAAAAAAATCAACATACACGCAAATGAGCAATAGTTGAATTTATCTCTATGTCACAGAGTAAAGGAAAAGTATTACCATGTCACACAGTTGGTAGCAAATACAGGTGATGCCAAATAAAAAATGCAAATCTTAAGTTTTCGTCCAAGGTGTTATCCTCCACATCTCATACCGGTAAGCACACTATTTTGCTACTCTATACTTTGTATCTGATTTTTGGCCAGCGCATTCAGCCATTCAGGGCTAGAATTAAGCATATACATTATGAACACGCAAGTGCTTAAAATTATGATAGGGGAACGCCGAACACTCTATTTTGTGCAGCTGAAATTTGACAAGTATCATAGTACTATAGCATAGATAACTCAAAAGCTCAAGTAGAATATATCAAACCTTATCGTCCGAGACATTCTGAACAACGACAACACCAGTATTTGGGCATGCAAGAGGGCCCCAAAACATCGCAAGACAGTACGTGTTCTCGGGAGTGTAACGGCGTATGTGATGCGAGCCAGTTCGTCTGGTTTCTTTCATGGCATAAACCGGTGTTGTCTGGCAACTTCTCCAACCAATTGAAACAGTGAGTGGATCTTTTGTCTTCAATAATTTTGTGTGGAAACTATGCTTCTTAAGCCTTTCCTGGAAGAACAACACAAAGTACATGACTAAGAAGTTCTGTAGATGTACGTATCCCACTCTAGACGGAATGAATAAAATTTCACCAAAATGGTGTATTAGACAGTACAATAAGCAATACAACATTATTTAACGTACTAACTTCAAAGTTAGAAAAGGCTTACAACCTGCATGTATCCGACATTTTCCTCTTCAAGACTGATACCTCCAACGAGAATAGGGTGATACAGATCAAATGTTTCAATCATCTCAAAGGGAACTCCATGAACTTCCAACCTTATATAAATCCCTTTTCTGAGACCTTCTTGACCAGCTCTCCCAATTTCTTCGACATTAGATAACTGAACAGACTCATCAGGAGTCTCTATGTGCTCCAGACCCTTGTCATAGAAAAGATCACCAGGAACACACACTGGAGCACTAAAGAATGCTTCCTAGTTGCTTAGTCCCTTCATTTTGGCAGCAGATGGTAAAGGGCAAGGATCTGTTAACCTGGTAATGTCAGCTATAGGGAAATCACCAGCACCGGCAATATGTACCTGGAACAGTACACCTTTAATCAGTTCTTATAATGCTGTGTTACAACGATACGCCTAAAAAAAATAATCAGCCGTATCGATACGTATTTACACGGATACGCGTACTAATACTTCCAATATTTCAAGATACAACTCAGTTAGAAAACTTTGACTAAATATTAGAAAATTTAGATATTTTACTAGATTCTATGAGAAGTTTTAACTATAGTGACAAAATATTAGTTCCAAATCTGTCTACTGATCTTGCTCTAGACTTTCTTCCTTCTTATCCAGACTTTTTCTCTCTCCAGTGAGGTTAATCATATGTGAGCACGGAAATCTGGTGTTGATCCGCGTGATCACAAACAATCTTAGCATGAATTAGATACATGCATTAAAGTGCGGATAAAGCGTAATATGCCTAGATAGATGATGATTCATAGATTCCAAACCCCGCAAGTTTGTCATGATCTCGTCATCATCCCCCTGGTGATAGATCGAGATATGGATACATAAATGAAACCATATGAGTACTAAAGGTAAAGGAGACGATGGTTTACGTGGTTCGGCACTAAGGCCTACATCCACGGATCCGGAGATATCCACTATAAAGTAAACGATTACAAAAGTAAGGGAGACAATGAATTATATGGTTCAGGGAGGGATCTCCCTAAACACATACTTACTTCTCTCTATTCTCTCTCCTATTTCTTAGTTCTCTCCCTCGACCCCCTTTTCTGTGGAAGGGGTATTCATATATATAACTAAATCAAGTGGGTCCACTGATAAGGAGTTGTGGGGACCTTATCTTCTTGTGCTCTGTGCACGGTCCGCGGACTTCCTTGTCACTCCGCGGCTTCTATAATACCCACGCTCGTTACGCTGACCTATCTTTGCTTCCTTAGTGGGTCATCTGACACGAGCCCTCTGAGCAGGTTGTGCTCTGTGCATTGTCTGCGGACTTTCTCGTTACTTCGCGGCTTCTATAATATCCACGCTCGTTACGCTGACCTATCTTTGCTTCCTTAGTGGGTCATCTGACACGAGCCCTCCGAGCAAAGTTGTGCTCGTGCATTGTCTCATGCGGACTTTCGTTACTTCATGGCTTCTATAATATCCACGCTCGTTACGCCACCTACCCTCGCTTCCTTCGTGGGCCGTCGACACGTGCCCTCCGAGCGAAGATTAAATACGAGTGGTTGGGGCTATCCACGGTCCGTGCCAGGCGGTGTCAGTCCTCCCCTGTCACGTCTGTGTCAGTTGGACTAACCCCAATCGTTGATTACATCTTACCTCGTGATGGGGTAGAGTAACTCATTGGTGCTGTGTGGGATCATCTATTTTGGATGCTCCCTCATCTTTGACTGTTGGTCTTGACAGATGGCACGTTGTCTAAATGCCACAGATGCCCCTATGTGTCATCCCTCTTTGAGACATGGCCTCCACGTGGGCTCTGTTAGTACACGTGGCGATGGAGATAAATAAGTGTACTTACAATTTGCCCCTCTTCTTACGATTGGGCGTTTAGCTTTTGTTGGGAGAAGAATCGTGTGGTACGTTTTTATCTCCTCCTCATAACTTCTCCTAAAAGGTGCTACCCGCATTTATTGTGCACGTTTCCCATGTCCGGCCATAACGCCCTTTGGGTAGTGGACGGTTTCTCTTGGTCTTATAAAAAGAGAAGAGTGAGAGAATGTGAATTTAATTCACATTCTCTGCTTTATTCTCTGTTCTTTTGTCTTCTTCATCTTCTTAACTTCCTCGACACCATTGTTGTTTGCTTGTCAAAGCACTACGTGGTCGCCGTTATTGCTTTGCCACCTTCGTTGTCTTGTTGATTTACTCTTTCCGATTCTGTATGATCTTTTATTCCGTTTAATCACCATGCCTAAGCCCGTTGAGTTCTTGATCTTCCTCGGTGATGCGTTGATGATGAGTTTAAATTTTTGTATACCCCGGGGTTCGAGAGTTGACGCCACCGAGTCGTATGCTTTAATTTTATCTTTCTTCTTTTGAGTTGGAATGATAACTTGAGAGTTTAAGTAGTTGTAGACGAATTCTAGGGTTTGCTTTGTTGTTCTTGAGATTTTCTCGCTTTTCGATCTTCCTTGCCTCCGACTTGCACTTTTATTCGTGTTTGTGCCCGCAGAGATGTCCGACCATCCGCGGGTCCCATACCAAACTCCTCCGTCGAGTCCTCACAGATCTCCTCGGAGTGATTCTACTACTAAGGGTGGAGCCCCGCCTTCGCTTACCCAGGATAATCCTCGGGATGGACGTCATCCTCGTCCCTTGGTCGAGATCTTCGCTTAAAAAGGGGTGATCCACCACGGGGATCTAAACATGTCGCGAATCGCCCTGGAGGCGAGTCTCCGAGCAACAATCCGCGCACCGAGCCTTTAAATGTGCAGCCTCTCCGTTCCAAGCCTCCACCGCGGACTAATCCACCCGTGTCTAGTTCGAGCAGTCCACTAAGACTCGTCTTCGAAGAGAAAGGCTACGGAGATAGAGTCTTCTGGATATAGTTCTTCCTAATAAGAAGGCCGGGTTCCGCGGAAGATACTACGGGAGAAGCTTTCAAGACGACTCTGCTTGTTACTTTCCGTCCTTTATCTCTCGGGTAATAAGAAGTTTACCTTCCGACACATTGATCTTTAGGCCTTCAAGTTGAAGCATGGTCTTGAAAGCACTTCCAAGTGCGTTTTTATGTCGACAAAGATATAACCTATGAGATGGTTACCAATTACAAGTATGATGCCTTTCATTTGCTTTGGCGACCGTGGGTGCTTTCGAGGCTGGTTTGATGTTACCCTTGTATAAAGCCTTGATGATTTCTACTACCGGGTCTTGTCTAGCCGCGATCTTGCCAAGAAAAGTCATAATCGTGGGGTACAACGGTTGACAGAAACTATCTTCGCCATCTTCGTGAATGCTATCTTCGTAGCAAGGGGAAAACGATGATGACTTGCTATGCCCCTAAATTAGAAAAGGAGAAAGGGTGGTATACTCGAGAATTTCAATAAATCCTTTGGAGATTATGTTAACAGGAATACTCGTAAACCGTGGTCTCGTGAGTCTCATGGAACATTGCTTCGCTAAGGGGGAAGTTCGACTTTTGAGCGAGGTAAGTGATTCCAAGATGGCGAGGGTTCCCCGGTGCCGAAGGTCTTCCTATTCCCGCCGATGAGAGGATTAAGCGTGACCATGATTATGAATGGTCCGCCACCGTTCTTGAAGTCGTTGGTCCGTGGGCCTATGGTTGGGTCCCCTGACCCCATGGTTGGCACCCTCATCTCTGATGGTCCTCATCGCGAAGCTTCTCCCGCTCGTTATGCCCATTACGCCCTTGGCGTATGAGTTTTGTAGGCATGGATTTTGCTTATAATCGTGATGTTGACGACGCGGAAGACGAAGATATTCCTGATGCTAACCTTCTTTCGCAGAATACTGATGTTGCTAAGGTGTGTTGTTTGTTTTCTATGTATATATGCCCCTTCGTTTTCTTGAATAATATTGATTATGCTAAGGAAAGGAGATGCCGGTGGCTCTTTTATCATTATGTGTGGTAGGGGCGTAGAGACAAGAGGATCAATCCGGCGGTCGTCGAATTCTCCCACCGAGGGCTCTACACACTTCGAGGATGTGAACAGTCCGTGGATGGTGATGAGGATGTTTCCGACGGGGAAGAGCGACCTGAGACTTCTCCGCCCATTCAAGAAGTAGATAGTCTTGTTGGTGGGAGCGTTGGTGGAGGTGGTGGTGGTCGGAGCCACTCTTGGTGGTGGTAATGATCGAGGCCGAGGGGGCTACCAAGGATGGGGATGGTGGTGACAAGGATGTTGTGGACAAGGGTGATGGGGATGTTGGAGACAAGGGAACTGGGGATGTTGGGGACAAGGATAAGAAAATTGCTCTTGATAGTGGTGACAAAGGTGGGGATGCTTCTTGCGAGTTTTCCTTTGGTAGGGTTTTGTCCGGGAGCAATCATTTGACATGGCCACAGTTATGGGGCTTGTCTCGAACTTCAATCTGCTTCCCGATGGTGATGAGTGGAATGTTCTTAAGGATAGCTGCGGGGGTGACCCCACACGTGGATCTGATGCTGGGGTTACGCAAAGTGCATCCCGAGGTTTGTGTCGGCACCTCCTCCACCGCTGGTGGGGTTTTGGCGCTAAGTACTACTGGTGCCTTGCTTGGTGGGACATCTTTAGACTCTCCCCCAGATGACTTCACGCGGTCCTTGGTCACGGATGGTGATGATGCTGTTTTGGCGTGGCTGCAAAAGAAAAACTTGCTTGTCGTGCCTCGCCCTGCCCCTGTGATTGAGGGGGAAAAGAGTTCGGACTCTTTTACTCGTCGGCATATGGAACTAACCCCGGAGGAGGTGGTAGATCGAATGTGGGGCGAGAATCTTGTGACCAGTGGGATTGATCTCGTGGTGGATCCTCCCCCTACGGTTGCTGGTATGATGGCCATTGCTGATGGGTACCAGTACAATTATCCCCAACAACGGTTATTGGAGGTTTATCCTACTCTTTCTTCCCCCGATTTTGCTTAAATGTGTTGTGAACTAAAGTCCCTTTTGATTGATAGATGATGAGGAGTGAGTATTGTAACCATCATTTTTACTGGCTCTTCAAGGATAAGTCTCTCAAGCTAGAAGGAAGCTCCTAGATTGTGAAGAAACGCTTTCGGGCGTTGAAGCTTCGGTTTCCGCTAAAGATGAGGAAATAGCAGAGCTGAAGGGTATGCTTAAGCGTAAGGAGCAGCAGGACGCGGAGGAGGCAAAGCTGCGCTCTGAGCTGGCCTCGGTTAAGGCCAAGTTAGCGGTTGCTGAGAAGAACTCCTCGTCTATTTCAGGTCTGCGTCTCCTCTTCTTTGGTAGTTTCCTGCTCCTTATATGTTCTGAGTTTTCTCCTTCTTCCCTCCTCCCGCTGTACTGTCTTCAGTGGGTGGAGTCCCCGAGTTGTTGTGGCTTCGGAATGAGAGAGCTCGTCAAAAAGGTCGCATTGCTGAGTTAGTTGAAAAACTTAAGAGTGAATCGGCGAAATGGAATGCCCGCGCGGATGTTCATAACGCTATGGCCGAAGAATGGCGTAAGAAAAAGCTTTGCTTGGTAGATCTGCAAAATCGAAACAACCATGATCGCCACTTGTTCAACGGGGCTCTTTTATGGACGCGGGATAATCTTGAGAAAGCCCGCGGGCAGATTTCCTCTTTAGAATTTAAACTTAATGTTATGGAAGACGAGCTGCGGAGAGCGCGGTCTTCTCATCCCTCGGATGTGCGGGCTTATATGCAGCGTCTTGCTAAGGAAAGAGACGATGCTAGGGCAGAATATAGTGCTCTCAGTAGTGCTTTATCCGCGTCTCGAGCTGATGTGGCTCGTCAAGTTGAGCGTGAGAGAAACTTAGAGGTGACTATGTATCGCCTTAACAAGGGGCTGGAATCGAAGAATGATGAGGTTAATCGATATCGTCATTCGGACTCGATGCTTCGAGATGATCTAAGCGCGAGTCGCATGCTCGTAATCTTCTCGCAGTAGATTATGATAGGTTATCAAATGAATATGATTATGCCGCAGAAGCAAGGGATTCCGCGGTTGATCATTGTGAAGGTATACGTTTTTGTCATCGAGTGTGCTTTGTACTGTATCTGTTATAACTGTTCTTTTTCCCTTATCCGCAGAGCTCAGTGGACAAACTTTCGAGCAACGGATGACAAATTTGCCGAAGCTCAAGCTAAGGTAGTTCAATTGGAGGGCCAAGTCAATTACCATCGTGGTCAGGTCTCGTCTCGGGAGGAAGCGCCAAGCATGCCAATCAAAAGGTGGACCTTCTTTCCACTTCCCGAGTCGGGGCCGAGATGAAGAGTGTAGCCATAGGCTTCGTGGCTCGTAAGCGGTTGGCGAGAGGAGATTAATAGAACTCTTGGTGAGATTGAGTTGGATCTCGGGAAAACCATGGGTTAAACAAGAATTACACTCGGCGTCCTGTACCCGCGCTCCTTCTCGTGCTCTTCCTCGGCCCTCCTGCGGTGGTAGTGTTCATTCCTCGCCGAAGGACAAACCCGCGGATAACGCTCCTTCCCGGAGGTCACGGCTAGTATGCTAGGGATTGATCTCAGTTGCTTATCCTTTTTGGCGTTTTTGCTACTCTTCTTGCTAGGCTTGTAATCAACTGCCATGTACTAGATCAAACTTTGGTGTTTAAATCTGAATTTGAATTTTGTTGAATTTGCATTTATTGTCTTTTCAAATAAGTTAACGTAATGAGTACCTCTGTAATATCTACTATCCCAGGATGTTGATCTTTGAATTTGAGAAAGTGTATTGTATGCGGCATTCCGTAGGTTGATATCCCCGGAATTGCCTTGTGACCTTGCACCCCGTCCAGCGAATTCCTTGGCGAGGGATTCCCGAACGGTGGGGTCCGCGACGTTCAAGGATATATTCCATTGAGTTCGCGGCTTGTAATATTGCTCGGGTATCTCGTTTTGTGGGAAGTCGCCCCCCCGGTCGTACACTTATAGACGCTTACGGGGGAGTTCCACGAGATTGCATGTGTATGCTCCGATATGTTGCACGTGTGTGCTTTGTATGGGATATTGCCCGATATATTGCAGTAGGTATGGTCCACGCTTTGTGCGGGATATCCCTCTCATAATGTCAACTCTTAATAATGGTATTGCACAATGATTTACGTGGTTCGGCCTTAAGGCCTACATCCACGGGGTAACAATAGTGTCGATATTTAATTAAGGTGTGACATGGTTTTCAATGTACATTGTGTAAGTAGTATATACATGTGGTTCATATGGTTTATACACATTGTGTGAATATGTGTTTCATATGGTATAGGTTGTGGGTTTTGAATAGATTGAAATGCGCGTGGGTAATGAATGGGATATGATACTTGAAAATGAAAGCTTGGATTGGTTGAAAAGTTAAGGTGCGTTACTCCTTTGTCAGAGATAGAAACATGTGGACTAGCAAGTCCATTTTCTTCTTCTGAAAGCACACGCAGTGGTTGATCATGGGTAGTATGGCTTGAGGTATTTGGCATTCCACGGATGCATGAGGATTTCCCCTTTCAGATTGCGCAGATAGTAAGAGCCATTTCTGCGATGTCGTGTATTACGAGGGTCCTCCCCAAGTTGGTGCTAATTTTCCCCACTTCTTTTCTCGCTGGTATTGGGGAATGGTCCTCAATACATACTGCCCTTCTACAAAATTCCTAAATTTCACTTTTTTGTTATATTCTCTGGCCAGCCTGCGTTGGTAGTTTTCCATTCTTTGTAGTGCCGCTTCTCTCCTTTCTTCGAGGTCGTCGAGTTTTTCTAACATCATGTCCGTGGTGAGATTCTTTTCCCATGCTTCTGTTTTTGTAGTTGGAAGTAGAATTTCCGTAGGGATTACTGCTTCTGCTCCGTAGGTGAGTAAAAATGGGGACTCTCCGGTAGCTGATCTTCGAGTCGTCCTATATGCCCATAGAACGTTATGCAACTGTTCACACCACCGCCCCTTGTACTCGTCTAGCTGTTTTTTAAGAATAAGTGCCAAAGTTTTGTTTGTGGCTTCTGCTTGTCCATTGCTTTGTGGGTATATGGGGGTGGATTTATTTTTTCGAATCTTGAAAGTGTCGAATGACAAGTCAATATTCTTTCCTTGTAGTCGTTTTACCGTTTTCGAAACTATCTCTGCGGGGATGCCAAACCTGCAGATGATATTTTGAAAATAAAAGTAAAGACGTCTCGAATCCCGAATTCTTGCCGGTGCTTTTGCTTCTACCCACTTGTCAAGTAATCCGTTGCCACTATTAGGAATCTTCTTTTCCCCGTCCCGATACGAGTGGGCCTACTATGTCGATCCCCCATTTCCCAAAAGGCCACGGACTGTCCACGAATTCAGTTTTGTGGCTAGGGCGTGGATTCGTTTGCTTAGAATCTTTGACATTCTTCGCACCTTTGCGCCATTCTAGCCGCGTCTCGGATCATGGTTGGCCGCAGTAGCCCCGTCTTCGCCTTATCTCGCAAGGGATCTCATTCCACCGTGATTCCCCGCGTCTCCTCTATGGATGTCTTTCAAGATGATATGTCCCTCTCGATCGAGACAAACAAATGGCGAAGTGGCCCGAGGAATGATTTTTGTACAAGGTTCCGTCTCTTAGCTCGTACATCCCCGCTCTGGATTGTACTTTCCTAGCTTTGTTTGGTGTCCTGGGGGAGTTTCCCCTCTTTTAGGAAAGAGTGGATATCGGTTCTCCAATCTGCTTCTCGACTGTAATCGTCGTCCTCATCGGCTTGTCGCGTGATGTCATCGTTACGAAGTCGTCGAAGATGTGCTCTCCGACATCATCATCGAGATATCTTCCTCCTTAGACTTGCGTTGGTTAGCCGCGCATGTTTCTTGGGGCTTGATGGATGGTTCGTACACTCTTGTTATCTTGATTGCTTCGACATCCTCATTTTTAAGCATGGCTGATATGTATGCATCCATCGCGTGTCCGAGCTCCTTCCTACGCAGATGTCGAAATTTGATTTTTGGTATTTGGGAAACCAACGTTTGTACCAGATCCATGTATGCCATCGGTGTCTCGTCATACACATTGTATTCGTAGCCTATCTCGCCGTATGATTAGTTGTGAGTCACTTGTCAATCGTACTTCTTGTATCCCTAATTCAATTATCAAGCGGAGGGCGTGGACCACTCCTTCGTACTCTACGATGTTATTTGTATGGCCTTCGAATTCCAATCAATGCATGCACGATCCTATCCCCGTGGGCGTGGTGATGACGATGCCTATCCCCGCGCCCTCTCTATTTTTGGGAGCCGTCAACAAAGACCTCCCATTGTCGTGGGTTCATTGGTTCAAGAATGTTGTTTGGCTCCTTTTGTTTTTCCATTTCGGGGGCACCCGCGACCCTCCATCCTTGTATGCGCATCTCTTCTTCGTTGTCCAAAGGTAGGTCCATAGAAAGTCTCGCTAACACTTGCGATTTCGAGAGTGTTGGAGCTCATAGTGGATATTGAATTGGTCGAGGTATGTGCTCCATTTCGCTATGCGTCCTACCTTTCCCGCCCCTTTGAGGATGGCTTCTAGGGCGCTCGGCATGGGATACGTATGTCATGCGTTAAGAAATACGTCCTCGCTTTAATGTAGACCATACGATGGCTAAGATTAGCCGTTCGATTCTTGTGTAGTTTCTTTCTACGGAATTCATAGTCTTGCCGACATAATAGATCGGCCGCTCCTCCTTTGTGTGGGTCCCGACAAAACCGCGCTTGCTTGCATCGTCTGTTGCTGCAATGTATAGTGCCAAAACTTCGTCGAGTCTCGGTTTCGAAGGATAGGGATCTCTCGCTAGGTCTTTGTTTGACGCCTAGGAAAGCTTCTTCGCATTCTCGTCGTCCATTCAAATTTCGTCCCTTTTTTAGTATGTTAAAAAAGAGTTTGCACCTATCCGAAGATCTTGAGATGAATCTTCCCAAGGCTGCTAGGGATCCATTGAGCTTTTGTACTTCTTTTAGGTTCTTTGGGGATGGCATGTCTACTATGGCTCGGATCTTTGCGGGATCTACCTCGATGCCCCTTTTTGTCACCAGGTACCCAAGGAATTTTCCTGATGTTACTCCGAACGTGCATTTTTCCGGGTTGACCTTCATATTGTGTTCTCTCATAGCCTCGAAGATGTCCCTCGGTCCGGTGGTGGTTCTTCCTCACCGCTCTTGACGAGCATATCGTCAACATAGACCTCTAGGGTCCTGCCAATCCACGGCTTGAAAATAGCATCGACCATCCTTTGGTACGTTGCTCCTGCATTCCGGAGTCCGAAAGGCATCCTTACATAGCAATAGAGACCGTGGGGTGTGTAAAATGCCGTATGTTGCTGATCTTCTTCTGCTAAAAATAGTTGGTTATACCCAGAGTATCCATCCATGAATGATAACTCTTCATATCCTTCTACTGCGTCGACTAGCTGATCAATACTGGGTAACGGATAACTATCCTTGGGGCATGCTTTGTTCAAATTGGTGAAGTCGATGCAGATTCTGACCCCTCCATTCTTCTTTGGTACTATTACCATGTTCGAGATCCAAGTAGGATATTTGACTTCTTTTATAAAACCGGCCTCCAACAAATTTTTCGCGATTACTGTTTCTCTTGCTTTGTGATATTCCGTAGCCACCTTTCGTATCTTTTGTCGTACGGGGAGTGTGCCAGGTTTAATGCGTAGCTCATGTTGCACTGTCTTCGGGTCTATTCCAGGCATATCAGATAGTTTCCATGCGAAGATGTCCGCGTATTCCTTTAATAGTTTTATTAGTGAAGCTTCGCGCTCTCCGTCCATTAGAGTCCCTATCTTGATCTTTCTTGGGTTCTGCTCCGTACCTATGTTAACTTCCTTCACTACCTCCAAGGATGTAAACGTGGGCTTCGGTTCCCCAAGGTGGGGGAATTTCTTTAATTGCTATTTGGTAGGCTCAGATTCTTTGTTTGCGAGAGCGCCCTGGTTAGCATTTGATGTTGACGCTTCCGTGTTTCCTACGGAGTTCCCCTTAGACAAGTTTTTTCCTGAGACCTCTTCCAAGTATTCGTCGATGGCTTTGTCCTTGGATACTGCTTTGTTCCGGGCCCTGCGGGTTCTTCTTTTCTCATCTTCTTCATTGTTGAGCCGTATTTGCATTGCCTGGCATTCCTTTGCGGAAACTTGATCACCCTTGATTTCCATCACCCCCAAAGGAGTAGGAAACCTAAGGTATTGATGGTAGGTGGATGCGACTCCCTTAAGTTTGTGGACCCACTTTCGTCCAATAATGGCATTGTAGGGTGAAGGCGTGTTCACCACACTGAAGCGGGCGTTAACTTTCATCGGACCTGCGTCTATTTGCAAAATAATATCCCCGATAGGCTTCGTAGCCGTACCATTGAATCCGTAGATGGTGTAGTGCGAGGTCAAGAGTTTCTCGTCATTAAGCTCCATACGCTTGAAGGTATCATGGAACAGGACGTTTACGGAGCTTCCTCCATCAATGAGTATTTTCTTTATGTTGCATCCTGCGATTGGCAGAGTGAGGATCAAAGGGTCGTTGTGATCTTCCATGTTGTCCTCAATGTCCTCGGCCTCGAAGGTTAGGGGTGCGTTCATCCATTCTTCGTGCTCTTCCACTTCTTTTCCGTCTAAGTTGTAGAGCTCACAATAGTCTTCAAATTGCTTCCTCAGTCTCTTCCCTATCTGTGCGGTTAGGGTTGGTTCTTTGTTTTCCGAGCAGGATATAGTGTTCAATGTACGATTACCCTCGGCAATTGGACCCGTTTTTTTAGCGTTTGGTTCTGTCCTCTGTTCCATCCTTTTCCATATACTTTTTGAGATCTCCTGTATCAATCAGCTTTTGTATCGCTATCTTAAGATTTTTGCACTTCTCCGTTGGGTGCTCGTAGAAGCAGTGGAAATCGCAATACTCTTTGGATTCTGCCGAGGCCGGTGGTTGTTTCCCCTTAGACCAAGGCCGCCTAGGTCTCCACGATCCTTGATCTCCTTTAGAATGCGTGAGTAGCTGGTATTGAGCTTTGTGTAGACTCGGTCTTCAAATTTTCTTCCACCCCTTTTGTGGTCATCTTTCCGATCCTTTTGGCGTTCGCTTGGTCATTCGCTAGTTCCGCGGAATTGGTCCGTGGGGTCGTTGAGCCTGTGATCTCGGGTTCTCTCTTTGAATTTCTTCCAACCTTGCATGTTTTTCGATGATTATCCTCAAATCTCCCTCTCGTGGTTGGAGAGGTACCGTGGATTTCAACAAACAGAGGGCTCATCCCCGTCGAGTCCCCATTTGTAACAATTAATACTCACCCACGGGATCCACATGTCCTATGGCTTGACATATCTTGTGCCACCTATCCGTGTATTCTCGAATGGACTCCTTGTATTTGATTGCAAATGAGAAGAGCTTGTCCATCCCTGTGTTTACAACCTTGTTGTACATATAAGTAGCCAAGAATTTTTTTGTGAGTTGATCGTTTAATTGATGCATCCGTGGCTTGAGGTTATCAAACCAAGATAGCGCGGATCCTTTCAGGCTTGAAGGGAAGTATCTGCAAGTAGCACGGCTTCGTCATGGTCCCATCCGCCATTACCCCGTTGTAATATCGTAGGTGAGCAAAAGGATCGGTGGATCCGTCGTAACACTCAAAGGATGGGACCGGGCACTTGCAGGTATGATAGCGGTAGCTAATCGTTGTGCGAGCAGGGTGGTGTTGGCTTCCTTCATAACCTGTTCTAGTCTTCCGCCTCCCTGTCTGGTTTTGATTTGATTGATCTCTGCTAACATCTCTGCGCGGAGACTCTCCATTGCCAAACAGTGTTCTTCTTGGATGGAAGGCCGTGCCTTCCTTGTAGATTTTGACGTCGTGGCCTCATCCTCGTCATAGTAGTCTGACGTGTCCGGGTGATAATCCGGGTCGAGCCTTCTATTATTCCGCGCACCTCTTTGGTTGACTATTGCAGTGTGTTCTCGAGGATCATCCTCCTGGTCTCTATTCTGTACCGCTGAGTTAGCCTCGTCCTGCTGATTCTCTAACTCCGCGCTTTGGAGGATCTTCTCTCTTAATTGCTGGTTCTCCTGGGCTAGTAAGGCCACCGCGTCCGCGTATGTCTGCTGATTCCGTTTTAGTTCTTCTAATTGCGCCAAAAAGTGCGCAGACTGGTTTGATGCTTGATTTGTTCCTATCTGAGCCTGAGCTTGTCCCTCGGGGGCCGCGGTGTTGATTTCCACTGCTATCTTTCTACCCGGCTCGATCATTTCGTAGGATCCTGCGTGCATTTGATCGTTTTGCTCGTTAGTCTGCGGCATCCCATAGGGGGGGTTCTGGATTACTGACTCTGTCACTGTTTCTCGAGGTTCTGTAGGCCGGGTTATAGCTGTTACTTTGGAGGCGACTATTTGTGAAGTTCCTTCGGTAGGTGTAGTAGCCTTTGCCATAGGGGCCTTCCTTGCTTCCATTGCGATGATGCCCGCATCCGAAAGGAATGTGCTTTCCGCTCCATTCTCAAGCGTCTTGTCCCCGGCTGTGGGTCCGCGCCCTTTTGTTTGCTCCTTGTTACTACGGCGTAGTCCTATGTGCCTCTTTTGAAGGTCCCTTTGTCTTTCCAGCATCTTTGTTCCTTTCCATTGCAATATTCTCGCCAGAGAACATGGAGGTAAACCGAGACAAAAAGTCCACGGGTTAGAATTAGTTCAAATTTTATTTTATAAGCTCGATTTCTAGTGGTAATGAGTGTACTCAGGTTGTTAGTTTGGCGAATAATACGAAAAACATAGACGGATGCGGATTTAACCGGGATAAGGTCCATGGGTTGTTGTTTGCAAAAAGTTCAAATCTCGTTGGTGGAAATTGTTTGAAATATCGGTTAAAATACGGATCTGTTGGCTTAAGGGTCACTCAATGCCCAGATCCGTTGTTAGAAAATACAAGACACAAGTATGTGCTAAAAATAGCCCCCTGACCCGCATCTCGCTAGTTAAAAATCGTAAAGACCCGTATCTCACTGTTAGACGGCACAAAGAATACAAATATGTGCGAAAAATAAATTTAAACAGAGATCCGTCTATGTTCTAAGTAAAACTTTTGAGGTAGAGGCTATAAAATCACGGGAAAGATAAATCTTTTTATCAGGACAAAGTCCCTGTTTCTAGCGCCAAATTGTGAGCACGGAAATCGTGTTGATCCGCGTGATCACAAACAATCTTAGCATGAATTAGATACATGCATTAAAGTGCGGATAAAGCGTAATATGCCTAGATAGATGATGATTCATAGATTCCAAACCCCGCAAGTTTGTCATGATCTCGTCATCATCCCCCTGGTGATAGATCTGAGATATGGATACATAAATGAAACTATATGAGTACTAAAGGTAAAGGAGACGATGGTTTACGTGGTTCGGCACTAAGGCCTACATCCACGGATCCGGAGATATCCACTATAAAGTAAACGATTACAAAATTAAGGGAGACAATGAATTATATGGTTCAGGGAGGGATCTCCCTAAACACATACTTACTTCTCTCTATTCTCTCTCCTATTTCTTAGTTCTCTCCCTCGACCCCCTTTTCGTGGAAGGGGTATTCATATATATAACTAAATCAAGTGGGTCCACCGACAAGGAGCCGTGGGGACCTTATCTTCTTGTGCTCTGTGCACGGTCCGCGGACTTCCTTGTCACTCCGCGGCTTCTATAATACCCACGCTCGTTACGCTGACCTATCTTTGCTTCCTTAGTGGGTCATCTGACACGAGCCCGAGCGAGTTGTGCTCTGTGCATTGTCTGCGGACTTTCTCGTTACTTCGCGGCTTCTATAATATCCACGCTCGTTACGCTGACCTATCTTTGCTTCCTTAGTGGGTCATCTGACACGAGCCCTCTGAGCAGGTTGTGCTCTGTGCATTGTCTGCGGACTTTCTCGTTACTTCGCGGCTTCTATAATATCCACGCTCGTTACGCTGACCTACCCTCGCTTCCTTCGTGGGCCGTCTGACACGTGCCCTCTGAGCAGCATTAAATACGAGTGGTTGGGGCTATCCGGTCCCGTGCCGGGCGGTGTCGGGTCCTCCTGTCACATCTCGTGTCGGTTGGACTAACCCCAATCGTTGATTACATCTTACCTCGTGATGGGGTAGAGTAACTCATTGGTGCTGTGTGGGATCATCTATTTTGGATGCTCCCTCATCTTTGACTGTTGGTCTTGACAGATGGCACGTTGTCTAAATGCCACGGATGCCCCTATGTGTCATCCCTCTTTGAGACATGGCCTCCACGTGGGCTCTGTTAGTACACGTGGCGATGGAGATAAATAAGTGTACTTACATCATACATATTATATTTTAATCATGCAAACACATATATGTATTTTGTTAAGTTTCTATCTTTAAATAATATATTCATGTTAAACTACTGATCAATATTGAGTATGCCGTATCGCCGTATTTTAGTTTTTCAAGTTGGTGTATCATAGTAGCATATTGGTATCTTGTATCCGATACCGTATCCGTATCGTTGCAACACAGTTATAATGGTAACAAAATACAAATTTGTGATAGAAGAAGTAAAAGCTATAAGTCAAATGTACATCCACGGCAGAAAAGTGGGCCAGCATGAATAATGAGCAAAAGGTTGCAAACTTGCAATTAATGCGAGCACTCCTTCTGGTAATGAGTGTCCAGAGTTCTTAAAGCATACCCTAACTTTTCCACATAAGTATGTGAGTAATACTTGAAATCATTAGGTTCATGACACGAGCAAGAAAACCTTGCATTGGTGAAAATATTACGTTATATCAAAGAAAATTGTAAAACTGACAGAGTATCTAAACCTAGAAAGTAGAACGCAAAACGTCTTGCAGCAAAGACACAGTAATCTGCATGCAGCAAAAGCAGATGTATAACACTAAAAGACTGTCGAAAAATTGGGCACATTGAATTCTTGATTCCAGAAGAGATTCGCAAATGTAAATGAAATCTGCATTCACCATACCCCTTAACATCGAGTTTCTCGAGTACATTTTTCACTGTAACACTATTTTTAAATTCTTTGGTTTCTGAGTGAACTTTATGTTAGCGTTACAAGAGTTTCTATAATTGGTGACCGTCTCTCTCTCTCTCTCTCTCACACACACACACCAACGACATGCACTTGTATTGTTTTCTTGACGAACGTTGTGGAAGAGATCAGGCAAAACCTACAGGTAGAAAGTGATAACTTTCATGTAATATTCAATTGTCGTCTCATCGAACAAAAAAGAGTTGGGACAAATGATCAACCCGGTTACGTAGATTCAAGTGGAAAAGGGGAAATAGGCCATTTTTTTTTCCCTTTCTTCATTTGCTCTTATTTTCAAGATTAAAATCTTAATAGGACTGCACATTTGATTAGTCAGACAAAATATGTCTCATTTGAATCAAGATTGTGCATGACCTTGACAATCCCAAAACATCCAAAATTGCATGTATGGGAACAAAACAATTACAAGAGAGAAAACATATGCTCAAAAAGGTAACAAGTGGTTGCTGTAATTTCACTATCTTAAGATCACTGAAACGCACATACATCAAACGTGGCCTTAAGCTTAAATTACTGAACTAACCTTCGGCAAATAAGGAACGCACCCAAGGCCCACGGACTAGTCTCGCATAAAAAGGAAATACTGGTTAGGAAGCATTGAAAAAAATTTTTGATAACAAACAGATACAATAAACAAAAGAAAAGTATTGAGAGACGATACATTACCTTGAATATAGACAACAACCTTTTGATGGTAGCTTGAAAGAGAAGGATCCCGAAATATGCGCGTGAGTGAGCTGACTGCAACCTGGTTATTAGAACTCAAATTAAAACACGTGGATGACCATAAAACGTCCTAAGCTAAATATTTATCGTAGGATGCTAATCCTATGATGTGGCAAAAGATGGTCAAAGGTCCACCGATAGTGTGTGCTGGCCAGTATCACTGGCTGCACGGATAACTTATCCATGTGAACCTGGCGAGCTTTGCTGATTGTGTTTATGAACATGGAGATCCAAGGCAGCCATAACCCCAAATATATACGAGATATCAAGTTCAACGACAAGTACCTTCAATACTTCTCGTCTGGTAGACCAGAAGAATAAACTAAGAAATGCTTAAAACTTTTTACATCCTTAATGATAATAAGTAATAACTTGTCAACACAACTGAAATTGGTGGAGTCCTCTAGTGATATCAACAAGAAAACATATAGTCGATGGTAACATGACAGCAAGTTCCTATAAGTGGAGAAGAAAAAAAAACATCAACATAAATTGTTAAGGCACTGCAACACAGACAGTTGACAAAAGTTTATCAAACACTAACAACTTCAGGGGGTTCTCACATACCATTGCACATGCCAACGTGCCTCCGCCTCTCAATCACATGAAGGCAAGCACCAAGTGCTTCTACTGCTCGCTCACGAACAGCCAACATCAGATCTCTCAGCACAACCCATTTGAGATCAACAAATTCTGGCACATATTGAATATTGTCGACGCATTTTCTGCCATTTCCTGACAGAGAAGAAAAAATTATGTAAGAAGGTGTCCAAGCTTAGGAACTAAACGTATATTCGTAACAAATATTTTTTATTGCGGTATCCAACTATCTGTAAAACTGTAACAACATTCCCAGAAACAAATGTACAGTTAACCAATTTACACCAACTTGAACTGTATCAGCAGGTAAATAGATTACTTATGAAGAGGATACCTTAAGCAGTAAAAAACCAATCTTATGTTATGAAGCAAAAAGAATTTGTACCATATAAAGAATTCATTAAACAACGGGATAGATCTTACTTTCAAAATCAAGACAGCTGCAAACGACGATGCTGCCTCTACTCTTTCACCATGAAGCCAATCCATTGCAGTTTTATGCTGGAGAAACAAATCAATTTAAACTTTTATGGCTAAGAAAACATCAAAAAAAAAAAAAAAAAAAAAAGAAAAAAAAAGAAGAAGAAAGAACTGATAAGAAAAGAAGCCAACCTGACGCCCCACTTCATCCACAATCATTGCTCCACCAGCTGTGGCTAGTTGCCCTAGCACCCTACTGGCGAGGGTTAGGTCTTCAGGATCACGTTTTACCTCGAATTTGGTGCGCAAATAGTGTGAGAACTTGGAAACTTCTGAAGCACTCTCTCTCACATCCATTAACTCATCAATGGCTCTAAGAGCTCCCAGAATATCAGAGACATTGTTACTTCCTAACAGGCTCGCAAAGCGATCATACAACTGATCCATGAAACGAGAAAAGGCCTCCCACTGAGGTCTTGAGCTTCTTCCGCAACGCGTTTCCGCAAAGACAGCGCAGCACCATCCTGCACCCATGGTGATTAACAAATGCTCAACAAGGCCATCATGTGATGAAGTTGTTCAAATCCAAAAAGTAACAGAAAAGGGATTGAGGTGGCAAGTGGAGGATACAGCACACCCAACTTAATACATTTCCTGTTGTGCTGTGCTGTGGAAATAAATTTGCATGACGTTTGGTAAACTATAATTTTAAAAAGCACTGTGCAATTAATAAACTGTAAATTTCGTTTGCAACCTGTATTTAAAAGTCTTTAGTGATGTAGTTAATGACGAAAATAGACATATTTCAAAAATTAGTTTTAATACAATTTTATTATAATAAATTATATTTCTAATTTTAATATATTTAATAAAATATAAGTAATCATTTTTTTTATTGTTTTTATTATTTAATTAAAAAATTTATGATTATGGTTTGCTATGAAAATATTATTATTTTAATATTATTTTTTCAAAAAAATTATTTATTAAATTTATTATTTTTTTCATTTTTCATTTTAATATTTATTAACAAAATTTTTATTTTATATAATAATTTTTATTTTATATAATAATTTTTATTTTATATAATAATTTTAATTATTATTGTATTTATTATTTTAAATAAAAATATATAAAATAGAGAAATAAAATGAAATTAGAATTATAATGTTAAATGTACAATATTTGAGGGTAAAACTTGTCTTTATAATAAATTAACAAGGTTAAAATAGAGAATCGATTAAATCGAATTATGTGGGTCCACAACACCTTTCCCTTTAAAAGCTAGTCTTTGAGTAGCGTTTAAAAGCATGCCTAAAATGAAAGTGTTTCTCTCCAAAAGCACTTTGAAATTTTTTTACCAAACATAATTTTTGGTAAAAGTTTGTTACAAAGTGCTTTTGGTTGAAAAGAAAAAACAATCCCAAACGGGGCTTAAGACTGAGTTAAAGGGTGTTTGTTTTTTTGTTGAATCGGCATCTGAAGCTTGTCGGACGGTTTGTTTTTTATTTTGAGTCAGATCTAACTCGCGATCTGACTCAAAACCTAATCCCGGACTTGGACTCATTTGTGTCAGGAATAAAATGCCCCCCGACTCATGGAACCAAGCCGCGACTCACATATTTTTCAGTCAGATGAATCGAATCTGACTAAGAAAACAAAAATATTGAGTCAGATCCAGATGAGTCAGGTGATATCAGTCAGATCCATATGAGTTGGGTGATATCAATCAGATTCAGACGACTTAGATGAGTCAGGAAAAAAAAACAAGGTGTTAGTTAACAACCCAATTATCCAGTTCAAAAACATATATTTTGATCTAGTTCAGTCGTCGGTCCGTGACTTTTTTTTCTTCTTTTTTGGCCAGATATCGGCCGAAAGTGAGTGAGGTAACGCTCAAAGGGTTAAGAGGTACATCAACAAAAGAAGTGGTTATCAATCTGGTTTGCAGTGAAATAGTTGGCTGCACAGACATTACTCTCGAAAGTATTAAAGTGAAGCATGTCAAAAGGGGAAAAGATACAATTTCCAATTGTATCAAAAGAGAATTTCTCAAGGTCCTGTTTCTCCACCCGTGTCATGTCTTTCCTAGTGAAGTCCTTGTAAAACTTGAATATTGTGTGTGGTGTGGTTGACAGAGTAAGTATTCCACCACCACCCTCCACCCCCTCCCCCAATTTCAACCCAGTATCTTTGTTTTTTTGTTTGCTAGACATTTATGTTAAATGAAGGTAAAATGTTTCATTGCCTTTATTCGTTGGTCTTATTCGCCAGTTGTGTATTTTTATTTTTACATCTTGAAAGATTACATGTTACAGCAAGTTATACATGATTGATCAACCTAACTCAGCCGATAACAATAAACAAATGAAGAAGAAAAATCTACGACCAATTAGATACAGTATAAACTCTTTTTAGAGCATTGCTCGGTCGAACTCATAAGTGTTGCAATCTCAAGCTTGTTGTCAAATTTAATTGTCAAAACTATATCTTGATTTCTAGTCTACAATTAGTTAAGTCTCGGATTAGGATAGAAGTGTAGTTGAGAAACGGACATCACGGCAGTCATCATTGTGTTTTAATGTTTGAAGGCGAAGTTCAACCGAAGCTTTTGGAGAACTTCTTCAACAAAAGGTAAGTGAAGATTGGACCACCTATTTCTCAAGTTATATTCATATTTTTATATATGAGACGTTGTTGCATAACTAATTAGACTATCATAAGCATATCAAGAATTTTGAGTCGAGAACTAATTACCAAGTTAAGAGACTCGAAATATGACTAAGCTTAATGAACATTTATTCATACTTGATGAATTTCGGTTAAGGACAATTTATTGTTCGCAATCAAAATTATGATTCAAGAATTATCATTCGAAAATAGCCTAGAACAGTTATATGTGTCATTGATGTTATTCGGGAATGTTTCGAATCGATTTACATAAATATATAACTACTGTAGATCCAGATATAAGACAGTGCATATCAGTCCTAAAAACTGGGGGGAAAAGTAACCTATATAAACCTTAATTATGCATTGCATGCCCTAAATTTCAGCCTCAATTATCATTCCCCTATTTGTGACGTTTTTTTGGTGTAGAAAGTTCTGAAAAGGCTAGCAGCCAAAGGGACCAAGATACATAATGACCTTGAAGAGAAATTCAAATAGTTAAACGCAAAGAATCAAGTTTCGTTCAATGTTGCTAAGAATGATTAAGGTATTGCTTCTAACCTTAACTCTATTCAATCTCAAAATCTTCTCCATAACAATAACACTAAATCAAGAGTTGAAAAAATGGAGGTGAATCATTATTAACAACAAATAGTACCAATAATCATGATAACAAATAAGGATTTAGTGATAGTGATGGGTCAGTAATTGAAGGTTTATATGATGATGCTCAATCGTGTTATTATAGAGGAAAAAGTAATTATAATCAAGAAGAGTAACAAAAAAATTAATATATGCAAAGGAAAAGGGAACCAACCACAATGTCATGCAAGGTTGACTAAAAGATTGAGGTTTCGGTGTTAATGTTGCCTTATGGGCATTTATGTCGTAGCAAGGAATGCAATTCCTAGCTAGATTATCGTCCAATTTGCAAGGTTAAAGAACACAAGCTTGCAAATCTTCATGTCCTAGCTTAATTATAAGCTTTAAAATATCAATTCTTTTTTAACTAAAATCAAAATTAGTCTTATTATTTAATTGAAAAGTTTTGGTGATTCATTTTTCGAAATATCTTAATTATATGTTTCAAAAGAAAGTGAGTCAAATGAAAATAATTTTTTTTGTATTTATGAAAGAGGTTCTAATGTTCTTTATTCTTTAAAGGTTGATGAAGGACAACTAATTTATTTTAAGGAAGAAATATGGATTTTACATGTTGTAACCTCACATTTTCTAGTGTTGTTTGTTCTTTGCGGGTTCATAAAGTTCGGTTAATTCGATTTAAAAAGATATGAGCCAAAAAAAAATTGTTAAGAAAATAAGAGTATAGTCAAACTGATTTATTTTATTCTGTTGGTAAAGGTTTTAATGTCGTCTCTTTCTAAAACGGTATTATCAAGATAAACTCATTCCTTTAAACCATAATCGGCTTCGTAACAAGGAAATACTACATCGTCTAAAACGGTGGTATCTCTAATCAAATCCTCGTCCATTTGAATAGGTGAATAATCATTAAATTTACTATGATTTGAACCATAAATAATATTTTCATCATGAAGCTCAATTGGAGTAATAAATTCCTGATCACCATGCCTATATATTTCAGATTCTTCATCAGCACTATCCTCATCATCATAATAACATGAAGATGGTCGAACCTTATCTAAACAAGTAGTGTTACCAATTTTAACCTCTTCATCTTGATTAGGTGAATAATAACTATCCTCATTTTCAAGGGTGACATTGAAACACTGTATTAACAATTAAGATTATTTCGAGAAATTCTTTCGTTCTTCTCCAACAAAAACCTATTTGTCGACCCAGTGAAGTTCCTAAGGGTATATTCTAAAGAAGGTTCGCTTATTATTGCAATTCTTTCATTTATAACTAAGTCATAGGGGTGTGCAAAAATTTCGGAACCGCGGATTTCACCCGTATCCATCCGCAAAATTGCGGGTGAAACCCAATCCGCAAGATCTATGGGCCGTACACGGGTGGGATTTTCAAATCCGCACTTTTAGTGGTTTGGTTACGGTTGGAGTTTGAAATCCGCGGATTCACCCAACCCGAAAGGGGAGACTTGTGTGACCACTGTCAACATAGAAGCTTATCTAACTCTTCCTCCTAACTGCCCGCATGGTTGTAACCTTCATTTTTGTTACATCAGTCCTCAACCTACTTATAGCAAAAGAACAATGGTAACAACAAACCAGACACAAAATCCTCCAATTTTTCCCAGTACAGTACCTATTTGCCCATTTGGTATCACCAATCCAAACACAAATGCACTAAAAATTGAGTTAGTTCCGGTTGAATCGGTTATAAACCTACATATCATAACTCCCGTTAGTATCACACAAATGTAGAAATAATTAAAATTTCTCCTTCGGGTGTTCTTCTTATAATCCATCCAATCACTGGCCTGATTACGAGATACAAAAACCCACAAAGGCAACACTTGGGAGCACAACGAATAACGAAGCATAGAAGCCCAACGGCTGGCATGATCGTTGTGACCACTTTCTGCAAGAGCTATAGCAACAACTAATAATATCCTGACCACTTTCTGCAAGAGCTATAGCCACAATTCATATCCGCGGTTAATCCGCATCCGTCTCGTATCATCCGTTGATCCGCGGATGTCAAATCCGCGGGTGATTGGGCCAGACACGGTTGGATTTTTCAAATCCGCAACTTTAACGGATTGGACGCGGGTGACCCCTAATCCGCATCCGTTCGTCCGTTGCACACCCCTACTAAGTCATACCTACGTGACATTTCAATTGACTGCTGTATGGACTCTTTTATAGGAGGAATACTCATTTCTTTCACAAATAAGTCAAACTTGTGTGTTGACCCAGTTAACCGCTTAAGAGACTCTTCTAAAGACTTCTAAAGAAAGAATATGAATAGAAGGATCATAATAAGGACTAATTTTTAATTGTTCAATTAAATCGTCCAAAGACGAGGAACTAGTTGTTAGAGCACTGCTCGGTCGAACTTGCAACTGTTGCTATCTCAAGCTTGTTTGTCAAGTTTAGTTGCCAAAACTATAAGTCTTGATTTCTAGTGTACTTATAGCTAAGTCTCGGATTAGGACATAATGTGTAGTTGAGCTTTAGACTTCACGACATTCATCGAATGAAGACGAAGAACTACTCAAGGGAACTTGTGGAACTTCATCAACAAAAGGTATTTGGAGACTTGAACTCATCTATCACTCAAAAGTCTATCTACTATGTCTCCTATTTGAGACAAAAGTTGTATTGCTATATAGACTTCAATTATACACATTTGATATTTCGAGCCGAGTTTATCTCGCTTATCTATTTCTCGAAATATATGTTGGTAAGCTTTCGCTTTAACCAAGTTCATCTTTTATTCTTGACAAAAGTCAAAAGATAATCATATGAAAATCGCCTTGTAATATCTTACATAATTTGTGTGATGCAATCATTTGGTATAGACTCGGAATGTTTCGTATTGATCATTCGATCAATTGAAAATTGCTTTGGAGCTAATAGTTGTGTGAGACATCTATTGTCGTCTTCTAAGAATGTTTCTGAAAATGCGGGGGTACAACAACCACACCCAAAAATTCGTTTGGCAATCTGAGAGGACTTACTCCAATATACTTTAAAGACAATCAACTAGACAGTCAGACTCAATCTTTAGAAAAGTATATCAAAGAGTTTATATCCCTATCTCTCAATTCAATCTGCAATCATCAAATAGAAATTTGCGAGCCCGATTGAATATAAGAGTAGTAACTTGAACTGTACCAAAGACCAATGTTCAAGGATCAATCAATTTCAATCAACAACCAAAGGTTGGATTTCCTAATTGATCGATACAACGCACAACTTTGTGATATTTCAATTATATAACAAAATATAATACGGAAAAGAAATAACACGAGACACGGAATTTTGTTAACGAGGAAAACCGCAAATGCGAAAAAACCACGGGACCTAGTCCAGACTTTGAACACCACACTTGTATTAAGCCGCTACGGACACTAGCCTACTACCAATGAACTTGATTTGGACTGTAGTTTAACCCTAATCAATCTCACACCTGATTCAAGGTACAGTTGCGTTCCTTACGTCTCGATCCCACAGGATACTACGCACTTGATTCCCTTAGATGATCTCACCCACAACCAAGAGTTGCTACGAACCAAAGTCGAAGACTTCATAAACAAATCTGTCTCACACGGAAAAGTCTATTGGAATAGATAAGTCTGTCTCCCACAGAAATACCTATGAGTTTTGTTTCGTCTTTTGATAAATCAAGGTGAACAAGAAACAATTGATAAACCGGTCTTATATTCCCGAAGAACAGCCTAGTATTATCAATCACCTCACAATAATCTAAATTGTATGGAAACAAAACTAGATATTTTGGAATCACAAACGATGAGACGAAGGTGTTTGTGATTACTTTTTATCTTGCCTATCGGAGATTAATTCTCGAGCAAATCTTAGAGAAGATAGTACTCAAACGATAGAACCGGGCAAGATCAGAACATGCAACTACAGAGAAAATAGTTGGGTCTGGCTTCACAATCCCAATAAAGTCTTCAAGTCGTTAACCTACAGGGTCTCGTGAGAAACCTAAGGTTAAAGGAGAATCGACTCTAGCTATGCAACTAGTAGCACGCAGAAGTGTAGGGATTAGGTTTCCCAGTTGCTAGAGTTCTCCTTTATATAGTTTTCAAATCAGGGTTTGCAATCTAAGTTACCTTGGTAACAAAGCTTTCAATATTCACTGTTAGATGAAAAACCTGATTCAACCAAGCTAGTATCTTTCAACCGTTAGATCGAACTTAGCTTGTTACACACAAATGAAATGTACCCTCATTTAGGTTTATGTAACCGTACCTAAACGTGTACACCATGTTGGCTCAACAATAGTTAACCGAATTTAGCCATATGAACACTCTCATATCAACCTTGTTCATCTTAACCATAACTAGCTCAAATGACTCAAATGAAACTAGTTAAAGAGTTGTTCAATTGTTATATTCTCATAAAAGTATACAAGAACACAATTGAAGCGAAATCGGTTTGATTCACTCGAATCAATTCATGAACATTATAGCCACGGTTTGCAAATATTGCATTCCTTATTATATAAATGTTTAAGTTCATGTACAAGAACTTTAACCTTCAAGTATGCAAACATGTCGCATACTTGGAATACTTCGGACAAGATTGGGTTTCGCTAGTACGCAAACGGGTACAGCGTACTTCCAATCCCAGCAGAAATATTCGGACATCAACCTTATGCCGATGCAACGGGTGCGCATACTTAGGTTCCTGGTTTCTCAAGCCAACATGTACGCATACATGTACGCATACTATAGTTCCGGACATGGATCACATATGTGCAAGAGTACACAACATGTCATATCCAATAATGGTTAAGTGTTCTAAATTCTTATTTCAATCATTGAAACTTTCTTAGAGCATGACAATAGTCGTTTTCACACACTATTAGCATCAAAGAAATTTTCAAGTTATTGAAATAATCATAACGAAACATTCAAGTCTACACCAAATGATTGTATCACACAAACCATGTAAGATGTTACTCAAGAATTTTCACATGATCATCTTTTGACTTGTGTCAAGAATATAAGATGAACTTGGTCGAAGCGAAAGCTTGCCAATACATATTAGAAATATGTAAGCGAGTTAAACTCAAATAAATCTCAAATGTGTATAATAGAAAACTATATCGTAACAGGACTTATGTCTCAATATAGGAGATATATTAGAAATAGACTTTCCAAGTGATAGATGAGTTTCAGTCTCCACATACCTTTTGTTGATGAAGTTCCAAAAGCTCTCCTTAGTAGTTCTTCGTCTTCAAATGATGACGCCGTGAAGTCTAAGGCTCAACTACACAATCTATGTCCTAGTCCGAGACATCTATAAGTAGACTAGAAATCAAGACTTATAGTTTTGATCACTAACATTGACAAACATGCCTGAGATAGCAACGCATGCGAGTTCGACCGAGCAGTGCTCTAACAGTTTCAATGATTAAAATGATAGTTAGAACATGTAACCATGATTGGATATAAACATAGTATATGTATTCACACTTGTGTAAGGTCCAAGTCCAGGAACTAAGTATGCATACCCGTACACGTACTGGCGTAAGTCCAAGTTCCGAAATTCAACTGAGTTTGGAAGTATGCGTACCCGTTCGCGTACTGGCGAAACCAAACTCAGTCCGGCCATGCGTACCCATTTGCGTACTTGAGTAGGTTATGTTCTAAAATTGTTTTGTTCATGAACTAATACATTTATAAATTAAGAAATGCAATCTCTTGCAAACCGTGGCTATAATGTTCATGAAATGATTCGAGTGAATCAAAATCGATCTTGCTTCAATTGTGTCATGTATACTTCTATGAGAATATAAACAATTGAACAAATCTCTAACTAGTTTCATTTGAGTCATTTGAACTAGTTGTCATAAAGATGAATAAGGTTGATATGGAAGTGTTCATATGGCTAACCTCGGTTAACGGTTTAAAGATATTAGCTTGAATCTAATCGGGTTTTCATCTAACGGTGAATATTGAATGCTTTGTTACCAAGGTAGCATTGATTGCAAACCCTGATTTGGAGACTACATAAAGGAGAACTCTAGCAACTGGGAACCGAATCCCCACACCTCATGTGTGATACTTTAGTTGCGACTAGAGTCGATTTTACTTTAACCTTAGGTTTTTATAAAACCCGTGGGTTAACGACCTAAAGACTTCATTGGGATTGTGAGGCCAGACCCAACTATTTCTTTGTAGTTGGGTGTTCTGATCTTGTTGTTTTCTATTGTGATTGAATATTATCTTCTTTAAGATTTGCTCGAGATTTATTCTCCGATAGGCAAGATTGAAAAGTAGTCACAAACATCTTCGTCACATCGTTTGTGATTCCACAATATCTTATTTCGTTAAACGATTAAGATTATTGTGAGGTGATTGATAATACTAGGTTGTTTTCGGGAATATAAGTCTGGTTTATCAATTGGTTCTGTTCACCTTGATTTATCAAAGGACGAAACAAAACTCATAGGTATATCTGTGGGAGACGGATTTACCTATTTAATAGACTTTTTTATGTGATACAGATTTGTTTATTAAGTCTTCGACTTTGGGTCGTAGCAACTCTTAGTTGTGATTGAGATCATCTAAGGGAATCAAGTACGCAGAATCCGGCGAGGTTCTAGAGGCGTAAGGAACGCAATTGTACCTAGGCAAATCGGCGGTCGGCGGTTTTGGGCAAAACCGTCCACCAGCCGACCATAGGTCGGTTTTGAAATTTGAAACCGGCACCGAGCCGACCACCCTTCGGTTCGGTTTTAATCGGCCAAGTTGGATCAGCCTAGGTCTGGTTATTCCAAATGGTTTTGCCGATTCTTTACGACAACTTATTCATTCACTTTATACAGTCAAAATTATTTGATTCATTTCAAAAAATTAACAATTTATGTTCATAATAATCATACAGGATACTCATCAACAACATTAATTCAACAATTACTATAAACATTAAAAAATTAAGAAAAAACAAATCTAAGGTTTCAGTTGTGCTGAAATTGAAATAAAATAATTTAACAATTACATGAGTTAAGATTCAGATGCTAGTGTTACAAACTTAAATTGAGATATACAGAAAGAGGGAAAAACAATTGCTTAAAGAGATTAGCTTCTTTTAACTCTATTTAAGAAACCCAATTATTTTAACAACCCTAAAATTCTAATTTAATATTGAAATTAATCAAACCCAATAAAAACTATATCAATCTTCCACCTTTTAACCAGTCGTGGTGGTGTTGGTAATGGTGGTAGCAAGTGGTATTATTGGTGCTGGTAGATCTGGTGGTGTAGCTATTCCAGTGATAGTGGTGTTGCAGGTACTATAGAATCAGAAGGAAGAGAAGGAAGAAGAAGTAGCGAAGAAGAAGAATATGGTAACTGTGGTGTTGGTGGCTGTCTTTAGGGTTTCAGAAAAAGGGTTTTAAGTCTTGATATAGGGAAGAAGAAGAAAGTTCGAGTGGAGAATGAGAGTTTTTGTGAGATTAGCTAGGGTTATTAAGTATATATATCTATAGTGGACGGCCAGGATTTGATCATATGTTTAGATCTATGGTTAACATTGATTCGGTGTTTTTTGGCTCGCTCGGCCCTTTTCCACTGCTACCGTGCACCGAATAGAATTCAACGGTTATGATTTTCAATACCGACACCGAGTCGTTGGATGTCTAGGTACAACTTCGATTCGCTCCGGTTCAAAGCGGTTTCGAAAAGCTCGGTTGCTCTGGTCCCCGGTTTCTGTGCAGAGTGCCTAATTGTACCTTGATCAGTATGAGATTGGTTAGGGCTCAACTACATTCTAGTCTGAAGTTAACTTGGAGTAAGCTAGTGTCTATAACGGCTTAATACAGTGTGGTGTTCAAATCAGGACTAGGTCCCGGGGTTTTTCTGCATTTGCAGTTTCCTCATTAACAAAATTTATGGTGTCTGTGTAATTTTTTTCCGCATTATATTTGTTTATGTAATTAAAATATCACAGGTTGTGCGTAGTTCAATCAATTAGATAATCCAATATTTGGTTGTTGATATAAATTGATTGACACTTGAACATTGGTCTTTGGTACCATTCAAGTTATTTTAGATAATAATCAGGCTCACTGATTTCTATCTGTTTGATTTGTTGATTGCATTGTGAAACAGAGATATAACTCTTTGATATATTTCTTGATTGAGATCGCTTTATTAGTTGGTGCTCTCATAATTATATTGGAGTTAGTCCATACAGATTGCTAAGAGAAATATTGGGTGTGGTTTTTAGACCTCTGATTTTTCAATTAGTATCACAGCCGGCAAACACGTTTAAGACCTCATAAGTCTGTGTTTGTAGCGATCTGACTCTATTAACAGAAGTGATATCTCTATAAATGTACCGCCAGTCTTCGATGGCTCAAATTACTTATGATGGAAAATTGCTATGCGTGCCTTTCTTCAAGCGCGTGATTTTCAATCATGGGTTTATGTTGTTAATGGTTATATTCCTCTGGTAGTTACAGTAGGCGATGTAACTGTTCCAAAGGATATCGGTGATTATGATGATGTTGAGATTCTTGCTACAAAGCAAAATTCTGACGGACTGAGTGCAATCATCCATGACATTACCCCAGATCTTCAACACCATGTGACTACATGCACTCGGTCTAAAGATGTGTGGGATATCTTAGAAACCGTATTTGAAGGGATACCTATGAAAAAGAAGCTAGGCTTCAAAAACCTAAATTCTGATTGGGAAAACCTTCGTATGATGAGATGAAGATTCATTTGATGAGTTTAATCACAAAGTGTCTGAAATTGTTAATGCATCTTTTGCGTTGGGTAAGACTATTCCTGAAAAGGACATTGTGATAAAAATTCTCATATCATTGACATCTAGATACCATTCTAAGAAACGTGCCATCGTTGAAGGAAATAACCTTGATGCGCTTTCCAGAAATACTCTTGTTGGGAAGTTAAAGATCTTTGATCATGAGCATGTATCCAAATCTGGAAAGGATATTGCTTTCAAATCACTAAAGAACACTAAACTACTTGATAAAAGTAAAAGTGTTGGCATCTCTGAAGATGATCCTTCTGAGACTGATTCATCAGATGAATATCTTGACAAGTTAGTCTCTTTGATCACAAGACAGTTTAGAGATATTCTTTTGAATAGAAGTAAACGGTTTACTATAGATAAACCTAAGTCATCAGTTAAACCCCATAATCGCGTTCCTCCTAAAAACAGGGATACTGACAATACTGATGACGAGGACATGCCACAGATCACTTCAAGTGTAAAGTTTTTGGTCATTTTTCCAATGAGTGTCCAAATCGTAGAAAATACACTGGGAACAAAGGTCTTGCTGCAACTCTGGACGAAATGTCTGATCATTATGATTCAAATGAAGATGAAAAACCAAGTGTTGCGCTCCTTGCTGAAAATATTAATTTTGATAATTGTAGCAATACTCACATCAATCTTGATATTTTTCCTGGAGAAACTTCTTCAACTATTTTGGAGGATAAAATGGATTTTTCTCTATCGACTGGAAATTATATTTCTAATGTTTCAGGTACCACAATTTGTCTAGCAGCTTGCTCCGCTATGGTGTCTGAACCATCCTACACTTTGACATATTCTTACTATACTCTTAAGGGTCACGAACTCTCTATTGTTTCAAGTACAAGCATAAAGTAATATATGTCAATAAACTTCAATGGAGAGCGAATCGATTAGAAACAAGCTTAAACTTGTTCGAAGTCGTTTGAGGTATGTAAACTAAATTCCTCTCTAGAAAAGGTTAATTCCTAAGAACCAATTAGACCTCTCCCAAAAGAACAAGGTCTAAGCATTACCGTGGAAGAAGTAACTAGGAACTCTTTCCAAAAGGTTCATGGTGGACAAATCATTGTTCACCCCAACACAAAGATAGTGTTGGTCGTGCATCTTGTCTCAAGTGCATGATTTCAAAGAGATGAGAGTTAAGCACATTCGGGTTTTAGAAAAAGTTTTTCTCTTTGGTTTTTTTTTGTTTGTTTGGTTTTAAAAAAATTGGTTGATCTGGTGTTTCCTTTTTCTTTAAAAGAAGGGTTAAAATCAACAATTCTACCTTCTCTAGGGCTGAGAATTGAGCGTACGTGAATCCTCTTAGTTTGTATAAAGGTTCTGTAACCCTACATTCCTTTTTCCTTCTCTAAAAGCTCTTTTTAACACAAGTTTGCTTGTAGAGCTTGTTCTGTGAATTTCTCTCACAAAACCTTATTTTTATGGAGACTCCAAGCATCATGACTTCTGATGGAAAAGATGTTAATATGATTGTTAAGCCTCCAATCATGAAGGAAAAGGATAAATCTCCTTCACCCTCAAATTTGAAAAGAAAAATGAGGAATGTGAGAAAACCAAGGGCTGTCTCTTCAAATCTTCAGAAGTTTTCTGGTGTTCTTCAAGAGCTGAAGGAAATAATAAAGGAGATGCAGCAAATAAAGGCTTTTGTGTTTAGAACTCTTGAAATTCAGAAGGCCCTGGTTCGGCATCAGTTAAGAAGGATTGTTGAAATTGACTCCTGTCTTCATGAACCTTATGTTCCAATGGCTGTTGATGACAAGGAGTTCGGGATGATAAATAATTTTTTAAAGGTCTTAATGTCTAGGAAACTTCTTATGAGAATTTATTCTTGTGTTTTAAGAAGGATAACTAGGATTTGGAATAGCCATTATGGTGAGTACACATAGCTATTGCCAACGATTTTCATCTTGCAATGTTTTTAGATTTATTTATTTAAATTCTAAAGTTTATTTGGAAGATGATTTTGCAGTATTAATCTTTATGGTTTTATATATTGCAACTTTTTATGGGATATGTGTGTTTGCGTCCGTGAACTATGATTATCCCATATATGCTCAAAAGTTAAGTCTATCATATGTCTTTATTGATGAAAGATAGAATGAACTTTTGACAACAAAAGTTAACCCTATTGTGTCATTAGGAAAATATTGATGAAGATAGGATGAACTTTTGTTTGCAAATATTAATTCTATTATATGTCATTATGCAAATATTGATGAAAAATAGAATGAATCTTTGAATATTCCGCAGTATTGGTCTTTCCCTGATCCAATTCTTGTGTAAATACTGTGCGGCTTGGAAAGTTTTCTTATGTTGAGCATTTCCGATTAAATTAATCATGGTTTCTCTTGTGGTTAATTTAATTGAATATTTTGGATACAAATTCATGTTACATGTGATTTGTTAATGTCCAAAGAAATCCTTCTTTTCTTGTAAAAGTAAGGTCGCTCTTGTTGTTCTTTCGGGAGTGACATTTTATGGAGGAGAGTTCTTAATTGAACTTGTGCTTAATTGCCAGATCTTTGTGGGGAGTGCGGCTGTGGAATATTGTAGGGGTTATCTTGTATCTTTATTAACTCCTTTATGAATATACTAAGTTTCGACTATGTGAAATCATCGAAATCAAGTTGATATGTTCTCTTTTAGTCATGAATAATCTCTTTGAGAATTTCATTATGATCTGTCTTTCGTACCTTTGCCAATTTATATCGACAAAAAAGGGGAGAATTAATGTGTAGTTCACACTACAAATACATGTGGTTTACGGATCATTATGTAAGGGGGAGTGGTTTTCATGTGAGATGAAGTATTGACTAGGGGGGGTGATACATATCACCATAGTATTGTCGCCAATGTTGTGATACAATTGGACTTTGATGTTGTGTAATAATACTATGACACTGTGTAACAATGATTGAGAACAACTATTTTCTTATTGTTATAGCTACAGATCTTCAACAACTATGATGCTGAGTTGAACACGTTCAGAATCACTGGAGTACTTGGAAGTGATGAAGACTTCGAGTAATGTTGAAGAACCAAGGAGATAAAGCATTTGGATGAGAAGCTACAAAGTTTATTTATTTTGTAATCCATATGTATTGATAGTTTTGTCACTAAAACTGACAAAGGGTGAGATTGTTAGATCACTGCTCGGTCGAACTCGCAAGCGTTGCTATCTCAATCTTGTTTGTCAAGTTTAGTTGCCAAAACTATAAGTCTTAATTTCTAGTCTACTTATAGCTGAGTCTCATATTAGGATAAAATGTGTAGTTGAGTTTTAGACTTCACGGCGTTCAACGAATAAAGACGTAGAACTATTCAAGGGAACTTGTGGAACTTCATCAACAAAAGGTATGTGGAGACTTGAACTCAACTATCACTCAAAAGTCTATCTACTCTATCTCCTATTTGAGACAAAAGTCGTATTGCTATATAGACTTCAATTATACACATTTGATATTTCGAGCCGAGTTTATCCAACATCTATTTCTCGAAATATGTGTTGGTAAGCTTTCGCTTTAACCAAGTTAATATTTTATTCTTGACGAAAGTCAAAACATGATCATGTGAAAATCGCCTTGTAATGTATTACATGATTTGTGTGATGCAATCATTTGGTATAGACTCGGAATGTTTAAGATTGATCATTCGATCACTTGAAAATTGCTTTGGAGCTAATAGTTGTGTGAGGCATCTATTGTCGTCTTCTAAGAATGTTTCAATGATTGAAATGAGAGTTTAGAACATGTAACCATGATTGGATATAAACATAGTGTGTGTATTCACACATGTTTAAGGTCCAAGTCTGGGAACCATAGTATGCGTACCCATACGTGTACTAGTTGGTTAATGGAAGTCCGGGAACTAAGTATGTGTACTGGCGTAAGTACAAGTTTTGGAGTTCAACTGAGGTTGGAAGTATGCATACCCGTTCGCATACTGGCGAAACCAAACTCAGTCTGACCACTTAAGTATGTGTACCCATTTGCGTAGTTATGTTCTAAAATCGGTTTGTTCATGAACTAATACATTTATAAATTAAGGAGTGCAATCTCTTGCAGACCGTGGCTATAATGTTCATGAAATGATTCGAGTGAATCAAAATCGATTTTTCTTCAATTGTGTCATGTATACTTCTATGAGAATATAAACAATTGAACAACTCTCTAACTAGTTTCATTTAAGCCTTTTGAACTAGTTGTGATAAAGATGAATAAGGTTGATATGGAAGTGTTCATATGGCTAACCTCGGTTAACGGTTGAAAGATATTAGCTTGAATCTAATCAGGTTTTCATCTAACGGTGAATATTGAATGCTTTGTTACCAAGGTAGCATTGATTGCAAACCCTGATTCGGAGACTATATAAAGGAGAACTCTAGAAACTGGGAAACTGAATCCCCACACCTCATGTGTGATACTAGTTGCGATTAGAGTCGATTTTCCTTTAACCTTAGGTTTTTTATAAAACCCAAAAGAGGTTAACGACTTAAAGACTTCATTGGGATGGTGAAGCCAGGCCCAACTATTTCTCCGTAGTTGCGTGTTCTGATCTTGCTGTTTTCTATTGTGATTGAGTATTATCTTCTTTAAGGTTTGCTCGAGATTTATTCTCCGATAGGCAAGATTGAAATGTAGTCACAAACATCTTCGTCTCATCGTTTGTGATTCCACAATATCTTGTTTCGTTAATCGATTAAGATTAGTGTGAGGTGATTATTGTGAGGTAATCGATTAGGCTGTTCATCGGGAATATAAGTCTGGTTTATCAATTGGTTCATGTTCACCTTGATTTATCAAAAGACAGAACAAAACTCGAGGTATATCTCGTGGGAGACATATTTATTTATTCAATAGACTTTTTTCTCAGTGATACAGATTTGTTTATTAAGTCTTCGACTTTGGGTCGTAGCAACTCTTAGTTGTGTGTGAGATTAGCTAAGGGAATCAAGTGCGCAGAATACGGCATGGTTCTAGAGGCGCAAGGAACGCAACACTACCTTGATCAGTGTGAGATTGGTTAGGGCTCAACTACATTCCAATTCGAAGTTAACTTGGAGTAGGCTAGTGTCCGTAGTGGCTTAATACATTATGGTGTTCAAATCTGGACTAGGTCTGCATTTGCGGTTTACTCGTTAACAAAATTTCTGGTGTCTGTGTTATTTCTTTTCCGCATTATATTTTTTTATATAATTGAAATATCACAGGTTGTGCGTAGTTCAATCAATTAGATAATCCAACCTTTGGTTGTTGATATAAATTGATTGACACTTAAACATTGGTCTTTGGTACCGTTCAAGTTGTTTCACATAATAATCAGGCTCAAGGATTTCTATTTGTTTGATTTGTTGATTACATTTTGAAACAGAGATATAACTCTTTGATATATTTCTTGATTGAGCTCGCTTTATTAGTTGGTGCTCTCAGAATTATATTGGAGTTAGTCCATACAGATTGCTAAGCGAAATATTGGGTGTGGTTGTTAGACCCCCGCTTTTTCACTAGTACTACAATATTCATTATTTTCTTGCTTGTATGACTGGTGTGTGTACGGATAGTAATTGGGTTCTCCATGGTATGAACCATAACCTTCAAACTAAGTTAGTGATCGTCCCAACCACTATCCGCACCGTGGTCATAGTAAGAATAATGTCCATTTTAGGGTTCAGATATTCATTGTAATGGTTATTGTAATACCAGTTCGACATTTTCTATGCACGTGCAAATGCAAATGCTGGGGTTCACTATTTTGGGTAGGCTTGGGTTACCTTTAGAAAAATATACCGCAATCGAAACTCGGTCAAAGGTACGAGGCTAAGGCTTGTGGTGCTTCGTATGATAACGCCGAGGGTTCACGCACCATCACACGTGTGTTCCTAATAATCAGTGCCAGACGATGCAATATGTTGTGCACGTGTGTTTGTGTTTCTTTTTTAAATATAAAAAATAAAATAATAAAATATTTACAGATAAAATAAAAAGAATCCTAGACTTAAATAAAAATATCTAAAGAATTGGAATCTTTCCTAATATAAATATTTACAAAAAGAAACAAATAATAAAAATTTACACTAAAAGAAAATAAAATCTTGTGTTTTTATACTTACCTTTTCGGTTGCTTATTCCACTATCCACAAAAAAAAAATAGTACTATGCACACCAATAATAAGAAAAATACCCAAGGACATAAACTTAGAACAAAATAAATACTACTAAAAATTAAAACTACACCTAAAATAAATAAATCTAAAACTCTATATCTAAATACAAGTCCGTCGGCATCGCCAAAAATTGATGTTATTTTTACAGTGGTAAGATAGGTTCGATTATCAGACTTGTAAAGATTGATTTTTAGACTTAAAAGATAATAAAAAAGTTGAGAGATACAAGGACTCAGGATTCCAACATTATTCATATTGATTGATGCATATAATGATTCTTAAACTATTATAGCTCTTTTATTGACTCTATTTATTTTGCCAAAATTGGATTTTGAAAATATTAATTGTAAGTGGTAAGCAAAGACCATCAAAACACTTGAGCTATAATTAATTAAAGTCATAAATCAATTGAAATCAGTACAAAAAGTCATAAAGAATCAAATATATTTACCAATCAATTGTGAAACATGGCTTCCTCAGTCATCCCAGTGATGGTGTTTAATATCTTGCAAATGGTCTCCACACTTCTACAATGCTATGTCACACTTTTACACACTCCGTGACATGCTTACCACAATCCCATATCTAAATAATTGGCTCAATAATTCTTCACTAAATCCTTTTTACGAGTGGAATTCCGCATTTTGGTCCTAGATTTATTTCCCAAAAACACCTACAAATTCACAAAATAACAAAATAAGTAAAAAATAGGTATTAACGATATAGACAATTATGACCAAAGTAGACACATAAATGTGTCTATTATATTCATCACAACACCATCATGCAAAATAAAAATAAAATAATAGAGTTGTCGAAAAGACTAGGGATGTTTCATCCGTATCGACAATTAGTCTATGATATGCTACAAAAATTACAAGAAAGTTATTCTGCAAAGCATTATCTAAATGACGAGTTTTTAATGATTATGGTCATAGATGGGTTGTTTTTGTTTTTGATTTAATATTTTTTGAATCAAGGAGAGGGTACCAATACACTACCAACCTTTTCGTTCAGAAACCTGTATGGATAAAATGTAATATATTGCAAGTAGACCAACTTAATGATCCTTGACAATATGTATATAAAGTTTATATCTTTATCTCTTCTCAATATGAAAGTTTAGCTAATGGAGTCCGTGAACCTGATTGTTAAGAAGAGTACTTGGACGATCTAAAAAATCAATATCCAAGATCAATCTAGTTGTATCCAAATAATCTAATCGGAATTCAGCCTAGTAATAAACTTGTTATCTATATTTCAAGATACGAATTCAACAAAAAACAAGTCTGGTAATCGATTACAATTATATGGACGTATCTACTAAAATTGAATACGTACAACTTGTGTGAACCCAATTATAAAGATAAACAATATAATACAGAAAAGGAAAAACACAAGATATCAGAAGGTTTGTTAACAAGGAAACCACAATAGAAGAAAAACCCTGAAACCTCATCCAGATTTGAACACAAAACTATATTAAACCACTACAGACACTAACACCAAACTATATTAAACCACTACAGACACTAGCCTACTGAAAATGAGGAGTTAACTAGTACACCACCAACTTTTTCATTCAGGAACCTAAATAGAAAATCCTTGTACAAATATACGTTTGGTTGTGAAACTGTATTTAAGATTGTTTTAACAAGGTGAACCTAGTACATACCCAAGATGTTCACGTAACAATTCCAACAAGAACAAGTCTTGTAATATATATCAAAAGATATGAATTCAAAAGGAACGAGTCTTGTAGGTTCTTTACAGTTGGGTTAATACTATATAGGTTTATATACGTGTCATATGTGATATTTCAATTATAAAAAAAAACAAACAATATATTGCAGAAAAGAAATAACACAAAACCAGAGATTTTTGTTAACGAGTAAACTACAATCTTGTAGAAAACCCCCGGGACCTAGTCCAAATCGAACACACACTGATTTAAGTTGTTACACCAGTTACATACTATCTGATTTCAGACTATATGTAATGTCTACTTCAGTTGTATTCGTGCACCTGTAAAACTCCCAGCAGAACACCGATTCTCTTGAGAAATTCCTCTCGTAAACCTTCTAGCAAAACCCAAGATGCTCTTGAAAATCCTCTAGCAACGTTAATTCTCTTTAGAAGACACTCCTCAAAAATTAGGGTTTACCGTTACGTAACCTAATTGATTCTTCCTTACAAGATCACCTAGAAATAATTTACAGCTATCTTGATCTATCAAATATAGGGTTTATGATAAACACCTAAAAACAGGTTCCGTAACTATCAAAGAAGATAGCTTGCTTGTGCTTTACGATCCCCAAGTAAAGTCTTCTAAAATCTCACTCTTGTTCGTGAAGAACAAAAATATGAAAAACAACCTTATGCAACACAAACACAATTTTTCAAGGGATAAGTTGTGTTGTTATATGAAACCCCTATTTTATAATAATGAATGATCAAGGCTAGGTTGCTTGGAAACTAAGCTACCTTGTCTAGGAAATCTGGAAAGGAAACACCAAGTAACTTGACCAAAATAGGCCTTTAGTCACGTATTCACGGTTTTAGGTCACAAAGTATTGCAAAAAGTTCGTGTATAATTTCTTATTCACGATTGACTTAGCAATACATAATAAGTGTTGCTTTAATAAATCACTCATAACTACTTCGTTATAACTAGGCCTGCACATCGGCCGGTCGGCCCGGTTTTTGGGCAAAACCGTCTACCGAGCCGACCATAGGTCGGTTTTGAAATTTGAAACCGGCACCGAGCCGACCACCCTTCGGTTCGGTTTTAAATCGGGCCAAGTTGGATCGGGCTCGGTCTCGGTTATTCCAAATGTTTTTTACGATTCTTTACGACAACTTATTCATTCACTTTATACACCAAAATTATTTGATTCATTTCAAAAAATTAACAATTTATGTTCATAATAATCATACAGGATACTCATCAACAACATTAATTCAACAATTACTATAAACATTAAAAAATTAAGAAAAAACAAATCTAAGGTTTCAGTTGTGCTGAAATTGAAATAAAATAATTTAACAATTACATGAGTTAAGATTCAGATGCTAGTGTTACAAACTTAAATTGAGATATACAGAAAGAGGGAAAAACAATTGCTTAAAGAGATTAGCTTCTTTTAACTCTATTTAAGAAACCTAATTATTTTAACAACCCTAAAATTCTAATTTAATATTGAAATTAATCAAACCCAATAAAAACTATATCAATCTTCCACCTTTTAACCAGTCGTGGTGGTGTTGGTAATGGTGGTAGCAAGTGGTATTATTGGTGCTGGTAGATCTGGTGGTGTAGCTATTCCAGTGGATAGTGGTGTTGCAGGTACCGTTGTTATAGAATCAGAAGGAAGAGAAGGAAGAAGAAGTAGCGAAGAAGAAGAATATGGTAACTGTGGTGTTGGTGGCTGTCTTTAGGGTTTTTTTGGAAAAAGGGTTTTAAGTCTTGATATAGGGAAGAAGAAGAAAGTTCGAGTGGAGAATGAGAGTTTTGTGAGATTAGCTAGGGTTATTAAGTATATATATCTATAGTGGACGGTCATGATTTGATCATATGTTTAGATCTATGGTTAACATTGATTCGGTGTTTTTTGGCTCGGCTCGGCCGGCTTTTCCACTGCTACCGTGCACCGAGCCGAGAATTCAACGGTTATGATTTTCAATACCGACACCGGCCGTTGGATGTTCGGTACAACTCGGTTGACTCCCGGTTCAAAAAGCGGTTTCGGCTCGGTTGCTCGGTCCGGCCGGTTTCCTGTGCAGGCCTAGTTATAACTCGGAATTGAATGGTTCTTGGCTCGTTCAATTCATATTCTCATTCACTACAACATGAGAACATTTTCAAGGAAAAGGTCATTCTCAAAAAAAATCTTGGGCTCAAATATCCTCTAGTGCATACATAAAGTGTATATTTACCATCATAGGAATTGTTCCATATAGTGAGCACTTGTTTCGATTGATAAAGAAGTAGAGTAAACAAGAGAATCAAGTATTTGTTACTAACCTTTAAAAAGTTCTCCAAGATGTCGTCGTTAGTCTTCAATCTCCATTCTTCAAGGATAACTTTAATTATATATTTACTTTTTAAACCTAATCTACTCCGAAACTGACTTTTAGGATACTGAATCAATAATGGATTTTGTCATCTAAATTTGAAAACCAACGCTAGTGGGTTCAAACGAGAAAGGTTTCTAACAATATCCCCATTTGTAAATTTTAGTGACAAAACCAATTTACATACGTTATTATTCCATTATGCTTATTGATTTCTTGAATTTTCAACTTCTTCAATTCCGCATGTGTTCATTATGTACTTGTTGAAGTTTGATTGTACCTAGTTTGATTATTATTGAGAGCCTTCTCTTCTAACATAGGGGATACTCAAACTAGATCAAAGTATCGACGAGATCTTTAGATATGTTGTTAACAGACTCCGTTATGTGCGTGATTGATCACAAGAGGATTCAAGTTTTTGTGTGCAGGTACTAAAAAGATAATCGAAGATTTGAAGACGAAGAAGATTTATCTAATTAGTTTTCGTATCTTGTGAATTTTTTGCACACATCTTGATCGACTGGGATCCAACTAGATCCTGTTTATCTTTGATAGACTTGTGATTATTTTTTTGATAAGATCAACATCACTTTATAGTTTCACTTTGAGTTCTATATCGATTGATTGTAAATACGAAAATAAACTCTCTGAGTTGGATTAGATTTTGTATACAAAGGAGTTTAAACTCGGTAATTGAGTTCTACCTTTGTCAATGACTCAACATGTATTTTACCAAAGATTGAATAAGATAGTTACCAAACAGATTTATTCTTATACTGTTTGGAATACTATCAAAAGAAGTAAAGCAACTTGAGATAGTGATTTATGTCTTGAGATTCACGTGCGTGACCAAAAGGTCGAAGACACAGGGGATACCGAGGAACAAAGTAACTAGGGGTAGTTTACTTGGTCTCAACTATACGAAGTTGGCTTTTTGTTCTTTGTATAACGGCTTAATCCCGGGTTTTTTCTGCATTTGTGGTTTCCCCGTTAACAAAATATTGTTTGTGTCATTTACTTTAATTTTGTATTATAATTGTTTATTATAATAAAGTAAATTACACTTGCACGTTAATCCTAATCACTTGGATTTGATCCTATAGTCAATCGGTATTGTACCATAACTATTGTCAAGTGAATATCAAGTGGTCGTATTGTCTCGACTATTGTCCATAGAGAATCACACTTGGTATTGGACTTATATGTTAAAATTAAAAGATTGTGGTGTATTTGGGTACCCTCGTCTTTTCAATTGGTATCAAAGCAGACAAACACGAAAATATCTAACAATTTGTGTTTGGTGTGATCCAACCTATAAGAATGAATTCGAATTCACATGAGTCGATTTCTGTTAACGTACCGCCAAGATTTGACAGAACTAATTATCTATGGTGGAAACCTACTATGAATTTTTTTCTTCAATCATGTGATTTTAATACTTGGTTATTAGTCGTTGATAAATATAAATTGATGGTTGGAAACTGATTTTAAACACTTAGTTGATTATACAAGTGAAGAAAAGGCTCTTACAAAGCAGAATTCAAATGGTTTGAATGCTATCATAGATGTTGTAAGTCGAGACCTACAACATCATGTATCCACATTTCAAACTTCAAAGGAAGCTTGGGATAATCTTCAAATCTTATTCAAAGGTAATACATCAGAAAAGGAAGCTAGACTTCAAACCCTCCCTTCTGATAGAAAACCTTCGTATGGATGATAACGATACTTTTGAAGAGTTTCATGTTAAGCTCTCTAAGATAGTTAATGATTTTTCTCTCTTGAAAATACTATTTCGAAAAGATATAGTATGGAAAATTCTCAGATCGTTGCCATCTAGATACGAATCTAAGAAACATGCAATCATAGATTATGTTGATGTCGTATTTACAAAGTTCAAAAGATAAGCGTTATACTTTGTAATTTAATTCCTTGATACTTTGATCATAATGCTATGACCAAGTCTAATTACTAGAATGCCATAAATATAGTTTTGCAAGTTATGTTTCAATATAAAGCGACTTGAAAGATAAGTTATGAATGGAAACAAGTCAAGATTACTAACCTCAACTAGAAGGATGATATCTTCGTTACACTCGTTACTTCTTCACATTCTTCGGTCTTGAGTAATACTTGTAAGTCTCAAAATTCATAGACTTTCTTGAAAACGCTGGGTACCAAAATACACCACAAAATTTTTCTTAGGCAACTGTATGTATGGACAAACTTATATACAATTCCGAGAGTTCAACTTAATGAATCTCAATCAAGGAATAATATTTAGATTTATGTCTCTTTCTCTCACAATTAAAAAGTTTACAGAGACAAGTCCGTGAACTTGAGTACTTGGACGATTCCAAAGATCAATATCCAAGAATCAATCAAGTCGTATCCAACAAACATTGATGAATGTATCTACTTTGATTGATTTACGTACAACCTGGGATATTTCAATTATAAAGATAAATAATACTCAATCCGTTTCAAAATGTCCGCTTTGACTTTGTCAAAATATTAAGGAGACCATAGTATTTTACTTGACTACCCTTAATTACTTACCTATTTTATTTTAATAAAAATGCTAGCAATAAAAACTACCTAAAATTATTAGGAGGATTATAAATACGAAATATAAGAAAGAAATTAAAAGATATCAAATTTACGGAGTATAAACTTTATACAGAATTTAATTGTTGGAGCCAAGTATATATACTTTCTTAAAAGGAATAAAGAATATATTCTTTTTCCTTAATTATATAGATTTCTTTAATATCTTAGATCAGATCTCGTTAAAAATAAACTTATGAATATAGAAAATCTAAGGGTATAGTATAGAGTTCACTGGAAAAATGTGATTATAAACATAAGCTGGACACAATTTTGAAACAGATTTAAAATGGGATAGAGGACAGTCTTTTTGAAACGAGGGAGTATAACGCGGAAAAGAAATAACACAGCATACCCGCAGTTTTGTTAACGAGGAAACCGCAAATGCAGAATACCCCCGGACCTAGTCCAGATCGAACACCAAACTGTATTAAGCCGCTACGTACACTAGCCTACTACCAATTAACTTCGGACTGGAATGTAGTTAAGACCGAATTAAACCCTCACAACAATTCCTTTACAGTCGCGTTCCTTACGCCTCTTAAATCCCATCAGGACTCCGCGCAATTGATTTCCTTAGCTGACATCCTTTACATACTAAGAGTTGCTTCAACTCAATTGAAGACTTCAAACCAATCTGCCTCCCACAGATAAGCCTGTATAGTGATTGATCGTAGATCAAGGTGAGATTGGAAATTGATAGCAATATACAAAGTTTAGCTAACCTCAAAATCTGAACTTATGCTTCCCGAAGAGAAACCTAGATTATTATTCACCTCACAAGTATTAAACCCTATGTTGTAAAAGGCGAGCACCTAGGCGCCAAAGGAGCACTAAGCGCAGGTCCAGCGCCCGCGTAATCCACATCTGCACTATATTCCACGTCTGCGCCTTACGCGAGCGACTTTGGCGCTTTTGGCGCCTCGCGGAAATTTTAGGCGCCCAATAACTCGACACTGAATGTGTTAATATATGGTAACATGCTAGATTAGGGTTTCTTGTCTGCCTCCTTTCTTCTTCATAATCTCGTCAATAATAAACGTGATTGAGGGAATATTTGTTATTCGTAATCAATTATAGTAAATGTAAAACCTAATTCATGAATGCAAATATTATATGTTTCCTTTCTCAGTATTATACTATCAATCACTCGCAATATTGCATAATCGAAATATGATAAGAAATATTTGAGGATATGATTGGTTTTAATTTATATCATAATATAGTTACAGTAATTGGTTTTTACTTAATCTAATTTTAGAAATCAGAATATCAACACAAGTCAATGACGAAAACTATGGAAAGTAACTTGATATTCTCAATCAAAAGATTTACATTCAAATTCGGATTAATGCAGGAATTCTCGCATGATCATTAAAGGAAAGTCAATGAAGAACTTTAAGTTGGCAATACAAGTAAAAGTAGAATCCTTATTTGTGGAGCTAAAATTTCATCTTCCTCCGATCATCCTCATGTCTTGGTTTTTATCCTAATGAATATGAAGATATGTTTTTAGTTATTTCGGAAGTGCTTATATCAGTACTCTTAGTTGTTCTACATATGCCTGTACACGTAAAACCAGTCAAATTCTTATAAGCACTTCCAGAATTGTTTGTGCTCATCAAGACTTCGTAATAACGTCTTGGCTTCCTCAAAGAAACTGTAGCCCTGATGCAGTGCCCATCTCACCGTCTGCTTCGACTGTTACATCCTCCGGGCAAGAAAGTGTTATTTTTGCTATTATTTAACTCAGTGGTATAGAGATATTTCATAGAAGTCAAAAAGCATAAATGGTAAAAGTGATCAGGCGCCCTAGGCGACGGGCTTGGCGCCTCGCCTTGCCTAGCGCCTAACACAACATAGATTAAACCTGTGGAATCACAAAGTCTGAGATGAAGGGAAATTATATACTTTTATCTATCTTGTTTGAGTGAGTAGCTCAACAATCAAACAAGATCATGATATACAGACTATCAAGATAAAAGATAGTTGGACCTGGCTTCACGAATCCCTATGAATTCTTTTTAGTCGCTAAACCCTAAAAATGGTTTTAGGAAAAGGACAACTCTAGTTTACAACTAGGACCCACAAAGATAGTGTCGGGATTCAAATATCCCAGTTGCTTGAAGTTCCCCTTATATAGACTTTAAAAGTATAGGTTATTTTAGGTTTAAGCTAAGATATCTTCGGAACCAAGCAAACAATATCCACCATTGGATGAATCTTTTAAATGTGATTGACATATCAAGATATACACTTTGGTTAGGATGAACCGTAACCGAACCGTGTACAAAGACATTGTTCATAAACATTTAGTCGAAACTAGCCAATTGAACTATAAGATTAATCATTTTCATATAACATTTAAAACTTTAAGTTTGAGTCACAACCATAGGTTATAATGTGATCAATCATGTCTATATAGTGTTCTTAGAGATTTATTCAAATGCTAATTATCTCACAGAAATAATTTTATGTGCATCTGAAAATATTTGACATGGCAAGTATGTGTACCAGGTACGTGTACTCAACCTTGTTCGTGACTATATTTGTCATGGTACATGTACCAGGTATGTGTAACTTAGTAAAAATATAAGTTATAGAACATACAAAACTTTTCCGGTTTGCGTACCGGGTATCAATACCACGCGGTTTCAAAACCAACAGTTCTTTTTCAGTATGCATACTAGGTATGCGTACCATTCCACGTTCACGAGTTCACAGACTTTTTGTGGTATGGATATCGGGTATACGTACCACTGAGTCACTATCAACATATAGTTACTCCGGTACGTGTACCGGGTACATGTACTGCGGCTCCGGACCTATAACAGTTTTCCTAGTTTTTGAAACTGGTACGCATACTGTCATGTATCCAGATTTTCGGTAGTTCTATATTTCTCTCTAAATCAATTCGAAACATTCCCAAATAATATCAATGACACATATTATTGTTCCAGGCTATTTCGAATGATAATCTTGAATCACAATTTGGATTATGAACAATAAATTATTCTTAACCGAAATTCATCAAGTACGAACAAATGTTCAATGTTCATTAAGCTAAGTCATATATTTAGAGAACTAATTACCAAGATAAACTTGAATCAAAATTATTGATATACTTAAGCTAGTATAATTAGTTATGCGACAACGTCTCATAGATAAAAGGATGAATATAACTTGAGAAATAGGTGGTCCAGTCTTCACTTACCTTTTGTTGAAGAAGTTCTCCAAAAGCTTCGGTTAATCTTCGACTTCAAATGGTAGAACGCAGTGATGTCCGATTCTCAACTACATACTCTTATCATAATTTAGACTTAACTAAATGTAGACTAGAAATCAAGATATAGTTTTGACAACTAAATTTTACAATAAGCTTGAGATAACAACACTTGTGAGTTCAACCGAGCAATGCTCTAACATTTCTAGTCTAACATAAACAAAGTTGACTCAAGTAATTAATCAAGCAACTCTAGATGAGTTTTGATACTAAAATATGACAACCAAACTTGACATACCAACGCTTGGTGAGTTCACCCAAGCTATGCTCTAACACTGAGGGAAAAAAGTAACTAGGGGTAGTTTACTTGGTCTCAACTATACGAAGTTGGCTTTTGTTCTTTGTATAACGGCTTAATTCTGAGAGTATTCAAAACTGTACTATGTCCCGGGGTTTTTCTGCATTTGTGGTTTCCCCGTTAACAAAATCTTGTTTGTGTCATTTGCTTTAATTTTGCATTATAATTATTTATTATAATAAAGTAAATTATACTTGCACGTTAATCCTAATCACTTGAATTTGATCCTATAGTCAATCGGTATTGTACCATAACTATTGTCAAGTGAATATCAAGTTGTCGTATTGTCTCGACTATTGTCCATAGACAATCACACTTGGTATCGCATTTAAAGGTTAAAATTAAAAGATTGTGGTGTATTTGGGTACCCTCGTCTTTTCAATTGGTATCAAAGCATACAAACACGAAAATATCTAACAATCCGTGTGATGTGATTTTAATTTTGTTGTAGAAAGTGGTAGTAAGATGTCGTTCCTCTCAGACTTGTAAAGACTCGATTTAAGAAAATACTAAAAACTAAGAAAATATATACAAAAAGTTGTCACGATATCGAGAGATTACTGAGACTCAGGATTCCACCAGTTCTTACATTCATGTGGTTCAACTAATGATTCTAGACATTTATAGCTCAAATTTATTGACTCTAATTCATTGCCGAAAGTAGATTTTGAAAGTAATGACTGTATATCTAAAGCATGAGACATCAAAACACTTAAGAAAGCATGACCCATCAATTGAAATCACAATCATTCAATAAAAATCATAAGATATGATTAAAAATCAATGCAAAAAGTCATAAAAGAATTAAATAGAATTACCACATGCATAAAGAATGGCTTCCTCCGTCATCCCAGTGTTGGGGTTTAGCTCCTCATATTATTCACGTGCTCAAAATAATTGTTCATAGCTCAAATAGGTGAAAACAAGAGAAAACTAATAAATCGTGCTATTCCAAGCAACGCTAAATAGGTGTTACGACCAAAGACCGCCATTAATGGCCGCACAAATAAGACTTATAAGAGTAAGATCGCTGAACAACGATAGTTGCTTGTCTCTGCGCGTTGTTTCGAGATCGCTCATCGCGATGACGTTGGTAGTCTGCTTTCTTCGCTTTCTTCTTCTTCTCCACCGCCGCCGCAACTCATAGATCGTTCGTTGATCTCGTAGCTCCTCAAACCCTCTCGCCGCCCCAAAACCCCGACTCAGCCGTCGCGACTCCTTATGAACCTATATATAGGCAATGTGGTCCTTGAATCTCTCGGAATATTTTCTTCTTCTTCACGGCCAAGTCACGATAATCACTCTCTCTTCTTACGCGCCTCCCTCGTTTAGTCCAAACTCTCCTTTTTTTTGATAGAGTCGAATCCAACCGAACTATATCCTCCCAAGTTTACACGCATTCCCAGCTTCAAAACGAAAAATCTCCGAGTATATTTCTTCCAAAAATATCCAAACAATCCCGTGAATATCAAAGACTTTCTCGATTATGGAAATATCCTAAATCATATATCGTCCCAAAATGTTTAACCGAACCAGCCCAAATAGAGTCAATCCATGAGAAAATCTCACCCAAATCCAATCCAAGCAATTCCGCATGTATATCGTATTTTCAAACTCACTTTTCCCGCCAAAATTTCGTTTGAATGGTGAAGAAGACAAGTCGCCCCTAACCCGATGCCGGTGCCTTTAACAACCGGGTGTCCTGGGGGTATAAATAACAATTAGGGTGCCCTTATCAATGGTGTACCCTTTAGTAATTGAAGGCCCCTTATCCAAATGAGGGGTCCGAATAGTAATTTTCTCCTATGAGCGCAAATACACTTTTCGAGCCAATTTCGCCGCAAAAGCTTATTTTCCCCAAAACACCTACAAAGACACAAAAAGCCATAATAAATACAAAATCGAGCACTAACAAAATATACAATTGAGATTAAATCGTACACAAAAATGTGTCTATCAAATACCCCAAACTTATTATTTGCTCGTCCCCCGAGAAAATCAAATCTAGAAAATAAAATCCTAACTCACCGTCAGCAGCATCGTCGATTGCATTTAGCGATGCAACAAGCCTTTAAACCCCTAGGTGGCCCTAAAGGGCCGAGTTATAGTCTCGGAGGGTTTACAAGAGATATACCCACAAAACCTTTATACCTGCACTTAACTATCTATGCAGAACCTTGGAAGGCACTAAAGAATCTCCTTGGTTGGCATACTTATTGACTACAGGAGGAAGTACCCTGATGCGAAATTCCAATTGTCAGTACACGAGTTTGCACTCAAGCATACTAAAATTCATATATAAGTCACAAAGCTCTACTCGCACAAATAACACTATGGACATCAATACCCTGAGTCAAAACTAATCACATGGATAGATCAAGAAGATGGATATAGAAAACATAGATGGTTTTGATGTTGGCTAAGTGAACGATGTTTCTCATATCTCGTCTCAAGGCCACCGCCAAAATGAACCTATCCTAATGGACCGAGATACTCGGGTCCGACTAATATCAACACAACTGGCATATACAAGGGAACCAAAGGGTCGACAATCCTAATTCTAGATCAACACGTCCGGCATATACAAGGGAACCAAATGATTTATTCACCGAACATTATTTATTTATTTATTTTTATTTTTTTTATTTATTTTTTTTTTTTTTTTTAACCGCATGATTAGATCTTTTGGATCCAAGCGCATGCTTCTTGTCGCCAGACACATGATAGTTCCCGTGGATCCTGCATTCCACGCTTGTTTAGGCGACGAGACAGTGGGAAAACACACACATATTGCTATTCCCAAGTGCTAATTTTATTCCGTTTGGTCTAATTGGTCTAGTTTTTTTTTTTTTTTTTTTTTTTTTTTTTTTTTTTAAGTAACTCAATCACTCTATTTCACCCTAGCAAGGGTAAATAACTTGAATCGTGAGCCCCACCTAATCACTTAGAGAAACATAGTTTAAAAACAAAATAAAATAAAAAACAATGAAAAGGACTCAACGAGATTGGTGAAACTATCATGTTATTACTAACACCCGAGCTCGTGCTTTTATGAATAGACTCTTTAGATGTTGCCATCTAATCGATTGGTTCCTCAACTCCTACAACCAAAATGCTTCCATCCACTTAGATTGGTTAGTGCCATCCTTAATAAGCATAAATTTCTAGGCTCGAGTTTATTAATGCAACTAAAAAGTTTCTCCCATACCCCAAACTTAAATCTAACATTGTCCTCAATGTTCTAAAGATAAAATTAAAAGCATGAACGAGGAGAAACTCATACCATTTGAAGTAAAAGAGTTAAGGAAAGATATTACCGTGTCGCATGAATATTGGGTTACCTCCCAAGAAGTGCTAAGTTTAACGCCTTCAACCGACTAACAAAGGATTAATCACCTCATAGAATCATAAAGTAATAGCCGGAATTTCTGTGGGTCATCAAAACCAAATAGCTATCACAAGTAAAAGGAATCTCGCAACATGCCAAGAAAATGAACAAATAACGCACACCCTTGTCTAGTTTCCTGTTTAAGACAACTACATCTAGTCATGTGGTTCGAGTTCAGTTCTATGAAAGGGTCTAAATAAATTTCTTTGGGCTTGCGTTCCTCATAAGTAAGATCCAAATTATCAAGTTGTAGAGTCCGGAAAACTCAAATAAAAACTTAGAAGCACATAATAATAACTCCGAATAATTGAGGATCCTCTAAGTCAATCAGTTTTGACTCACACAATTGACCACGATGAAACCGGCAAGTCAATTTTAAGTAAATATGTCGCTTTCTATTCTCCTAAAATAATTAGGTTTGGTCTCGTAACTTAATAATCGACACATTTTGAACTCATACATTCCCACAATTGGTTGAAAAATATCCGTGGGAAAACAAAATCAACTGGGTATCATAGCCTCACAACCACATCAACCAGGGGATGGGTTTCTAAATAACCGAACTTCCCTATGGACATCACTAGGTTCAGGAAAACGTGTATGAAGATAATCTTTAAAATTGTTGAGGCACATATGTCAAGTCCCAAGTGAGGGACCTTTCTAAGAGTTAAGGCACATGGAGAATGATAATCACCCCCAAACTTAGAGTTTTCAAAGTTCTAGAAAGACTAGTCACAACTTCCCTAATTTCAAGGTTATCCGATTCCCTGAAAATGGTCAATTGATTCTTCTAAGTCAAAGTTCATCCTCACTCATCTCTACGAGTTCATTTTCTTTGTCTAAGACTAATGTTTCTAAATCGCTAGACTCTAAAACAATATTCTCGTAAGAAACTCGCTCCTCAAAACTATCATCGCCTTCGTAATCATAAGGAAAACTACATCGTCTAAAACGGTGGTATCTCTAGACAAATCCTCGTCCTTTTGAATAGGTGAATAATTGTTAAAATTATTTGGATTTGAACTAGAAACATTATCATTATTAAGCTCAATCGAGTAACAAATTCCTGATCACTATGCCTACTTATTTCAAATTCTTCATCAACACTATCCTCATCATAATCATCATAATAATAACATGAAAATGGTCGAACCTCATCTAAAGTAGTGTTACCAATTTTATCCTCGTCATCTTGATTATGCAAATAACTATCCTCATTTTCAAAGGTACTATTGGAAACACTATATTGGAAATTAAGCCTATCTTGAGCAGCTCTTTTTCCCGGGCCTCTAACAACATTTTCTCGAGTCGACTCACATGACTTCCCGATTTGATCTAGAAAGAGGGTTCACATGTTTCATTGCTTTCGTCCATAACTAAGTTATTCATTTCGTCAACTACGTGTCGACTCAAGTAACTTTTGTGTCGACTCACCTAACTTACATGCGACTCTAGTAGAGAGGAATTTTGCTCATATGACCCGTGTGAGTGTGGATAGTAATTGGGCTCATCATGGTATGAGCCATAACCTTGAAAAGGTCGATGTTCCCAACCACTATTCACATTATGGTCAAAGTAGTAACGTCCATTTTGAAACTCACTGATATTCGTTGTTGGCTTGGCTATTGTAATACCAGTTCGACATTCTATTCGCAGGGGAATTCTACACAAACACAAACAAGGTTGACTCGACCAAAACAAACCTACTGACTTCTAGCAAACAAAAAGCATGATGGCTCCACTTAGATTGTTTCTAGACCAGCTTCTAATCCTTCGAAAGGGAATTCGTTACAATTTAAGCAAACCCTCTAGAATCAATCCGAGTCAAAGTAAGTTGAATAGAGGCGAGGGAAGCTCAAAGGAGCTTTGATACCCAAGGCCTCACCGGAATTACAATGCGGCGCAGCCACGCATTCAACTCACGTAAACCTTTATGAACTTCGGGTGTGCTTAAAAGAGTAACCAATATTTTTCGAATGATTTTCCTATTAAGCTCGTTACCCTATCGGTCTCGTTCTAGTCGATTTTAAGCTTAGGTTCGCGTTTGGTATCGTTTTCCTAAGGCGGGCAAGAAGAGAACTACGATGAAATCCGAACCCTTATCTTGTATGGCCACCTCGCCCTTTACTAGAAATTAAAACAAATCGTATTCAAGACCTCAACATATATGCATACAAAATCATCCAAGAAACCCACCGATTGAGATTCGCGGTGTTTAGAATTCTTACCTCCCGTTCCGCACGGGGATGAACCGTTGAAGTCGACTCCACCACCGACTCCTATGTCGGGCAGTATTTAACCCGAGGGGCCGAGACAAGATCGTAACCTGCGTCCTTCCCCGCAAAACAGCTTTATATTTAATCTTAACCCTTCCTTAGGGTTTTAAAAAATAAAATAAAAAATAATGTCCAAGTCCAAAGAAAATAAAGTCCAAAAAGTGTCCGAAAATAAAAAGAAAAATTACAAAAATACAACCCTATTTACAGTTTCTAAAAATAAAATAAAATAGCTATATACAAAATCTTCTCTTCACTCCTTGACTCCCTTTTCTTTCCTTCTTTGGCAATGCTTTCCTTTTATAGTACTTTTTCAATCCTTGTAGCTTCGCTCCAAATCAAAAGAATCAAATACCAAAGGCGTAAAAGAGAACAAAAATAATAAAAAGAAAATAAACCTAAAACAAATCTAAATACAAGTCCGTTTTACAAGCGCCAAAAATTGATGTGATTTTAATTTTGTTGTAGAAAGTGGTAGTAAGATGTCGTTCCTCTCAGACTTGTAAAGACTCGATTTAAGAAAATACTAAAAACTAAGAAAATATATACAAAAAGTTGTCACGATATCGAGAGAATCGAGACTCAGATTCCACCAATTTGCATATTCATGTGGTTCAACTAATGATTCTAGACATTTATAGCTCAAATTTATTGACTCTAATTCATTGCCAAAAGTAGATTTTGAGAAGTAATGACTCGTATATCAAAGCATGAGACATCAAAACACTTAAGAAAGCATGACCCATCAATTGAAATCACAATCATTCAATAAAAATCATAAGATATGATTAAAAATCAATGCAAAAAGTCATAAAAGAATTAAATAGAATTACCACATGCATAAAGAATGGCTTCCTCCATTGTCCCAAAGGTTGGGGTTTAGCTCCTCATATTATTCACGTGCTCAAAATAATTGTTCATAGCTCAAATAGGTGAAAACAAGAGAAAACTAATAAATCACTGCAGTTCAGTAACGCTAAATAGGTGTTACTGAATCAAAGACTCGCCATTAATGGCTCGCACAAATAAGACTTATGAGAAGAGTAAGATCATGAACAACGATAGTTGCTTGTCTCTCGCGTTGTTTCGAGATCGCTTCGCGATGCACGTTGGTAGTCCTGCTCTTCGTCTTCTTCTTCTTCTCCACCCGCTGTGCTGCAACTCGCAGATCGCTCGCTGATCTCTCGTAGCTCTCAAAACCCTCTCGCTCGCCCCCAAAACCCCGACCAGCCTCGTGACTCTATGAACCTATATATAGGCAACAGGTCCTTGAATCTCTCTAATATTTTCTTCTTCTTCACGGCCAAGTCACGATAATCACTCTCTTCTTCTTACGCGTCTCCCCGTTTAGTCCAAACTCTCCTTTTTTGATAGAGTCGAATCCAACCGAACTATATCCTCCCAAGTTTACACGTACTTCTGGCTTCAAAACGAAAATCTCCGAGTATATTTCTTCCAAAATATCCAAACAATCCCGTGAATATCGCACTTTCGATTATGGAAATATCCTAAATCATATATCGTCCCCGTTTAACCGAACCATGCCCAAATAGAGTCAATCCATGAGAAAATCTCACCCAAATCCAATCCAAAGAATTCGCATGTATATCGTATTTTCAAACTCACTTTTCCCGCCAAAATTTCGTTTGAATGGTGAAGAAGACAAGTCGCCCCTAACCCGATGTCGGTGCCTTTAACAACTCGGGTGTCCTGGGGTATAAATAACAATTAGGGGTGCCCTTATCAATGGTGTACCCTTAGTAATTGAAGGCCCCCTTATCCAAATGAGGGGTCCGAATAGTAATTTTCTCCCAAGGAGCGCAAATACACTTTTCGAGCCAATTTCGCCGCAAAAGCTTATTTTCCCCAAAACACCTACAAAGACACAAAAAGCCATAATAAATACAAAATCGAGCACTAACAAAATATACAATTGAGATTAAATCAGACACAAAAATGTGTCTATCACCGTGTTTGGTGCGATCCAACCTATAAGAATGAATTCGAATTCACATGAATGGATTTCTGTTAACGTACCGCCAAGATTTGACGGAACTAATTATCTATGGTGGAAACCTACTATGAATTCTTTTCTTCAATCATGTGATTTTAATACTTGGTTATTAGTCGTTGATAAATATAAATTGATGGTTGGAAACTGAGTTTAAACACTTAGTTGATTATACAAGTGAAGAAAAGGCTCTTACAAAGCAGAATTCAGATGGTTTGAATGCTATCATACATGTTGTAAGTCGAGACCTACAACATCATGTATCCACATTTCAAACTTCAAAGGAAGCTTGGGATAATCTTCAAATCTTATTCGAAGGTAATACATCAGAAAAGGAAGCTAGACTTCAAACCCTCACTTCTGATAGGGAAAACCTTCGTATGGATGATAACGATACTTTTGAAGAGTTTCATGTTAATCTCTCTAAGATATTTTAATGCTTTTTTCTCTCTTGGAAATACTATTTCTGAAAAAGATATAGTATGGAAAATTCTCAGATCGTTTCCATCTAGATACGAATTTAAGAAACATGCAATCATAGATTATGTTGATGTCATATTTACAAAGTTCAAAAGATAAGCGTTATACTTTGTAATTTAATTCCTTGATACTTTGATCATAATGCTATGACCAAGTCTAATCACTAGAATGCCATAAATATAGTTTTGCAAGTTATGTTTTCAATATAAAGCGACTTGAAAGATACGTTATGAATGGAAACAAGTCAGTATTACTAACCTCAACTATAAGGATGATATCTTCATTGCACTCGTTACTTCGTTGCATTCTTCAGGTCTTTAGAGTAATACTTGGAAGTATCGAAATTCATAGACTTTCTTGAAAACGCGGGGGTACCAAAATACACCACAAACTTTTTCTTAGGCAACTTGTATGGACAAACTTATATACAATTCCGAGATTTCAACTTAATGAATCTCAATCAAGGAATAATATTTAGAGTTATATCTCTTTCTCTCACAATCAGAAAGTTTACAGAGACAAGTACGTGAACTTGAGTACTTGGACGATTCCAAAGATCAATATCCAAGAATCAATCAAGTCGTATCCAACAAAAAATGATGAATCTACTTTTATTGATTTACGTACAACCTGGGATGTTTCAATTATAAAGGTAAATAATACTCCATTCGTTTCAAAAAGACTGTCTGCTTTGACTTTGTCAAAATATTAAGGAGACCATAGTATTTTACTTGACTACCCCTTAGTTACTTACTGTTTGTGGGTGAAAATGGTTTCTGCTGATTTCAGTAATTTTGGGTGTGTGGGTGAGAAACGAATTTAAACCCTAAACAATGTACTGTAAGGGAGTACTTTAGATTCAAGAGATCATTTTGTACAAGTCCGGCCTAAACCAAAAAATGGTCGTTCCAGACTTGCTTCGGTCACAAAGTGGAGGAGAATGGGTTGGTTTTAGGGAGGGAAGCAAGGAAAGTGATGAGACCAGAATAGTTGATTCTGGAAGAGTAATTGTGTTACGACTTGTATCAGAAAGTGGGAAGCTAACGTATGAAAAGCTAACAAACGTTTTCTGAGTGGTGTATGCTCTTGACTGAACTTGTTGTTCGGTGGAAATAGGTAAGACCTATTTATACAAGTCGAAGTGAAACGTACTCTGGTCTCATTAAGGAATGGAAAAATGGGTGAGTAAATGGGAGGAGGTGGTAACGTTAACGCATGGAATTGATGTTCCATAAAACCGTTAACGCATGAAATTGATGTTCCATAAAACCGTTAACGCATGAAATCGATGTTCCATAAAAAGAACGTTTCACCACTAACTCCATGTATTTACTAACTGCCTCATCCTTATGACGGTCATGGTGTACGCCGCACGCTGTAAACCGCCAAACCAATACCCAAAGAGGATCCCCCAGTTTGTGATATGTGTTGATGTCTCAAATGTTTTTGTGAAAACATGTAGCGTGTTTTTGTTGCCTCGGCAAGTCTTGCTTGGGAGACTCGCTAGCTTGGTGACCTCCGACCTGTCGAGATTTTGCATCTTAATACGAGAGGTAGCCGTTGATCGTTGCACGCTTTTTTTGGTGGCCGATAGGGAGGCCAAGCATGTGGCGCGGCAAGGTTGGCATGCCTTGGCGCGGCCTGTGTGGCCAAACTAGGGTTTTGGGTCAAAGGTTACCATGTGTTGTCTGGTAACCTCGGACGACTAGGATTTGCTCCTGGGATTGAAGGGGGACCGTTGATTGTCGCACGTCTTCGTTTTAGTAGCGCATAGGGAAGGCCAACATGGTGGCGCGGCTAGGTTGGCATGCCGTGGGCATGGCATGCCCAGTGCGGTTTGGGCGTACAAACTTAGATTTCGGGCCAAAGGTTACCATGCGTTGTCCGGTAACCTTGGTCGGCTAGGGATTTGATCCCGGGATTGAAAGGGGACCGTTGATTGCCGCACGCCGTTTTAGTAAGCCGCACAGGGAAGGACGACATGGGCTAAATGGGGCCGCGGTTTGGTATGCCGTTTAACATGGTGCGGATAGCATGGCTAGGCCAAGGCAAGGTGCGTTTTGGCTTGGCGAGGTGGGGCCAATGGTTTGGCGTGAATGGTTTGGCTTGTCATGGCAGGGCTGGCAGGCATGCCATGGGCGCATAGTGCTTAGTAAGCAGGGCTAAGGCCAAGGTGCGGTTTGGCTTGGCATGTGGGGCCAAGGGTTTGGCGTGAATGGTTTGGCTTGGCATGGTGGGGCCAAGGGGCATGCCATGGGCGCATGGTGCCATGAAGCATGGCTGGGTCAAGGCAAGGTGCGGTTTGTCTTGGCATGTGGGGCCAAGGGTTTGGCGTGAATGGTTTGGCTTGGCATGGCGGGGCCAAGGGCATGCCATGGGCGCGTGGTGCGGCTAGCATGGCTAGGGCCAAGGCAAGGTGCGGTTTGGCATGGCATGTGGGGCCACCGGTTTGGCGTGAATGGTTTGGCTTGGCATAGCGGGGCGCATGCCATGGGCGCATGGTGCGGCTAGCATGGCTGCCAGCCAAGGCAAGGTGCGGTTTGGCTTGGCATGTGGGGCCAAGGGTTTGGCGTGACCTAGCTAGGTTTTTGGGTTAAAGGTTACCATGCGTTGTCCGGTAACCTCGGACTCGCTAAGATTTGTGTCTTAGATGGAAAGATGGTCGTAGATTGTCATGTGCCTTTGTTTTGCAATCGGCGTTGTGCATGGCGTGTTGGAACGGCAAGCATGGTTGGCATGCTTTAGCGAGAAGATGTGGATGGCATGGTTTGCCATTGGCACGGGGTGCGGCTAGCATGGTTGGCATGCCTTGGCGCGGTAGGTGTGGTCGGGTACGGTGGTGCGGCTAGCATGGTTGGCATGTCTTTGCGCTGGGTAGGTGTGGCCGGCATGGTTTGCCGTTGGCACATGGGTGCGGCTAACATGGTTGGCATGCCTTGGCGCGGAAGATGTGGTCACTGTGACGAGCCATTGGCACGTGTGGTGAGAATTAGGGTTTTGGCTTGTCGAAACCCTAATTAGCATTAAAAAGGTACCTCGGGTAATTTTCTCATGCAGACAAATTAAAGGGTTCAATAAATGTGCTTGGTTTGGACATTATTACTCAAGTTACGTGACCTCACTGTTCGACTAGGATTTTACGACTTTACCCCTAAGTTAAAACCACCATCAACATTAAGTCCCCGCTTAGCTCGGAACAATGGTGCCTTGTTTGCGAGGTCAGCATATGATGGTGATAGACGATGACAAAATCGAAACGTAGGACATGCAATATGGTCAGGAAAGTCCGACTAACCTTATTCGAGAGGTAAGGAGAGTTCATGATCCCCTGTTTGGAGGCCTTGCATAGCTTTTATTTGCTGTGTATACCGTGAAATGGTGATGTGAGAAGCGTCGGCTCAGTTTGGCTACTCATCATCTTGGTCAAGTTGGGAATATCATGACACACGGCTTGGCGAGTTGGTGTCGGCGCGACAAGTCATGGCATGGACGGCTTGGCATGATGGGGGCTGCGGCGATGGAGTGGGCGACTTAGCATGGTGCGGCCATGGAAAGGTGCGGTTTGGCAAGGCGAGGCGTGCACGGGACAACTTGGTGATTCGTCTTCACGGGCCCGATTGCCTCTTTTCCTTATTTGGCTCAAATAGGAATTTTCTTTTCTCTTTAAAAACCCGAGAGTGTTATGCCCACAAAGGCGTTACTTGCCATTGGCATTGTGGGCGCGGCTAGCATGGTTGGCATGCCTTGGCGCGGCATGTGTGGTTGGCACGGTGGTGCGGCTAGCATGGTTGGCATGCCTTGGCGGGGTAGGTGTGTCTGGCATGGTTTGCCGTTGGCACAGGGGTGTGGCTAGCATGGTTGGCATGCCTTGGCGCGGTAGGATGTGTCTGGCATGATGAGCCATTGGCACGTGCGGTGTGAGAATTAGGGTTTTGGCTTGTCGAAACCCTAATTAGCTTTAAAAAAGGTACCTCAAAGTAATTTTCTCGCGGACAAATTAAAGGGTTCAATAAATGTGCTTGGTTTGGACATTATTACTCAAGTTCTGACATCACTGTCTGACTAGGGTTTACGACTTTACCCCTAAGTTAAAAACCACCATCAACACTTACCTATTTTATTTTAATAAAAATGCTAGCAATAAAAACTACCTAAAATTATTAGGAGGATTATAAATACGAAATATAAGAAAGAAATTAAAAGATATCAAATTTACTGAGTATAAACTTTATACTAATTTAATTGTTGGAGCTAAGTATATATACTTTCTTAAAAGGAATAAAGAATATATTCTTTTTCCTTAATTATATAGATTTCTTTAATATCTTAGATCGGATCCTGTTAAAAATAAACTTATGAATATAGAAAATCTAAGGGTATAGTATAGAGTTCACTGGAAAAATGTGATTATAAAATGTACTGACACAATTTTGAAACAGACGAAAATGGGATAGAGGACAGTCTTTTTGAAACTGAGGGAGTATAACGCGGAAAAGAAATAACACAGACACCAGTAGTTTTGTTAACGAGGAAACCGCAAATGCAGAAAACCCCCGGGACCTAGTCCAGATCGAACACCAAACTATAGTAAGCCGCTACAGACACTAGCCTACTACCAATTAACTTCGGACTGGAATGTAGTTAAGACCGAATTAAACCCTCACAACAATTCCGTTACAGTCGCGTTCCTTACGCCTCTTAAATCCCATCAGGACTCCGCGCAATTGATTTCCTTAGCTGACATCCTTTACATACTAAGAGTTGCTTCAACTCAATTGAAGACTTCAAACCAATCTGCCTCCCACAGATAAGCCTGTATAGTGATTGATCGTAGATCAAGGTGAGATTGGAAATTGATAGCAATATACAAAGTTTAGCTAACCTCAAAATCAACTTATCTTCTCGAAGAGCAACCTAGATTATTATTCACCTCACAAGTATTAAACCCTATGTTGTAAAAGGCGAGCACCTAGGCGCCAAAGGAGCACTAAGCGCAGGTCCAGCGCCCGCGTAATCCACATATGCACTACATTCCACGTCTGCGCCTTACGCGAGCGACTTTGGCGCTTTTTATGCCTCATGGAAATTTTAGGCGCCCAATAACTCGACACCGAATGTGGTAATATATGGTAACATGCTAGATTAGGGTTCCTTGTCTCGCACTCCTTTCTTCTTCATAATCTCACAATAATAAACGGATTGAGGGAATGATTTGTTATTCGTAATCAATTATAGTAATGTAAAACCTAATTCATGAATGCAAATATTATATGTTTCATTTCTCAGTATTATACTATCAATCACCCGCAATATTGCATGATCGAAATATGGTAAGAAATATTTGAGGATATGATTGGTTTTAATTTATATCCTAATATAGTTACAGTAATTGGTTTTTACTTAATCTAATTTTGAAAATCAGAATATCAACACAAGTCAATGACGAAAACTATGGAAAGTAACTTGATATTCTCAATCAAAAGATTTACATTCAAATTCGGATTAATGCAGGAATTCTCGCATGATCATTAAGGGAAAGTCAATGAAGAACTTTAAGTTGGTAATACAAGTGAAAGTAGAATCCTTATTTTTGGAGATAAAATTTCATCTTCCTCCGATCATCCTCATGTCTTGCTTTTTATCCTAATGAATATGAAGATGTGTTTTTAGTTGTTTCGGAAGTGATTATATCAGTACTCTTAGTTGTTCTACATATACATGTACAAGTAAAACCATACAAATTCTTATAAGCACTTCCAGAATTGCTTGTGCTCCTAAAGACTTCGTAATAACGTCTTGGCTTCCTTGAAGAAACTGTAGCCCTGATGCAGTGTCCCATCTCACCGTCTGCTTCTACTGCTACATCCTCTGGGCAAGAAAGTGTTATTTTTGCTATTATTTAACTCAGTGGTATAGAAATATTTCATAGAAGTCAAAGAGCATAAATGGTAAAAGTGATCAGGCGCCCTAGGCATATATTTATTGATATGCTTAAGCTAGTATAATTAGTTAAGCTTAGTCATATATTTAGAGAACTAATTACCAAGATAAACTTAAGCTTAGCGAATTAAAAATATATGCTTAACTAATTACCTAGGGTGCCTGATCACTTTGAAATATTTCATTAAGCTTAGTCATATATTTAGAGAACGAATTACCAAGATAAACTTGACTCAAAATTATTGATATGCTTAAGCTAGTATAATTAGTTATGCGACAACGTCTCATAGATAAAAGGATGAATATAACTTGAGAAATAGGTGGTCCAGTATTCACTTACCTTTTGTTGAAGAAGTTCCTCAAAAGCTTCAGTTAATCTTCGACTTCAAATGTTAGAACACAGTGATGTCCGATTCTCAACTACATACTTCTATCATAATCTAGACTTAACTAAATGTAGATTAGAAATCAAGATATAGTTTTGACAACTAAATTTTACAATAAGCTTGAGATAACAACACTTGTGAGTTCGACCGATCAATGCTCTAACATTTCTAGTCTAACATAAACGAAGTTGACTCTAGTAATTAATCAAGCAACTCTAGATGAGTTTTGATACTAAAATATGACAACCAAACTTGACATACCAACGCTTGGTGAGTTCAACCAAGCTATGCTCTAACACTTTATGTTTTTATTTTATTTTTTTGAAAACTTATATGTTTCTCTAAGTGATTTGGTTGGGTTTACGCACCGAATTGTTACCACCGCTGGGATGAAATAGTGTGACTGAGTTACTAAAAAAAACAACAACAACCAAACCAATCAGACCAATTGGAATAAATATAAAAAATAGATTAACACATGGATAGCAATATGTGTGTGTTCTCCCTGTCTCCGTCGCCTAAACAAGTGTGAAATGCAGTATCCATGGGAATTACCATGTAATATGTCGATAAGAAGCATGCGCTTGGATCCAAAATATCTAATCATGTTGTTAATTCTTTAAAAAAGTTTATTATTATTATTATTATTCAATAATATCGACCAGTTTCCCTTGTATATGCCAAATGAGTTGATCTATAACTAGGATTATCGATCACTGGTTCCCTTGTGTATGCCATTTATGTTGATATTAGACTTCAAACCAGTATCTCAATCCATTAGGGTAGGTTCATCTTGGCAGTGGCCTTTCGACAGATATGAGAAACACCGTTCACCTTAGTCCACATCGTAAGACATCAATTTTTTTTTCTCTATATCCATCTTTTTCAATCAGTCCATGTGATTTGTTTGATTCCAAATATAGATGCGACTATTTGAGTAGAGCTATGTGACTTGTATATGAATTGGATTCGCATAAGGGTATCTCCTCATGTAGTCAATGAGAGTATGCCAACCAAGGAGATTCTTCAGTGCCGTTCCAAGGTTCTGCATAGATAAATAGGGTTTGGAGTAAAGGTTTTGTGGGTACACCTATTGTAAACCCTCCCGAGACTATAACTCGGTCACTAGGGACACCTAGGGGTTTAAAGGCTTGTTGCACACGCTAAGTGCAATCGCGATGTCTGAGATAGTGCGTTAGGATTTTATTTAGTAGATTTGATTTGCTCGGGACTAGCAAATAATAAGTTTGGGGGTATTTGATAGACACATTTATGTGTCTATTTTCATCTCGTTTTTCTATGTTGTTAGTACCCATTTTTGTACTTATTATGGTGTTTTATGTGTGCGTAGGTATTTTTGGTCACTAAACATTTTTGGAAGAATCTGCTCGAAAATTTGTTAAAGGCACCCCAAAGTAGTGTTATTGGCACCCAAGAAGAATCACTAAAAGCACCCAAGAATTGATTAGGCACTCCTGAATTACTCAAGGCACCCAAGGTCACCGATAAGGGCACCCATCCAATGGATACGGGCACTCATCCCCTACCTTTTTAAAAATCGAATTTGGCGGAAGTAAATACGGTGACTACGTGTTTTCCTGAATTGATGTGGAAGAGATTTTTGTGGATTGCTTCACAGTTATAGTTGGTGTTAACCTGTTAGCCTAAGACAGTAGGTAATCGACTTATAAGCGAAAAGAAAAAAGATTATCATGATTCATGATAAAACAAGGAGAGTGAACTTTTCTCGGGTTTGTTTGATTTTTGGGATGTATCTGGGAGAGACTCAATCATGGAGTTTGATTTCTTTAGGCATGTTAAGACTAAACATGACTGATATTTTTTTAATATGAAAGAAGATACATTAATAAGAACTAAAACTACATTTATCTAAGAGGATTATTTCATGAGATCTCCAAACTCTTGAGCGGAGACTCGATCCTCTGACCTCCTACTTGAGAGTCAGGCTCCTGGCCAACTGGGCTAACCCATGATGGTTTAAACAGGACTGATAACTCAATTTGATTCGATCGATTTAAGCTGGACATCGAGTTTGGATAAAACAGGATATCTCAAGTTCTCGCAGAGGCGTTACTAGGCATGCAAGCCTCCCTTTTCCCTCAAACATGTCTCAACTGTCTAAGAAGAGACTCAATCACATGAGCCAAGCCTCGACCGTCCTCATGTTAATTCGAGATGAACCATCTCGTTTGAAGAGTATTATACAAGCATAAGATTCATGCACAAGCCTCACCTAGGGCTCATGCCTCTTCTCAGCGTCTCAAACACACTCAAGGCTAGTAAATTGGGCCTGGAATACACATGCCTATCCAAAAACGGGGACAAACTCCCTTGAGATCCTCATGCTCAACAAGGGGGCCCAAAGAAAAGAATTCGTCTTCCACATGACATCTGTGACTGTCGACAAAGAGATAGATCCTAATCTCATCTCTTCTCACACTACAAACACGATTTTTGAGGCATTCCACGCCTTTTCACGTGACTCATCCTAGTCATCATCACAAATCAGTGAATATCTCCATATCTTGGACAACACAGAATATCTCTCTCAACACGTCATCACAAAAGCTGGATCAACCACACACAAATGAGGGGATATCAATTAGAGGTTTTGGTCTAGCAGTCTAAGACACACGTGAGAAATACCCGTCCTGTTTCTCACCCCAGAAGAGAGTAAAGGAGGTGGGATAAAGAGATAAACTCAATATAGTTTATATCTATCTATTCACGAAGAGACGGAAAAGTGCCCCGCACGCAAGCACGCGTCTCGAGATTAGAGAATTCAGCTATAAATAAGTCATTTCTCCAAGCTAACACACAACTTTTCTCATAAACTCTTAGAGTAATACCTTGTTCTCTGAGCTCTCTCTTCATCTGCTTCCCTCTCTAAGACTGGCCCTAATCCTCCTTCCCCGTGATTGAAGAAGCCTTTTAACGACCACAATGCGTGGTTTAGGTGAAGATTGTTCGTGCTCAACCTTCCGTAACTCATTTTCAAAACCCTAGAAACCCACTTTTAGCCTCTCACCGATTTTAGGTAACTACACCTAGTTACCAAAATTTTTGGTGTCTTGTGTTGTTTATTTCCCATATTACATTATTTATCTTTGTATAATAGGAATCCACAAGTAATACATTAAACATCCTAGATAGTTTTTAAGCTCAAACTGCACAAAACCTATACAAGACTTGCTCTTGTGAATTCATGTCTTAGAAACAGATTTGCTCTTGTTGGAATTCCGTTTAGAAGCAAGAAACATAACTTAAGGCTAATTCGATGGCAAAGGCATCTAGAATTAGAAACTTCCAATATATATACGACAACTTACTTGCAAACTGAAGCTAAAAGGTCCCATAATTAAAATAATATTCTCTGGGTAAAAAATCCTAGCGTCATTAGGGAAGACCTTGAAAGAATTAGGGGAAACTTTTTATTCCCAACCCATAAACAAGGTTATGGGATGTCCAAATTTGCGGAGATTACCAAAGTGCCCTTACACAATCGGTAGTAAGAAAAGTGGTATTATCTACCGAACTAGTATTATCAATCTTGTGGCCGTTAGCAATCGGTGGATAGGTGAAGTTCATAAATAACTTCATAAACTAACGATTATTCTATTTGATATTGACATAATCGATAGTTAACTATAGAATTTTTGTCTAAGAATGGGATATTGACATAATCGGTAGAATAATAACATATCATATCTACCGATTGTTAAAGTAGAAAACTCAATTTTAACGGTTTTGCAAAAAAATAAAAATGAATTTGGGGCAACCATCTATCATAACCTAAGAGCAAATGAACATCATATTACTACCGATTGTATAATTGCCGACACGAGCTTGTGGACGATTAAAACCACCCAAAATCTAGGAATTTCATTTCATTTCTTTTCAACTCTTCTTCTTTCCTTCCGATTGTGGAGAGTAAAAACAATATTACCCCCTTTCCAAACTTCAATTCATCGTCGTCGTTTATCGCCGAATTAAAACATCGTCGATTCTTCTATAAAACGATGATTGATACTAATGAACCCTCGAGAGATCGAGAAAAATTAAAGAACAAAGTGGATCAGAATCGCTGAAAATGACGAAGAAGACGACGAACACGAAGAACCCTCGAGGATGATGCAGGCGATGTAGGTGGTGGTGGTGATTCTCGATTATCAAACTCTCCAAAGAAATGGCCCCAATTAGGTAAGTTTTGTTAGAGCATTTCTTGGTTGAACCCACCAAGTGTTGGTATGTCAAGTTTGGTTGTCATATTTTAGTGAATCAAAACTCATTTAAAGAGTCGCTTGATTATGTACTAGAGTCAACTTCGTATAGGTTAGCTTGAAAGTATTAGGATATGAGACATTACAAGTATTGCGAAGACTTGAAGAAGTGAAGAAGTAAGGAGCTACAACGACAACATCATCCTTCCACTTGAGGTTAGTGATATTTGACTTGAATCGTTTCATTACCTAACATATCTTTCAAGTCGTGCATATTGAAAACAAAACTCTGCGAAGCATGAACACTCTAGTTAGACATAGTATTAAGGAATATAATACGAGGTTTATTGCTTAACCATTAAATTTTGTAGATAAGACATCGACATAATCGTTTAAATGCTATTGTGATTATGTATGGGTATGAGATGAGAATTTCATCCTAGGAAACAATGCTTTACATGTGTTTTAAGGAACTAAGTTCATGAACTTGTTTTGTGAATCGAAAAGGAAATCGCAAGGCGTTATTGGTATTTTTGTTCATTGCATATCTTGTGAACAACCAATATGTGTGATTAGTATAACCGCTCATGACTTGTTTGTGTTCTTGGTAAAACTATTCACAAAGGCCCGACTTTTGTATTGGTATGACTTTTATTAGTGAAACCGATCTTAAGTAATCACTCGAGATGGTATGATCGAGTTTGTGATTTTGTGTAAGACCGACTGGGTAAAGGGGAACCGATCCTAGTAAGAGGTGCAACACATCACAAAGGGGAATCGATCCTTGTATGGGGTGCAAAGATGTTTTAGCGAGAAAGGCACCGATCATATGGACATGTGCAACACGTTTTTTAGGCAAAGGAGAACCGATCCTATGGACATGTGCAACACATTCAAGTTAGATACCATATATATGTGAGGAACCGATCCTAGTACCTAGTCAACCGAATTTTGGAAAGCTAGTGTGACTATGCACAATACTCACATGGAGGTAGAACCAAAACTTGTTTTGGTAGAACCGTTAAACCCATGATTGGTGATTGAGTGTTCTTGATCAATCACATAGTTCTTGAAAGTCACATGAACCAATTATAAACTTGTTTGGAAGTGTGGCAAATTGGCTTCAAAATTGTAAGTATGAAAGAGGACTTATAGAGTAAGGATGTCAACATACTTTGAACATGTGCGGTAACGCTTATCTTTAATTGTTCAAAGTTATTCCTTAATAGCTAAAGGAAGAAAATCCCGGATCGAAACATAAATAAGTTAAGAATCTTTTATTTAAGGTTTTTAATTTTATTTTAGGAAAATGAGAATTAGTAATGTGCATTTACTAGTTGAAGATTTTCCAAAGAGATTTTCGGTCAATATTTGGGACGAGCATTTCCAGGAATTATGGAAACCGAATTTGGAATATATTGCATATCTTGAGAATATTTTCGGTTTTGGAAATTCCTTGGCGTCCAAACTTCCTTGTCTATAAATACTTGAAGTTTGCATTTCTAGCAAACTAATCCTTCGTGACAGCAAACTTCCTCGGTTGTGTTGTTATTGGTGAAGTCGCCTATTCGGAGAGGAGAGTAACCTAATTAGGCGAAATCTCTTAGGTATTGAGAAGCTCTATTAGTACCGTTGGTGGGAAACTAGATAATTGCGGTTAATCTTGTGTTTTCGATTGATTTGATTGACTAACGGTGGTTGAACTTTGATTGCACCTAGTTTGTTTATGCTTGAGAATCTTCTCTTCTGATATAAGATTCACTCAAACTAGATCGAAGTTTCGACGGGGCTCATTAGACTGTTTGTAGATCTAAAGACGTTTTGTGATAATCCATTGTTAACAGACTCCGTTCTGTGCATGATTGATCACAAGAGATTCAAGTTGTTGTGTGCATGCGTTTATTGAAGATCTAAGAAGATTTGAAGACAAAGAAGAAATTGAAGATTTGAGATTTCTGATTTGGGGTTCATAATCTTTGGTGTGCACAATACTTGTTTCGGTATAGAGGATCCAACTATAATCGGTTTATCATTATGGTAGATTAGATTGATTAGTTGTGTAGATTGGCATCAATACAATTCTTTGTGATTAAAAGTATTGATTTAAAATCTTAACAATTACCTTTGGTAGTTGAGAATAAGATAGATCTAAGAACCTGGCGAATGAGTTTATTGAGATAAACAGAAGAGCCTTTGTCGAACTCACGTCACTTGGTTGAAGAGAGTTGCTTCCAAACAGATTTGTTGTTTCTTTACTGTTTGGAATACGAACCAAAACAATTGTTCCAAGTACATGACTTATTCATAAGTTGGAGGCGTGGGAATACAGACGGAACTAGGTGAACTATAGGTTTAGTTGCTTGGTCTCAACTATACGAAGTTGGTTTAATTTTGTGCAGCGGCTTAATCTTGAGAGTATTCAATTCTGGACAAGGTCCCGGGGTTTTTCTGCATTTGCAGTTTCCTCGTTAACAAAATCTTGCTGTGTCATTTACTTTATATTTCCGCATTATAATTATCTTATTATAATTAAAGTAAATTACACAAACGTTAATTCCTATTTTACTTGATAGTAATCCTATTGTGTTTGGTTAAGTCCGAACCTCTTATCAAGTAAACATACTTCGTTGTTGTATTGTCTCGATCTCGTATCCATAGACGATCACACGAAGTGTGAACCGATTAGTTGTATTGTCTCGACTCAGTCCATAGAAAATCACTTTCGGATAAAGGAATTATAGGTAGGAAAAGTTTTAGCTTGAGGTATATTTGGGTACCCTCGCTTTTTCAAGTTTCTATCGTTTTATGTGTTGATGTTGCTTCAATTTGACGAATCCATGAAAATAAGTTATAGGGTTTTCTGTTAATTCCCATAATCGGTAGTTAGATCTTAATTTTATCTCCCGATTGTGTCCATTTTCTAGGGTTTTCATCGACCATAATCGGGAGTTAATTTTTATAGCTTACTTCTGATTATACATAGTTGTTTGCCACTGAACCCTAAAATTGACATAATCGGTAGCTAGGTTATATGTTGCCTTACGATTTTAACATAGAATTATAACATGTAGGGACACACAATTGGTACCCAGAATCGGAAGATACTATATTGTATTTGTCTTCCGATTTTGGGTAATTGTAGGTTGGACAAATTCAACCCACTACCGATTATGTAAGTTGTAAAATTTTAAAATTTTGTGATTTTAGCAAAATCCAATTTTAGGGCTACGTTTTAATCGGAAGCCAAAGGCTATTTCATTACTTCCGAGTATATGCAATCGGTGGATATGTTAGATTGTTTTGTTCCGATTATATATGTCTCATGACTTTATCAGTTTCTGAACCCAAATTGATGCATAATCGGGAGATAAAACTAGAATATGACTTTCGATTGTGTATAATCGGAAGAAAAGCTTTTACCCGTGCTTCCGATTGTGCATAATCGGAAGTTTATATTTTAAAACTGACTTCCGATTGTGAAGTTTTTAATGTAATTCTTACGAACCAATTTTATTGTTTAGGGACAGGCGAGGTAAGAAATACCAAGATACAAATGTTACAGGGCCTCGTCAAAAAGGGGGTAAGAAACTAAGCGCTAGTGGTGGAGAGAAAGGAGTCAAAAAGAAGTGGAACCAAGCGCTCAACAAGGAACTCAAAAAGAAGTACAACCAAGCGCTCCATAAATCACTCAAGATGAAGTTCAACAAAGTGTTCCAGTAATCACTCAAGAAGAAGGACACCCAAGTGGTACAAAAGGAGAAGGAGGAGTTACAAGGAAGCCAATCGCGAAGAAAGCATCACACCTTGTCCCTATTTCTTTGAAGAAAAAGGATTTTGAAGAAGAAATCCCTGGGCTGCCTAGAGATGGAGGAGCAATGTTATTTGGCTACAAAGACTCCTGGGCCAGAGAAATCTACGAAACCGAGGTAATAATCGTATTCTTTTTTACTAACGTATTGTCGTTTTATTCGTAATAATACTCTATTAATTTTGTAATGTGTTGTGTGTTTAATAGTATCATTCCGATGCGATTCGTCTACTCAAAACCACTGCCGCACCATCAAAAGTATTGAAAGATTGGCATTAATCCGGTGAATGTGAGAGGTTCAAGACAACTATAACCAAGTCGGGATTATCTAGTGCTGCCGAGAACTCAATGTTGGACCATGATTGGGTCGCGATATCGACTTTTGTGGAGAGATTGTATCCCGAGACTGACACCTTTCATATGCCGTTTGGGGAGATGACCATTACTCCAGATGATGCGAAGCAGATTCTTAACCTCAATGACCATGGTGTAGCTGTCAAGTATGAGTACACAAAGCAGTTAAGTTGGGAACAACTTTATGATTTGTGTAATAAGTGTTTTGGTTGGGATAAAGAGACATCAGACATTGAGTTCAACAGGTGTTTATATTACAAAACTAGACAGTTTAACATGATTCAGTTGATCAAGATGTTCAAAGGCATTACCGCGAAAGAAAAGCAAGGACCGTTAAGTGATGCAGAAGTAGATGCCGCGGCCACCGCCTATCTCTTGTGTGTATTGGTATGTGTTATATTCCTCAATTCCAGTGGCAACCGAGTAGACACCAACCTTCGACAACTATTGCATCCTCTCAATAAGGTCGTGGACTACTCTTGGGGCACGAAAACTATTGCATTCTTGATGACAGAGTTGAGAAAGGCGTCGAGGCTTAAAATAGCCAAATTACCGGGAACGTGAGTCTATTCCAGGTATTTTCTCAACTCTATTAATCCATTGATCGCTATGTTTTTTTCTCTCTTATAATTTAAGAACCAATTTCTAATACTTGGTTTGATATCTATGTAGACATGGATCTATGACCACTACCCTAGTCTGAAATTGGCATTAGAAAACCCGGCTTGGTAAAAGGTACACCGAGAGGAACAAAGTACAAGTTCACAAAGAACCGTTCAATGACAAAGGAGTAGCAATTGGTTCAATTGAGGGAGAAATTAGACTCAATCAAGGCCTCAGAGGTATGCTTTGATCCATACAAGGAAGAACGAGCTAGTAGACATATAGCGGGTCGTTCCGAGTTGTCCCATTATTTTGGACCGTTGTGGCACCCCACAGGTTATGTGATGTACAATGGCTCCAGGGTGATGCGACAACATGGTTCTTGCCAAACAATACCATGACATTACATAAATGGCAAGTTCATGTTGGACATGGAGCATAGCGAGTCTAACCAAGACACCATCAAGGTAGTTTACTTCGGTACACCATATATTACCGAACATTGGGATAAGAGGATGTACCACATGGTGAACACTGGGAGAGCTGTCAACCGAGGTGATGAATCTGGTCCAGGCTATATGGAGTGGTTCCGGGAGCATTCACATCTTCGTGTAATCCGTGAACTTAAAGCAAAGACTACCTCATCGGCTTCCATTTACAGATGTATCATCAAAGAAAAACCCCCAGGTTATGATAAACTGGTGCGTATGGTTATGACTTTTCCCTCTAATATTACGATTCAATTTCTTAGGTGAACTCCATTTGATGTTTTGTTATTAAAAAAACAGGTGAATAGGTTCAAGTTTTTTTTTCCAAATGGTGCGCTGATTGCATAACGGCTGGACAGCCTGTGCCAATTGAGAAGATAAAAAAGCACAGGGAGATGGTTGATAATGTTGATAATTAAGAGTATGCAGCTGAGTGTGGGGAGAAAGTGACGAAGAACCCGCCTAATAAAAAAGCATCAAAGGCGAACAAAAGATCTCAGGCTTCTTCAAGCTCTCATGCTGAAGGAAATATTGAGGGAGATGAAGGTGATAATACGGGTCGTACGGATCGTGTTAAGCGTTCTAAAACTTTAGCTAACAATACTAAGAAGAAAACTAGGTGATAATGTGTTGTTCGATGTTATTGATTATGTCGTTTAAACAATTTCTTTCGGATTATGGTGTTTTACTTGTTTTGGATTATATGTTCTTGAGTTTATGGGTTATGCATGTATTTTGAGTTATGTGTATTACTTGATTGTCCGAAACTCTGAATTTTTTCCCCATAATCGGAGGATAAATATCAACCTTACCTACCGATTCTGGTAAATTTTCAAAAAATTGTCAACCTTAATGTGTCCACAATCGGAAGTAAAAATATTAACATTTCTACCGATTATCGTGGGTTCATTTTTACAGTTCTTCTGAACCAAAAAACCCTTATAATCGGACATAATATTTTCTCATTGTCTACCGATTAACGTGGGGTTTAAAATCGGTAGGTTAGGTTAACTTCATAAGCTACCGATTATGGTAGTTCCCAAATTCGAAAAACTTGAGATTTTTTCAAATTTCATTTTTAGGGCAACTTCTTAATCGGGAGACATGTTAACTCCAAGTCTACCGATTATGGTAGTTCCCAAATTCGAAAAACTTGAGATTTTTTCAAATATCGATTTTGGGGCAAATTCAAAATCGGGAGACATGGTAAATAAATACCCTCCGATTGTAGTTTTTTTTCAAAATAACATAACTTTCAAACCACATATGTACACAATACCCTCCGATTATCCTAACATCTACCGATTAAAAAAATTAAACTACCGATTCTACTTTTATCTACCGATTGTGGAGGGTATAATTGCCATTTTGTAAAATCGGAGATAAGGGATGGTCATTTTAGGTTTGGGTGACCCTATTTTGTCTTCCGGAAAATGGGTCATATCACCACAACCGATAAAGTGTGGGAGCAATAGACTTGTAAAACATATGTCTGGGTGAAAAAGACATGGGAAATATTAGTCATATATACCCTTTGCTTTAAACTTTATTCTTTTTCTTATCCTTTTGTCTCTCCTATTTATTTTCTCTCTCTACAATCAAAATTAATCGCGAGAAATGTCTTAACTTCCGAAATATAAGTCGGATTTTAATAAAATATATATTTTTGGAAAGGGCTAGAAAATCTCTACAAAACAAGATCCATTGTTGATATGAAATTCGAAAAAAAAAAATATTTTCAACCAGGCCGTGGATACATTATGCACCCAGGTGCAACCTGACCAAAATTTGTTTCCTATAAAATATGCATTATGCACCCAGGTGCAACTTGGCCAAAATTTATTTCATATAAAAATATCGTTATGCACCTAGGTGCAAACACCAAAAATTATTTCCAATAAAAACATGCATATGCACCCAACCAAAATTTATTTTCTATAAGAATATGCATTATGCACCTCAGTGCAACCCGACCAAGATATTTGTCCTAGAAGAATAAAAAAACATACATTATGCACTTCCTAAAACCAGCCAAAAATCTATTTCAAAAATTATACATTATGCACTCAGTACACCTTGTGTACTTTGCGTATAAATCTATGGTTATTTTAATAATCACCTGCCATATATTATGCACAGCCAAAATCACTAGTTCATGATCTTGAGCGATAAAACCACCACAATTACCATCACATTCACCATTAAAACATTAACAAAATAACAAGTAATAAAGAAGAAAAATAAGAGGAACAACAAAAATTTATACATCATGCACTCCTAGTGCATCTATGCCAAAACATATTTTTCTCATCACAAATATACATTATGCACCCAGTGCATCTTGTGTATCTTGTGGATAAATTTAGGTTTAACCTAGTAACCATCACCTAAAGGGAAAAATCAAAATATCTACATGATTCACGACAAATCCATAACTCCTAATTCAACGCAACCACTAAAACAATCTCCCACTACTTTTGGCAAAGAACATTCATATGTTCACCATGAAAAATACTTTTGTTATTATAAAAATCAAATACCATCTCATTCACCATTACCATTTCTTCATCTCATTCTACCCGCACCTCAGCTCATATATTTTCCTAAGCCATTCATCTAAACTTCAACTCATGTAACACTCTCAATATGATCCCTTTAGTCTTTGCTAGAGCTGTAGAACCAACTACATCACCACCAACTCTGCACATTCATTCCAACTGAAATCTATAATACCAGCAATAGCTCAACACCTGCAATATTCATATAATCTATGTGGTTTCAATTGCAACAACCCATGTCTTGCACACACACCCATCTGTAATAAGCTAAAACCAACAAATTATCTCATCCAAACTTCAAAAATATCAGTAATCCTTGCAACATTCTCAGTTCTCTGAATTTCCTCAATATGACACACACACATAAACCGAAGTACAGATCACAATAACTCCTAACTCTGATTCATACCCAATCTTCAAAAATCCCTAATTACGTCAACAACAGTAATTTATCATCCTCCCCAATTTCAATTTCATGATTCCTTATTCTCTAATCCTCTTTCCTGACTCATAAAACATCAGTTACCATCTTTAAGAAATTAATTGAATTTCTCTACTGGAATGATCAGATTTACTTATTCTTTCAATCAAAAACAATCACAACCTGAAAACCTTGTCTCACTCCATGTTCATTCATCCCAAACCCTATTTCTCAATCTTCAGAAACTTAATTCATGAAACTCCACTCCATAAAGAAATCAAATCAAAACCTCGATTAAAACCAACCCATCTAAGGAATCTGTTTAATTCTTCAATCACACCACAGAGAAACCCTTAATTTCTCAGTTATCTTCTTGATCTCCAACCTAAAACAGAACACTAGTTCTTCGATTCTTCTTTGTTAATTGAGAATTTCCTCTTCCGTGCTCTGAATGATGAAAACCCATCATCAGTTGTTCAATTCCATCGTCAATTTCTCACAAACTCTCTGTTAAATTTAAGAAACCCTAATTCTGATTCTCACTGATTCACTCTTTCTTCAACACACACCAACCCTAACTAAATGAACTCTAGGATCTTCTCATCAACACACATGATCCGATTACGTTGTTAATTTCTCATGACCAACATCCATGATTCACAGATTATGCATCAGATGAGAAAAACGAAAAAACAAAAGAGAAGGAGAAGAAGAAAAGAAAAAGAGTGAAGGGTACTCTAGTCCGTTGTTGTTATTAAAAGAATAAAAACTGGGTCAAATAGCCACTTTAGGATATATAAACAGTATCTTTTGGATTTTGGATAGTAAAACAATGCTCACATTTTACATGTCTTCTGTCTTATTAGGCGCAGGAATTCAAATCTAGGGCCTATTTAACCAAAAAAATGCTTCTTCTGTCTTATTAGGCGCCCCTAATTCTTCTAGGGTCGCCCTAATGACGCAAGGTAAAAAATTACTTACCTGATTTACTAGTATTTTATTTTATTTTTAATCCATTCTTTATTTTCATTAAAATGAAATTTTGTTTTTGATATCACGGTTGAAAAGGGAGCACGTTGCATTGATGAAAAGTCCATGGCCATCATGACTAGGCACGTCAATGTGTCACTTCTCCTTTTTTAAAAATTATGGAATGCTACTTCTAGCCCCTGGGGAAATCCAGAATCTGGCAAATAGACATGGCGGGATCTTTAGAAATTTTGGGGCATTTCAAATTTGAAGTGTTATTGTTTGGCGGGAGTTTGAAATTTTGAAGATTAATTAAACGGTGTGGAACGCAGACACCTCATCGATCCGTATGCTCTAGAGAAATCTCATTATTTCCTCTTCTCTCTCTATATACTCATCTTCTTTTACTTTCTTTACTCCAAAAAGAAACAGAAATTTTTGCTTAGCAGAAACTAGAGAGAAACCATGGCGAAAATTATCCCATATTTCAACATCCTTCTCTCACCCCTCTTCTCAATCTACTTCATGATGTCAATGAATCTCCAAGATCGAAACAAAATTCATCAGTCAATTGTTCTCATGGTGCTATCAATCTATAACATCATCTCCTTCAAGTCTGCATCAATCCTTGATTTCATCAAAAAGGGAGAAACAATTTTCAAGAAATATGTGAGGGAAGAAAAAGATAATCTAATGATTACTATGATGATTATGACAGTAATTGAAGTACTCTGTGATCTTCGATTCGCAAGTGAGCAAATTATGGTGAATTCATGTCTTATTGGTATTCAAATTCTGATTAACTGTTGGTACTTCGAGAAGGATCTTTCTGGGACTGTTAATGGGTTTATCATTGCGTGTGTGGGAGCTTCAGTCAGGAATTATTTCAGAAAAGATGCCGAAATGCTTCACTTCCTTCTTCCATTTGCTGTGTTCGTGTTAGCATTAGCTACTAAGGTATGTTTTATTAACTTTGTTTTTCTTATTATCTCTGCTTAATTTGTTGATATTTTTAACCTAAATATCTCCCTTTTAATTGATAGATAAGAGAGTTTCTGATTCAAAGTCCAATTGTTGCTGCCGAGGATGAAGAGCCCAAGCATGATGACACACAGTGATCAAATCAGTGCCACGTTCCATAGGAGAAAGATTCACAAGTTTAATGTCTAGGGTTAGGTTTTTGTAACGGGATTTGGGAATATGTATAACTATCAGTTTCAATCTAATATAAAACAAACTTTATCTATTGTTGGTCTTAATCTGCTACTGTTTTTTGGATATTAGGATTATTTTCAGTTGAAGATTTTAATTAGTCTTCCATTTAGTTGTAACAATGCAAAAAAAGCAATTGAGATAAGCTTGGTTTCTGTATTCAGAGTTAGTTTCAGAAATCTCTTTAATTGAAATTCAATGATGATAAAAAGAAAGTTGCTGGTTCACAATGAGCACAAGGATTTCTGGATGCATAAGATTAGTCACACCTTGTTCAGATCTTCCATGAGCAAATGCAGAGTTGAAACCCTGAAGACTTCTCATCTATCAGCAGCCACTGAATCGGAACCAAGTACACGGTAGATTGAGAGGCAGCAAAATGGGGTATACTTTTTGCTCAATTTTGGCTACACCTCCATAGAGTTATATATTACACTACTAGTTGATCACATTGCCGTGTTCCATTTATTACAATCCCCTCGAAACATTAGCCTTATCACTACTACTTTGCTTTGTGCAGGCCTATGCTTCCTATATGAAGGATAATTTCCTCTTTGAACTTGAGAATTGGGCTGCAGCATTGATAAATTTCAAATATGCCAGGCACATCATACATCAAAGCGAGCTCACTGTAAACATGTTTTTCACACTTCCTGTTCTCAACTGTACATTATTCGTTGCTAACTTACGTAAGTATTGCAGGGATATTTATGAGAAACTTGGCTTCTACGATGACACCAAAACCAAGTTTTATGTCATACCAAGTCCAGCATCATCTGTTGGCTTCAGGAAATTGGTGAAACAATGGATATCGATGAGATAGAAAGATCAGAAATGGACCTCTTTAAAGATAACCTCGAGGTGATGTTTGGTACCCGCTAATGTTAACTTTGTATGTAGTGTTAAGATGTTAGCTAATTTTTGACATCCATTAAACCGTCCCCTAGGGATATAATTTGCTTTTCATGTTAAGCTGAAACTGCTTTCATGATAACTTACCATTATTTTAGCTTTGTCCATTTTGGTTTGCCTGTCGTGTAAATGTTTTATGAAATCTTATTGTCTACTGTTATAATTTTACATTGTGGAACCTAAGCCTGTAACTTGGTCTACAGTGAGATTTATATGAAATCAAACTGCAAAATCATTAGGAGCGGCGAAGGTCCTGTAACTTGTTCTACTTTACTGACAGCTGCTTAGTTTAGCTGTATTATAGCAGCCGTCCTTCGAAATTAGCTAGTGCAGCTGCTTTCCGAGACTTGCTGTTAGTTTACAATAAAGTGCAAGGCTTGTGTTCTATTTAATTTGTGTTGTATATCTTAGGGACTGCAACTGGATAAACTGATGGCTTCAGGTTCTGTTTTACTTCAAGAACCTGCGAAACTTTAAAGGATCTCAAGTACCAATAACTATGTCAATCGGCACACCAGAGGCGTTTTTTTAAGGGGGTGAGCTCCTCGTGTATTCTGTTATGATCCATGTTTTAGTAGATCAAATCCAATTTTGCTGACAAAAACCCATGTGAAGTGTCGAAAGAGTAGGGTGTATCCGCAATCTCTAAACCGTTCATGGATTGATTAGTAGTTGCATGCTTTTCATCCCTATGGTTATCTACAACTACTGTATGAGAAGTCTGAATTTTTAGTTCTGAATCTGATAGTACTATAGTTCGGGCGAGGTTTGGGTTGTTTGCTTAAGGAATATTATGTACTGTTTTTGTATTTCTATCCAGCATTTTTGTGGTTCTTTTTGTGGGCTTATGTTTCAAGTTATCTATGCAGTATTCGATTTTTGTTGACTGGTTTATTTTGAGCATCTTCTTTGCTGTTTTAACTCGCCACATTGAATATATTTCTAATATCATGACGTCACCTATACAAATTCTCTTACTGAGAATGGAACTTGGTGACTCAGTGGACTTCTCTTTGTTGCTACAAATACCTTTGTACCTGATGTTTTTGCAGAGAGCCAAATCGATCACTAGAATGATGATAGCACAACTCATGGACCTCAGCTAGTTATAATAAAATCAACAAAAATTCTTAACGAATTAAGAAAAAAACCGAGAGGAAAAACCTCCAGACACAAACCCAACCCCAAAAAACGGGACCCTCTGCTGTCCTCCGCGGGCCCACCGGGTCCCACAAAAAAAGCTGTGAGAGAAAAAGCGAATTTTGATTTTGCGTTGTTTAGGAACGCGGTTGTTTTGGGGTAAAAACTGATTCTGCTTTTTTTTTTTTTTGTAAATTTGGGTGTGTTGATGAGAAACGAATTCAAACCCTAAACAAATGCACTGCACGAGAGTATTTTTAGATTCGAGAGATCACTCTGTAAGACTCTGGCCTAAACCAAGAAATGGTCGTTCCAGATTCAATTCGGTCACAAGGTGAAGGAGAAGGGTTGATCTTAGGGAGGGAAGCGAAGAAGGTGTTTGAGATCGAATGTTGAATTATGAAGGTGTGGTCATTTTATGACTTGTATCGAATGTGGAACTGGCTTGCATGAGTGTAAGCTATCAGTCCTTGGTGTTTTCTGAATACTTGTGTTGTTAACCAAAACTCTCTCGTTGGTTGAAATAGGTTGAAACCTATTTATACAAGTCATAGTTGAACGCACCTTGATCTCACAGGAAGTGGGAGTAGTGGAGTGATGGAGAAGTGGGATCGTGTGAAAATGTGGAAAACCACGTCTTACTATGAGGGAAGACAAGTCGGTTTACACCCACCACTTCTCTGATGTCACTAACTGTCCGTTTTTCCTGACACTTTCTCATAATGGGCGTGTTACACGCCGCACGCCGTAAACCGCTGCACCAATACCCCGATGAACATCCCCGGTTTGTGTATCGAGTATTTTCGTGGAAAATATGCAGCAGGCTGCTGAATGGGTCTTGTTTGCAAGACCTAGTTATTCTGACCAATCACGCGCAAGCTAGGTGGCGGGTGGTCATGCGTGAGTAGCTGCCAGGAGCTATCCATGTACATTAAATATGTGGTGATAGGTCCCTATAGGAGAATGGTGGTCGGTAGCCATTTTGACATCCTATTGGTTGGACCAAATTAAATCTAAATCGGTTAAGTTGGCTAGCCAAGTTGGATGGCCGAGATGATTTGCGTGTTTGTGCTAATTCATGAAATTTCGTAATCAGAAAATTCAGATGTGAGACCCTCACTAAAACTGCTGTAGAATTCTCATACGAACTCGGATTTTGATGATCCGCCCATCCATTCTTACCAGAAAAGAATTTCCTATCTTATCAATTGGGAATATTTAGGTTTTGAGCTCGTTTAGGAGGTGAAAACAGCCCGACAGTAAAAACTCAGGAGGAATTCTGTCAGTTTTCAGCCATGACCTAGCTCGTCTTTTAAGCTGTATCTTTTAGCTCGTTACTCCGATTGATGTCATTTTTTAGTATGTTATGCTAGACATCCATACGAAACTTTTGGCATGTATATCATACTAAAATTGTTTACCAAATGCTGACATTTGTTCTTCCAATCTTTGGGTGATCGTTAGAAAGCCATATGGGTAGGCCGTGGCGTGGCCGATTGTTCCTTATGGAAGAGGAGCGGCCAATGGTCACGGCGACATTTGGTTGAACGCCTAGAATTGGAGTGTGGCCGGCCGATTCGACTAGCGAAGTTGGTCGGCCGAGATGGTTTGCGTCAGTTAATGGCCGCCGTTGATTAATTTAGGGTTTAAAGCCATGTGGCCAACCTACCTTGGGCCAAACGATTTGGGGTGTTTGCTGTTAATTTGGACAAGTCGATTGGGTAGACACAAAGATGGGTGGCCTACGAGCATGCTGGCATCTCATTGGCCGCCTGAAATTAGATCTAGGTCGTCCGACTAGGTTAGCGAAGATGGGCGGCCATGATCATTTTGCGACAGTGATATGCTGCCGCTGACATGAATTAGGATTTTAAAAATGCGAGATCACCCTACTTTGGGCAATCGGTTTGATGCGCTCCTGACATGTCGTGAGTAGTTCGACTGGCCAGGAATGGAGGAGAGTCGCCAGTGATCATACCGGTACCTCATTGATCGTTCGAAAGAAGATCTAAGCCGTACAACTAGGATGGATAAGTTGGGCGGATGCGATGGGTTTGAGAATGTTACGGCCAGTCTTAGCTCGTTGAACTTCTCTTTCAAGAGCGCGATCACCCTAATTCTGGCCAACGATTAGGGATGCTGCTGGCGGGTTTAGAGCGACCTGATTGGTCGATGGAAATGGGGCCGGCAAGCAGGGGCCGGCCTCATTCTAAGTGCGTGTGGCATATTTAGAGAGACCTGATTGGTCGATGGAAAGGGGGCCGGCAAGCAGCATGGGGCCAACCTCATTCTAAGTACGTGTAGCGCATTTGGAGTGACATGATTGGTTGATGGAAAGGGGTCCGACAAGCAGCATGGGGCCGACCTCATTCTAAGTGTGTGTGGCGCATTTAGAGCGACATGATTGGTCGATGGAAAGGGGGCCGACAAGCAGCATGAGGCCGACCTCATTCTAAGTGCGTGTAGCGCATTTAGAGCGACCTGATTGGTCGATGAAAATGGGGTCGGCAAGCAGCATGGGGCCGGCCTCATTCTAAGTGCGTGTGGCGCATTTAGAGCGACCTGATTGGTCGATGTAAAGGGGGCCGGCAAGCAGCATGGGGCCGACCTCATTCTAAGTGCGTGTGGCGCATTTAGAGCGACCTGATTGGTCGAAAAGGGACCGGCAAGCAGCATGGGGGCGGCCTCATTCTAAATGCATGTGGCATTTAGAGCGACCTGATTAGTCGATGGGAAAGGGGGGCCGACAATGGCAACATGGAGCGTGCCCATCCAGCTACAAGTGATACATGCTATGGCGAATTGTCCAGCCATGTGGCGCGGCCACGCCCCCTCTTGTTGTTGCTCCTATTTGCCACAGCTCCTCTTTTATTTCTTGCTTTCTGATTTTTGGTAGGACTTTGCTCCTGCTAGTCCATGGTGGATTAATTTCCTAGCTTACCTAGGTTTGGTCTCGACCAATAGGGTTCGAGATATTGCGCAGGGCGCAAAAACCTAATTTTTGCAAATTGATAAATTATGTTAAAGAACTGAATTTTGCGGGTTGCCACAAAATCAATCAAATTTTGGTGAATTTTGTATACTGATACAAAATTCACTAATTTAATATTAAAGGGAAGCATAACTTTACGTGCCTCTGATTGGGTACTTCCACATGCATCTCAATCCTGACACTTCGGGAGATTCATGCTACTCGGCTGAGAGCGAACATTAGTCATCATGTCATGTCAGTATTAAGAGTTCAACTGGGAACATGGTATGGAACAAATACTCGAGAAATTTGAGTAATATTTGGGATTGTTGCTACACGCACCATTCTGGATAAATTTCATATAAATATACTGAATTGCTCAATACACATGTAAGTAAAGAGGCATGAGCACTCATCACTTTTAAATGGCTCAACTTCTTTGCAGAATGATGGAAACCTGAATTTTACTTGTCCTCAAGTGAAACAAAAAATAAGAAATCCTAACTATACCACCGTCGTAGGTCTCTCGAATGCATTTAGCGTATGCACTAAGCCTTTAAACCCCTAGGTGTCCCTAGTGGACGAGTTGTAGTCTCGTGAGGGTTTACAAGAGGTGTACCCACAAAACCTTCTCCAACTTCGTAGTGTAAAAGAGTCTCAAGCCTCCAAGAAGCTATGAGGACATAGAGTTTCGCATGCTAGTAATGTGGTTAGAACTATCGAAGAACGCCTTCTCATCCTTAAGTGCCGAGCGAGAAGTAACCATACCATATGAAAGAATTCGGATTCGATTGTGATCATAAGTCTCAACTTCGCCTCACCATTAGGGTTTTATGATAATTGCACTCAAAAGATCGCTTTTTTAGTCTCTCATGTGTGCAGCAGGAATAAAGAGAGAATCCCGCACACGTTGTAGGTAAGAAGGATAACCTTCCGAAATGAAATCGAGACTCCACAAAAGTGTGGACAAAAAGAATCTTTTCTAATGATCTCTAAGAAAGGAAAATCAACCATTAGTGAGAGGTGGGAGTACTCACTCACTTCTCACCCGATCGGCAATTAATATCACTCTCTCATAAGAAACCATAGAAACGTCTTCAATCTTCTGGTCTTCAACCTGATGATGACTTAACTTCAACTTTACAAAAACTTGATGATTTTTTTTTTTTTTTTTTTTTTTTTTTTTTTTTTTTTTTTTTAACGAAAATAATAATACAACACTTTTTTTTTTTTTTTTTTTTTTTTTTTTTTTTTTTTTTTTTTTTTTTTTTTTTTTTTTTTTTTTTTTTTTTTTTTTTTTTTGACATGAGTTACTATAAAACGATAAACTCAATTTTTCATAAACTTCATTAATTCTCATTTTTCTTTTCCTTGTTTTGTTGCATATAAACCTTGGACTATCTCAACTTTTCTTTCAATATTCGATTCCCGCTCCCTCTTGACGATGATGTGTTTCTATGGGTCTTCACATTGAGAGAGAGAATGATGCTAACTACAAATCGGGATTTAGAAGGAGTTTTCATCTTTAGACGTCACCCTCATGATTGACAAAACTAGCACTCAAGAGATCAAAAGTAGTGCCGAAAATGGTGCGAAGTTGGGTAGCTCACCATTCCTACCCTAATTTACGTAAGGTGACACACACTCTAACAAATTTTTTAGAAAGTTGCAAAAAATTGAAGGTTGGTGCCTCACTTGATGTAAAATGGGTAGTCTCCACTATGGTTGATCACAATTCTACTACCGAATATCTAAACAAGACCTAATTCGCCCTCCCAGATGGTTAAATCCAACTTTAACGCTCTAATCAACTAAGGAACCCGATTATGTTTTCCAAGACTTCTAACTTTTGTTATTTCTGGCCGATTCTCTATGTAAACATAGCTAAAAGCATGCTAGTGACTCTAAAATCTCTAAAATTTGGTGGTTTTTATTTGCAAAAATTTTTTTTTTAATTTTTTTTTTTTTTTGAATTTTTTTTTTTTTTTTTTTTTTTTTTTTTTTTTTAAATAAAAGATAAGATAAAAGACTAAAAACTCTAAATGCAAAATAAAACTAAAAACTCTAAATGCAAATGCACCCCCAAACCTAAATCAAACATTGTCCTCAATGTGTCTACATATAGAAAAAATTTAAACAGTCACATACCATGAGAACTATGCTGAAAAGATAAAAGGGAAGAGATTACCGGTATGTCGGCGGGAGCAAGGTTGAGCTTCATTCGTCAAGGCTAGAATCCAATATTCTCAACGGAGATCATATCGGATTAGCATAATATATGTGCAAGAAGACTCAACCGAATCAAGAAAAGAAAAATTTAACAAGTCCTACCGGATTATATACAAAAATTCACCATAAACTAACAATCTAAAGAGTTGAGGATCAACCCAATAGAAAATATGTACACACATTAACAACTTTACACAAAAATAAAATGAGAGTGCAAGTAAGACTCAGATGTGAAGGAGTTTCCCCCAAACCTAAACTTGTGAACGGGTGTGTTGTGAGAACAAAATCTTGCAATTTTAAAGGTACATCATGCAAAAGGTCTAACTCAAAATGAGTTTTGCTAATTACAAAAGTGCATACATATTCCAACCGTGGCTCCTTAAGAGTGTTATACTTTGATGCAAAATAGTCCAAGAGGACTTGGGAAGCACAAAGTTCTAGGCCTAAGTTAGGCATTTTCGTAAATGTTGGTTTTGCAATTTTGTGACAAACTACACCTAGGTTTGGTGGAGGAGTATCAATTTGTGACTCAGAGAGAGGTTAGGTACATCTAAGTTGTGTTCATGTATAAAATCATTTGCACCGTCACACTCTTTCCTAAGGTCGAGTGGGTAAATCATGGTCATTTTCACAGGGCAATTCATCGGTTCCACATCAAATTCATCGTAGAGGCAACATATTGTGACATGGGCGGAATCGCATACGTAAATAATATTATGATCCAAAAGAACATTAGTGTCAACAAGATTCATCCTTTCCTAAGTCACAAACAAGTTGTGAAGCATGCTCACATTCACTGAAGAATTTCACAAAACTAAGCTCATAGTTAAGATCACATTTATGAATGTTAGAAGAAGTATCATTCATAGGGTTCACGGAAGAGGCGCATAACGTCTCTCGAACCAAAAGATTCCATCATATTTTCAAGATGCACATGCTCTTCTAACATATCATATTCATCATCATCATCATCATAGCAAAAATTCATCTCCCCATTCAAAATTGTAGCATTTCTAGTGTACTCATTTACCTCTAGATTAGGTTCATATTCGTATATGGATGTGCAAAAGGTTCACTAGAGAAGGGATGCTCGGAACATGTTGCTATGTGGATGGTCATGCATTGCATTCATTTCAAGCCTAGCATTTTGCTCCATGAGTGTGTCCATTAGTGATTGCAAACTAGGAGTTGGGGGAGTATAAAATTGTTCATCTCCCCACCGTGGTGAATGATGCATGTGTGCAGGTTGATTATGGTCCCAATAGTCACTTCTAGACACTTCGTATATTGGATTATCATGGTTTTCCCTAGACTGTCTAAAAGCATGCAAAATATAACAGTCCCTCGGCAGATGGTCTAAGCCACCACATAAGGTGCAAGCATGCATTTCATAATGATCTAAAAGTGATGACTGGGTATGAGAAAATTGTTCATTTTCAACCTGTGATGGATGATGTATGTGATCATAATGATTAGGGTATGTTAGATCAGGGCCCTGAGAAGGCGCATAAAATTCCCTAAAGTCACTATGGTATGTGGGGGGTTCATCCTGTGAAGCGTGCCCGTAAGCACGCTCTCTAAGGGATTTGTTTGAATCCCCAGATGCGGACCAAAATCCTGACATGATTTAGTACTCAAATTGAACTCAAAGCCCAATTGTAATGGACTTAATTTGGTTCATTGGGTTTTTGGTTTGTTGGGTTTCATTTGGTTTGTTGGGAAAGTTTGGTTTATTGGGCTTAATTTGGTTTTGTTGGGAGCTTTGGTTTATGTGGGAAAGCCCGAGGATTTGTGAAACTCGCACACCTGGGCCAGTGTGCACGGCCCAACAAGAAGGTTTGGCAGCCCAAAGTTGAGTTGGGGGTGAGGTTTGGTGTAAACCTGTGTTGGGTTCAAAGGTGACCAGTGATTATGGGCTCATAGCCCAAGAGTTAACTTAGGTGGGTTTAGTCTATTGCACAACCCGGTTGGGTGTGGGCTCTAAGTTCGTAATGGTTAGCCCAAAGAAGTGGGCTTTAGTCTATCGATTGGCAACTCGGGCCGTGTGGGCTCCTTGTTTGAGTTACGCAGAGCCCAAAGAAGAGGTAACTCAGCCGATGTTGTATGCCACTCACTAACACACAATTTTTGGCAATTTTAAGCACAGAGAAGTGCTTGGCCGAGTTCACAACTTGGCTTTGTGCGCTGCCCTAGTTGTTGTTTATGTTGCACAAATTTGGTCGATTTGCATGACTTGGTTCACAAATTTAATCAGGTTATGCACAAACAGTGCACAGATTTGGCACTCAAAGATTAAGCTCTACAGGGGCGGATGTACAGCGACGAGTAAACACAATCTCACACAACAGGGTTGACAGACTCGTGGCTAAAAGTAAAACAACACCGGCAGAGCACGGTCGTAAACAACACAAAGACAAGTTATCTTGGCTCGGGGCTAGGTGCTCGTGTTTTTGCTCACAGGGCTTGCAGAGGTAAGGCTTGCCAAATGGGATATGCACAAAAAGATCGCGATTAAAGCTCACTCAAGGTTTCACACAGTCAGTCCGAGTGCAGGTTATGGAGATTGGCGGTGTAGATCATGCACACGGAGCTGCCACAGCTTTGGTTCAACAGGTGGTACCTCAACTTGTAGCTCATAGGGCTAGCAAGGGAGTTTCACAGAGCAACTAGCTCAACAGATGTAATGGTTGACTTTGGGCTAGCAAGGAGTTTCACGACATGCATTCAAGGTCTACAAAACACTATAGGGCAGATTCATGGTCTACAAAACACATTTTCAGGCCGGGTTTAAGCATGCATTCAGGTCACATGGCGGATGGTTATGCTCACCCACAAGATCATACAAAGGCATAGAAATGATTATGCTCACCCACACATTATGCTCACTCACTCAACAACTCAATCATTTGTCACAAGATCACACAGATTGCTTAAACTTACTTAGCTAACATGGTTCACCTAATAGGTTTCCAAGTTGTGACCCACCCTCAACAAATTGGGTGGGGTTTTGGCACAACTTGGCTCACCAGTGGCATGTTACTCTAGAATATGCAGCTCAGGGTTATCAAAGATTATGAAAACCAGCTCAGGGTTAATCACCTGGCAAGGCAACAAGGTTACCTCATTCACAACTCATGCGCAAATGTGCTGATAAGAAGACAAAGAAGCTAGGCAAGCAAAGCAAGTGCCTTGAGTCTTGAGTTTCTCCTTGGTCTAAGCTCAGCCTTGCCACTTGCACCCGTTGTTGGCTCAACAAGCAAATTTCAATCCTGTGAATGTGCAATAAAAATGCAAGTAAAGAGAGAAGAGTAAATGAAAAATGAGAAGAAACTTTAACAATACAGGGCTAAAAGCAAAACTATAAAGTGGGTATGTACAAGGAGAAAGGGAAATCGCTAAAAGAACAAAAATCACAAGGCACGCGCTAGTCCCCGAACGGCGCCAAAAACTTGGTAGGCCTCGAAGATGGTTATATTTTACGGCCTACGGTGATAACCGCAAGTGCACGGTGTCTTCAATGAAGACAAAGGGCAAATACGGGTCGTCCACGCAGACGAGGAGGTGCTCTGGTTAATCTAAGGCTTACTCGACTGAGTTTTAAGGAATGTAGCACAAAATTATAAGGTTTTGTCGGGGCGAGACCGAGGTTGAGTGACTCTAAACTAAGGAAAAGAATGCGCAAGAGTTTGTAAACAGATTCTAGAGTGCTAGGGTGATCGAATCAGCCCTCTAATTCTTATGCTAAGCCAAACAATATCTCAATGTGTCTTGTACCTTCCTTGAAGGTCTCGGATGATGAGTTACTTAACTAACTCCTTAATTCTCCCTAGCATAGAGTGTCTTCTTACAAGACACTCTATCACAGATCATTCTATTGTTAGCTAACTAATTCTTCCTAAGGCAATTGAACCGATATCACTAATGCATTCCTAGTATGGCCGGTCTTTTTATAGTACAAACCATCACAAATTCATTTGATCCATGCAAAAGACATAATTACTCTAATTAAACACAAAGCAAGAACACATATTTTGAACATGATTTACTCAACATAAGATTAGGGTTTCATCAAACACCCTATCAAATTAACTTAGCACATGATTAAAACATAAAACACACAAAATTAAAACTACAAAGTGATCACTCCCGGCTAATCCAGGCGTGACTTCTACACAAACCCATGTCTTCAATTTATACATGCAACTCTCCCTAAAACAAAGAAACCCTAAATCAATTTAAAATAAAAAAGAAAAGAAAAGATAATCGAACCCATGCTCGATTCATCCGCTTCGTTGTCACGTCGCGCTCGAGACATCCCATGCTTCGACGGTGATGAGAAACCCTAGTTTTAGTTTTTCTCTAAGTTAGCTTCTAGGGTAGAGAAGCTAAGAAAGAGAAAAGCTAAAACTAGAGAGGGGTGCTGGGGTAAAGCAGGTTGTTGATGTTGGAGTGTCGGGATGGTTGGTGGTGTGGTGGTGATGGCGAAGGTGGAGGTGGTGTCGGAAGAACAGAGAGTTGGTCGTGGAGAGGGAGTTGCAGAGGTAGGGGAAGAAGAAAGAGAGAGAGGGAGAGAAAATGAGGGTAGATTAGGGTTCGGTCGTGGGGGTATAGGGTATAGGGTGTTGTGGTGTTGAGCGGGTGCATCGGGGGAATGATGAGACTAGCCTAGCGAGCGTTGGATGGAGTGGCTGCGATCCAACGGCCGAGAGAGTAGCCGGTTTTTGATGTGATCCGGTGTAGCACGGAGCAGCGATCTTCGATGCACGTGGAGGCAGCGACCGTATGATGCGTCTGGGGAGAGATCTCAACGGCTCGGGACGAGCGGTGTTCGATCCGGGTCTCGGGTAGCTCTAGCCCATGTCTTCCTTGTTGGGTTGCAACCGATTCGCGCGCCGGCTTTGGCTATCCGCTCCATAGATGCTCGACTCCACTTCGCTCTTTTGGCTCCTCGTATTCTCCTGACTTTATTTAGTACCTAAAAACACAAAATTAATTAATACAAATATTTATTCTTGAAAACAAAGAAAACACGTAACTGGGATAATATCTCGAGTTATAAGCGCAAAAGATGAGTAAAATGCCAATAAAAAGTTGTATAAATATGCACTATTTGGCACTCATCGGATGGCGCATTAAATACAGGGTTTTATAATTTTAGACCTGAACTAAAAATCACCATCAACAGCGGTCCATCCATAAGGACTGTAAAATCAGATCTATACTACCAAAAACATTTTAAAGTTATTCTTTTTAGTTGACTTTTGGTCAAATCAATTACATGGGCTTTTTCTCACATTTGGACTTCTGAGCCATTAATGTTTTCGCCCACCATAATATATGAGTGCGAATTCGTGCACACTCTTTAACGAGTGCATATTTCACATTTTAATTTCTACCCTTGATTTAATTTAGAGAGTTATGTAATGAGTGTCGTGATTCTAAACATGGAGGGTAATAATGTCATCCGTTAAATAATCAACCAATCAGAAGAATATGTGAAATATATACATAAACCAAAACCTAAAATATGAAAGGGGAGAATAGCCGACTCCTCTTGCTTCTTTTTCCTTCCTCTGTTGTGAGTTTTACACGGGTAAAACCTAGCCGCTTTTCTTTGTGCGCTCTTCTAAAACGTCCTTCGCAATGAAGGATTTTGATTGTGAAAACATAAGTAGCTTACATATATTTGTTGCGGCTGGATTTGATCGTAGCATGGGTATTCTGCTGATTTTATAGTAACTTTGGATTTAAGCGTTTCCAGGTACGAAAAACTAAACTGGCATGGCTTTTATTCGCATCATCATCTCTATCTTTCGATGTGTAGGGGATTTTCGCATAATACAAACTAAAACCTATTTTTGCATCGATGTTCGTTAATTCGATTATATATGGCAAATATTAAAGTGTGCAGTGTCGTTTTTTTTTTTGTAAAAGATTTTGGTTCCACGCGAACCTATTTACTCCGTAAGTTTATGACTTGATTTTGTTTGTAAATGAACTATTACTCGTAAGTGAAAAATACTTGAATCCCCCTACTATATGGGTTCAACATATACAAGCCCCTTAAAGTGGATCCTCCACTATCAACTCCACACTTTCTATTTTTGATATTTCTAGGCCCGTAACTTTTATTTTTTGGGCCTGGTTTTGAATTATCCCTGATTCTTTGACGTCAAGACTTTCATTAATAAAAGTAAAAATACCCAAAATAACCTCCTATTTATAGTCGTTTTATAACGAGAAACAAATGTAAATCCAACTCAGGTTAGGTTTTAGCTCTCTATTCTCTTCTCTCGATTAGCTCTCGATTATAACAAAGAGAAATTAGGTTGATTTCTTCTACACGAATTGTTGCATTGAAGAACAAGAGGTCGTTAACTGTTCTTTGTGTTGAAGACGAGACGAAGAACAAGGATTCATTGTTGCTTTTTCTCAATTTTTATTGATGTTATTCATTGGATTTATCACATTATAAATAGAGATATAGAAATCAACGTAGGTACGAATGATTCAACCGATTTTTGATCTATTTTTCAATTCAACCGATTTTTGATTGTTACAATTGCGATCTAGTTTTTTCACATTTTTTATTTGGTTTTGATACTTTGTATGTTTTTGTTGATGCTTACACAGGTTTGGTTGATACTTTTAGAAGAGGAATACTAAGAACATTGTTTCAGAAGTAAGAAAACAACAAATCTAGGTAATAATTTTATTTTGTTTTTATTTCAGATCTGTTTTCAAATTTTTTTTTGAATTATTTGTTCTTCTTCCATGTCTGATCTGTTAATTTTTGTTGATACTGAGAGGAGTATGAAGAAACAATTTTGTTTCAGAGAGAACAAGTTCCCGCTTGATTTGTTGGACATGTCTTGTTTTTTGTTACGATGTGTAACTTTAGGTTACACATATATATCCCGTTGTATTTTTAAGCATGTGTAAGGAAGATGCAGTGTGTTATTTAGTTGCGGATGTGTAATTTTAGTTTACACACATATATCCCTTGCTGTTGTATTTTAAGCATGTGTGAGGAAGATGCACATGTTTTTTAGTTGTAGCATGTGTAATTTTAGTTTACACATATGTATCCTGTTGTATTTTAAGCATGTGTAAGTTGAAGTTACATATATATGTCCTGTAACATGTTTATGTGTAAATAGGTATATCATTTGTATCTTTTACTCATATTTAGCTTGCCGTATAGAATATACTTCTCACGAGGGGCAACGCCCGAGTGAATTATGCGTTCGTTTTTAAAATTTTGATATTGTTATTGTGTGTATTGATATTTTTTAGGTTTTCATGGATTCCGTTAGTTGCGCTGCTGTTAGTTGCATTGCTGTTGTTCGCTACTTTTCAGATTTTATTACCCTGCGTGTTAATACTGATATCGACTTGAAGAGTTTAAGGAACAAGTTTGCCGGAATGGAAGCATTTTACTCCTCTTGGTATTACTTTCTTCTTTCGAGAAAGTGGGAAAGATTTCCCGCTTGACTGTGATTTTTCGTTGCAAGCTCTTATATCCATCACAAATAGTAAACAAAAGACCAGTGTTGATATTTTCTTGCAAAATGTTCCTCGTGTGGCCTCTTCCTCCACTCTAGGGCGATTCTTCTATTTCTAAATACGGTCTAGTAGTATGTGTTCGTCCGTAAACAATCTTCTTGTTGGAATGTATTTGGAAGATAAAAGCAAGCCTGCGAAACCTTTGTTATCGGATGGTTGGCCCAATGTTCTTGGTGAGATTGGTCATGTGTTTGTTGAAGGAGTTAAGCAAGTCGTGGTTGCTAACACCAAGTATCGTCTTCGCACCGGTTTCAAAATGATTGTAACTCACAATGAGCGTTCTAGGTTCACGGCTAAGTGTGCAGATGAAAAATGCTACTGAAATTCCATGCGACTTCTATTGATGAGAGGAAACGAAATGTTTCGGTAGGTTTTCATTGTTTCGTCATCTAATGCTTAGCACATGTTATGTGTTGTTACGGTATGTGTAACTTTGGTTTACACATGATGTTTTTTTTAACCATATTGTTTTTTGGTTTGAATTTTTTATATTTTGTATTAACATCTCCAAAGTCAGTCTTATAACCCCGAGCACATTTGTAGTGCTTTGTGGGCGCAACTTGAACCAAACATACTCCACCACTTCTCGTCTAGTTTGATTGAGGAAGAAGTTCGCAAAAATCCTCACAAGAAGCCCAACCAAATTGTCGTTGATTTCCGCACCAATTATGGGATTAACATGGAGTACTATCGTGCATATAATGCTAGGGAAAAGGTTTATGAGACGATTTATGGCGACGATGTCAAGTCCTACTCGCATTTGGTATGGTATATTAATGCTATAAGGGAAACCAACCCCGGTAGCGTGATAAAGTTTGAACGTGAAAATAAACAGTTCCAACGGATTTTCATCGCATTTCTTTGCATGCATCAAAGGGTGCCGGTTTTGTCGTGCAATGGTATACTTGGATACTACTTTCCTTATCGGTACATTCAAAGGTTGCTTGATGGCGTCATCGGGATCATTGGTGGTAAAGGTATGTTTTTTTTTTTTTCTTTTTAACAACTTCATTGACAAATAACCGAGAGTTACACATGTGTAACTCTCGCCATACATTACTTTACCCAGTGTGTAACTAAGAAAATATCATCTCGTAGCCCTTAAGTTACACATTTGTTTTAGCATGTGTAACTTGTATTTACACATTGTTTGTTTGTGTGAAACTTATTATTCTTCGATTATGCACAATTTTTTTGTAGGTTTTTTCCCCTTGCTTTTGCACTAGTCGATTCCGAGACTATCGACAACCGGGAGTGGTTTTTGAGGAATTTGACTGAAGTTGTTGGTGATGGGAGGCCAATCACCTTCCTTTCGGATCGCCATGAAGGACTCTTGCAGGTGTTCCACTTGTCTATCCGAGATGGGTTCCACAACACACTATCATTTGACGAAAAATATACCCATCACCGCAATGAGATCCTAGGTATTCGCTTGTGATGGACCATTTTCGAGAGGCGACATACGCACTCTCACCCGAAACCATGCGAAAGCCATACGTAAGATTAGAGACTTGAACTGCAATTGGGTGGTCGATTACATCGAGACCATACCACCCGAATCATATGCGAATGCCTATTTCAAAGGTTGTCGTTATGGACGAACATCTAGTACTCTAAAGAATCCGTCAATAGTCAAGTTCCGGTTCACAAGAAGATGCCTCAGATCTCGCTCTTCTTGATCGAGTTAATTAAGTGTGTGTGTGTGTGTTTTGTTGTTTCTTTGTCTTTTTATTTCATGTTTTGTCACTTTATGTATTCATCATTTTTTTTTCCTTTTCGATTAGAGGAAAATAATGTGTTTGATGGCAGAGCGTCGTGAAATTGGTGCTAATATGATGACTCCATTAACCCCTGAGTATGAAGAAAAGCTTGTGGCTCTTCAAGATGAAGGTTTGGCTTGGGAAGTATTGGTTGCTAGTCCTACCGTGTTTGAAGTTATTAGCGAAAGGTCTCACATGGTGGACCTCGAACACGAGACTTGCACCTGTCAAAGGTTTGGTTTCTTATGCTTTTTCTTCTCTCTGTATGTTCTTTTTCTCCTTTTAAGATTAGATATATGCATGTGTAAATACTAGTTACACATATATTTTGCAAGTGTAACTTAAAGATACACATCCTGTATATGCACCTGTAACTATCTAATTTTGAGTGTTTTATGATTTGTATGTGCAACTAACTGATTTTTTGTTTGTTTTTGTTTTTTTCAAGGTGGCGCGTATATGGTTTTCCTTGTGCTCATGCTCTTGCAGCCATACGGAAGATTAAACGTGAGGCTATTGATTTCATTTCACCATATTTTACAAGCGACTATTTTAGGAAGACTTATATGCATGCCATCCACTAGATTCCCAACTACAACAGCTCAGAATATCATCCAGATAACACCGTCATCCCGCCTACCGTGAAGAAGCCACCGTGTAGACCCCCGGGAAAGAGGATTATAAGTAAACGTGAGAAAAAGGTGAAGAGAAAAGTTCGTTGCAAGAATCGCAAGGAAACAGTCACAACAAGGCAAAGTTGCGTGAATCCTCGGAAGTTCACACCTCACTAGATTGAGCCTACCAAAGTTCATTTCGCAAGTAATGATTTTATGTGTGGATTCTTTTTTTTGTCTTGGATTGTTTCTTTTTTAGTTTTCTTCATTTCGGTTCGCATGGACCAAACGTTTTATTTTTCCAACGTTGATTATGTGCAAGGATCTATTCATTCGATTTTATATTTTGTCGATTCGCAGTTGAAATGCGCTTTATTCTATTTTTTTGATTTATTGTGTATGTCTCGATCGTTGGTCAAATGCTTGTGTAACTTCGATCGGATGTAACTGTGGTTACATCAACATTAATGCATGTGTAACATTAGCTTACACATGATAAATGCTTTGGTGTAACTTTATTTTATTTTTGATTTATTGGGCAAGTCCGATCAATGGCTTGTGTAACTTCAGTTTACACTCAAATATATGGATGTGTAACCGTGGTTACACTGCTTGTGAATGCATGTGTAATATTAGGTTACACATGATAAATGCATATGTAAACTCAGTGTTACACCTAAAGCATCATGTTAAGATGTGTAGTTACTTACCCCGTTGCATACTTTATGAAACCTCGTACACACAATTTGTAAAAGTTCTAACAAGATAAAAGTTTTTAATTCAAAGAATTTCAATTCAAAAATATTTTCAAAACCAAGAACTCGCTAAAATCTACTAACCGATGAAATTTAAAAGTTTCTAACAACATATTTTCCAAGTCTAACATCTGTTTGTGGCTAACAACATATTTTGCTAGTATAGCTTTTTTCTAATCCTAATGACTCGCTTTTACGCATCTCCGAATGGATCCGAAATAATCTTGTATAGATGCTTCCTCTCATGCGGTTCAAATTGTCATCCACCATAGCATCATACTTGAGGTTAATTTTTTGTCAAGTGGTTTATTCTTCATCCCGATCTTCATGTAATTGCATACACATGGAAGACAAATCCGAATTGTACCTTGTGCGGGCGAAGCCATATACTTGGCGTTTTCATTCATCCCAAGAGCATAAGGACACAAGAGTCTCAAGATTCTGTAGTAATTGCAAATGCATATTTCTTGGCTTGAATAAGGTGTTCACTCCTGAGTTGCTTAACGTTTGATGAGTTCATGTAGGACCAAGCATTAGAGCTCTTCAACTCATACTCCAGCAGTGTGTAGTGTGTGTTGTTGTTGCACATTAGGGAGAAAAAGTTTGATCGCATCGTTCTTGTACTTGACATACTCCTTCGCAAGCTTTGGAATCCAAAATCTCTTGAATTCTCGCGTAATCGTTCAAGTACGTGATCTCGCAAAACCATTTGGAATGTCAAACTCACATTTTTAATCAAAAGTTTTACAAATGAACAAGTGATTATGTAAACATTAGTTTACACATAGGGGCTTGGGTTTTTCACTAGAAAAAAAAAGAATGTGTAACTTCGATTACACATTATAAATGGTTGTGTAACTTCGGGGACACATTATAACAAAGATTTGTAACTTCAGATTACTACATTATAACTTTTCCGACATAAAAAAATCATAATCTTACAACACACACTACACATTATAAATGGAATAAGATTTCAAATATATCGAAGTACTTACGTATGCTTGTGGAGACAGGAATATCGCTTTGTCATACTTAACATTGGAGTTCATCTTTGTCCTCAATCAAGCTAATGTAGAAGTCGATGAATTCCGACTCCAATAAGGATTCTTTCTTGGTAAGTCAGAGCATTAGTTCTCCGATATATTAAATGTAAGGCTACCATTTTCGTCATGTTCAATCCAAGTAATGTCTCCGCATTACAAAGAAGTAAACTATTATTCATCAACATAACAGAATCAAGTAGTAATATCCAATAATCAATAACATAATCAAGCCTACTTGGAGTCAAGCTACTTACGTTTTCGAATGAGTATGGAAATATTCAAGCACTTTCTCCTTATTCTCGCCTTCCAAATTTTCGATAACTTCAACCTTTCACATCCTTTCTCATTGTTCCGTCATCTTCTTCAAAGAACCTCATCCATTCTTTCTTCTTCTCTCGCTCCTCGAACTGCGTCCATTCTTTCTTTTTTCCACTTCGAACTGTGGTCATTCTTTCTTCATTAACACTCTTCTTAATCTTCTTCGTCCTCTTTTCATACTTGTCTTAGATCTTGTGTTGGAATTTTTCTATTCCTCAAGACACGTTGTTGTATGAATGCTTGGTTGGTTTCTCTTATTGTATTCGCAACTTCCTTCAAAGAACTCTCCCGCAGGTAGTGGAGTTTTATCTATTCCAAGGCTAAAAAGTTCCCTTGTGTTGAGCCGCGCAAAAAAAAAGGCAAAATCTCAAAGAAATTAGCACATGTATGTAACTTAAAGTTACACAAGCCAAAATAATAATGTACCTGTGTAACCTCAAGATGCACATGCTTTTTACAATGTGTAACTTGAAGTTACACTTCCATTACAAACAAAACAAGCCAAAATAATAATGTAATGTATGTAACCTCAAGCTACACATGCCTTTTTGCAATGTGTAACTCAAGTTACACTTCCATTACAAACAAAACATAAAGGAAAAATAAAACGGAAGAGTGGTTACCACTTGAGCTAGGTTCCGCATTCTCCATCACCGCAGTCCAGTGTTCACTTTTGTTAATGTCACCGACAATCTCATCAAGCATTTTACTCACTTCAAAGATCCGTCATATCGCAGAGGGTTAGCTCCTAGTTGCACCAACATGTAGGTCTGAGCATTGTCAGGCTGTGTTTGCGGTGTTGTAGCAGTTATCACCATGGAGTCCTCAAACTGTGTTGAAGCAAAACTATCGTCAATAGTTTCTGATGTTGGCTGAGTTGGAGCAGTCAGAACCAAACCGTCACCAACAATTGCAGGTGTCTCTTCAATGACATTTGCATCATCACCTATGGCTTTCTCACGCGGCTCAACCACAACACCACCTTCTACATCTTTCTTTTGTGCCTCATCAAAGAGATGCGTCTCTTTATCGGCCTTTCTTCTCGCGCCTCATCAACAACACCCGCAGAGTGCGCTTTTTCTTACTAGCGGGCTTCTTCTTTTGATGAGCCTTGCGCCTCTCTGTTTAAGCTTGCTTGAAATTTTGGCGTATTTCACCGCCGAGGCTCATACATGGAATCGCACAAGCATTGAAATGAGAATTAGGATGATGATTATGATGTTAAATTTTTTTAATAAAATTTCAAGAAGAATATATCATGTGTGATTGACTGCTTCTGATAACTAGCATGTGTAACTTCATGTTACACATGAGTATGGCATGGATACCTAGTGTAACATGCAGTTACACATGCATCTAACTAGTGTAACCGTAAGTTTCACATGCATATAGCATGTGTAACTAGGGATTACACATCCATATGATTAGTTTACTCAACAATAATCAAGTGTAATCAAGTTAAACAAGCATATTAAAACTGAACAACTAAAATATGAACCTAAAAATGTTCAAAGACCTTAGTGTCAACTAATTGGGTACCTCTATCAAGTTAAAGAAGCATATTAAAATGAACAACTACTTACATTCTTCATGGAAGGATTTTTCCGTGTCATCTTTCTCTTTCTCTTGCTCAGTCTCTTTCTGGACTCTTCTTCTTCATGTTCACTACTTCCATGCTCGGTAGTTCCATCTCCTTGTTGATCAGTTGCTCCATGCAAGAACTCTACTTCTTCATGCTCGAGCTCCACGATCGCACCTCCATGTCCAAAGATCTTCATGTTGCATAAACTCTTCCCCGGGTCACTTTGTAAGGATCAATACCCATTGCTTGCATAATTTGGCAACTAAAATTGTGAATCTTGAATTCTCGTTCTCCGAAAGGTCCCCTTCGATATTCCTTCTCTTGCAATTGCATACACCGCTTTAAACATTGCTTGGTTTGCTTGCGCTTGCTCTTTCAGCTTGTCCATTCTCAATGGTTTGCGCTTTGCCTACTTTGCAAGTCGTCCTTCTCGGGTACCACGGTTGATATACCTAGTCGCTTCTTAAGTCATGAAAACTCAAACACAAAGCTAGGAGTTGGCTACAATTAAGATGGAGAGGTTAAAAGAGATAGCAAAAACAGGTTGAACATTCTAAATGTACAAATTTTCATTGTATGTGTAACTTAAAGTTACACAAACACATTTTTATATGTGTAACCTATAGTTACACATATAAATTGAATTCATCTGGTGTTATGTTTGCATGTGTAACTATAGGTTACACAAGCACATTTAAATGTGTAAGTTATAGCTACACATGACAATTCCGATTACATCAAAGTTATATCTAAATTATATTGATATTACCATAAATTTACAAAACATAAACCAACTAACACTTACCGAAAATCGTGTCATGTCCGTTATAGAAAATGTAATCCGAAATCCGGTATAGATCCCACCTTCCAACCCGCTGGATATCTTCTTCGTGGTTTGCAACTTTTGGGATTGAGCCTTCAGTGCATGTTGAGCAAACAATATCTAACATATATAAATTTTAATTAGTCAAGCAAATAATATTAAAATATCCTCAACATAACACTAAAAGTCTTTGGAATAGAAATTACACACAAGCTTTACCAAGTAATACCGCACACAAGCCTTCACATTTGCCAAGCAATTAATATTATCATGAATTTCTTCAAACAAGTGCTCGTGTATTAAGTCAGGCCAAGACACCTTGAGCACCGTCTCATATGTTTCAACAACACTAAGATATTTCACGTTCACTCCATTAGCATTTATGTCTCCAAAAATAATACACAAAAAGATAAAAACCTATCAAACAAACTAGATCCTTATCATCAATTTTCTTCTTCGCCCACTTTTTCCCTTTTTGTCATAAGTTGTTTTATCTTCTCTAATTTTTTTGTCTTAGTCACTGTTGTCTGATGTGCTGTAGACTTAATATCGGTGAAGAACTTGTTGTACAAAACATTGTCAATCAAATCCTTATGAGAAAAGTTCTTTAATAGCTTTTGACCCTTTCTACTTCCAATCCTTTGCATGTAAAATAAACCAGCCAGCTTTGCCGGTGTAGACTCTATAAACTTATCATCACCAAACTTGAAAGAACAAGGTGTGTCACAATCCATATCAAAGCAGTTCAAAAGCTTCAAGACGCCGCTTTTGTTGGTAGTGATTTGTTTTGTTGTACTTGGTACACTGGATCATACTCATCGTAATACATCATTACGAGCTTACCGTAAGCAACTCTTAAAAGATATCTCTGAGCCCTATCACCAATCCTATAGGTTTTATCACCTTTACCAAATCCTTAATGGCATTCAAGGATTGCCTTAATTTTCCTGACATCATCACACACAAAAAATAGCATGAGTCGAGTATTTTGTGTACTTAATAAATACACTCCTTTATAACCGCAAAATCAAATTCATGTCATAAACTATGTGTATTTTCCAAGTACACAAACCAATCATTCTATTATGTGTTGTGTAACCTCAATTTACACATGCATAAGAATCTGTATTTGTTGTGTAACTATAAGTTAATCGAGACCACAAGGCAAGTCACAGAGATTTTGAATGTGTAGCTTGTAGTTACACAAACAATTGGAAAGTTAGTGTTGATATTTTCAATGTGTAAATTATAGTTACACATACACAAATAATCAATATATAACCCATTGTAGAGTCATTGGTGAGATTGTTTAAAGTGTAACTTATAGTTACACATGCCCTTAGCAAATCAGTGGTGAGATTTTCCATGTGTAACCTATAGTTACAAATCTAGGCTCATTTCTATAAGATTTTCCATGTGTAACTTATAGTTACACAGTCAATTGGCAAGTTAGTGTTGAGATTTTTAATGTGTAAATTATAGTTACACATCAAAACATGAGATTCCAAATGTGTAAATTATAGTTACACAAAATGAGGCGACATCTTGAATGTGTAACTCACGCAATATATGCTCATTTGTATGTGTAACTTCAAGTTACACACTCAATATACATACCACAATACAAATCAAGTGGTTAGATTTTGAATGTGTAACTTCAAGTTACACAAGGCCTTGTTTGTATAGTTAAACATTCAAAGGCATTTTCACTAACATGATATCACAACAACACATATACTCAAATAATTTCACATCTAAGTACCTCTTAAAGCATCCGCCTCAGGGATTCCTTCTTCCTTCGCCATTTTAGTTCACAAAATGTAAATTGAATCTGAATCAGTTTTAACAAGAAGAAAACATCAATTTGCGGTAGTCCTAAACTCCTAAACATGAGATTCAAATGATACATCAACAGAAATCATCAAGTAAACCTAACCCTAAAACCGAGAGGAAAAGTAGAATATCCAAAAACATTCAAACCTCTCGTTCGTCTTCTTCTCCTTTCTTCGTATTCTTCTTCTTTCTTCGTCTTCTTCTTCTTTATTCGTCTTTGAATTAACATATCAAAAACAAATCAAATACGGATCAAAAACAGTTCCAAAAAAACAGTTGACATCGTGATTCATCAAAATGATCAAAACTAATGATTCAAATCAAAACATACCTAGTGATTCATCGTCTGAGTATTTCATCAACAAGAATCATTAACAACGGCGATTTAGTTTTGAATCTCAACCGAAATCAAACTGTTTTTTGGTTTTGAATCTGAAACTGTTTCAATATGTTTCTTCTAATTAGGGGTTAGCAGATTCAGCAGATGATGAATAGTTTTTGATCTCGAACTGATTTATGAAGATTTCTTGATTTTTAGGTTTTTTTTTCTGTTTTCAGTGAGTGAGATTTGTTTTCTCTCTCCTGGTAAATGAAATAATGGCTTCTCGAACGAGAAAGGTAGGTGATGTTTATTATATACTCGAGGCTAATTTAGTCTTTTCGCTTTCATTAATTTTTTTTTAATTCGGGGCCTGTTTTTAAAACTCTTTTAACTAGGGGCCTCATATTATGGGTTATCCATGGGTGGGGCCTTAGCCTAATTTCCTCTACTCGTAATTATGGTCTTAACAATTCCTATGTAGCTACCGGCCTATGTTTTTTTTTTTTACGTTTTTGGGGATGTACCCACATGTAATTTTTTTTTTACTAGCCTTTGTTTTCGTAGAAAGGGAATGTTTTATGTTTTCTGATCTTGATAGGTGGTTTCACGTTAGCTTCCTTTGACTTCACAACTTTTACTAACCATTTGGCTTCACAATTTGTGATTAGTACCACTGCTTGATTTTCTATCAGATGTTTAGTTTCAAAACAAAAGTGCAAGCCCTTTATGAGCCCACATGGAGGACTCCTTGCTTTACTTCAAATTCCCACTCACGTATTTGGTTGTTTTCTACATTATTACTGCGTGCATATTTACTGCTTTAAGGTGTTTGATCCCGGACAGATGCAGAGATGCTTATGTTTTCGACTTTGGTTCATATGTTCGTTTGTCCTTGGCACCTCCTGCTTATTTTTATTAAGCTCGTTCCATTTTTACACTGACATAAATATCGGTCATCAAGCTAAAAGATAACCCCCACTAAATGCTACATTGTAAAATCACTTCAACAGTGACCTTGACATTTCCGTAAGCTACTCATAAATAAAATATTCCATCTTTTATTTATTTATTACCAACCAGTTGAAAGGAGAAATTATAAAATTATTATTTGCAAGTGAAAAGAATTAAATAAAAAAAATTAATGATAATCTTTGGTACGAAAAATATTAATCGGTCGATTATATAATGAATTTGAAGAATCTATTTGCTAAGAGCAACCACAGTGGGCGACTAAACCCAAATTTTTGGTAAATGAACGAGACGTAGTGGGACGTACTATCGACTAAACTCCGATTATCGACTAAATCCCAAACTATATTTGGTCTGGACCAAAGAGTAAACCCAAATATAGTCGAGCGAACTTATAATCCACGCCCCACCACCTGGCGGGTATACAATGTACGCCCACACCAAAGTAACGTATAATCCACGT